>JARQOD010000003.1:12767845-12815610 GCA_033576555.1 Oophaga sylvatica | reverse complement strand
CAAAATAATTACAGTCCTCCATACAATATTATGGGCACCACATAGTCCTCCATACAGTATTATGGGCCAATATAATGCTCCATAAAGAATACTGGTCCCCGTATAATGCTCCATACAAAATATGGAGCTCTCCTCTGCACTGTGCTGCGTTCTGCACTGTTACGGCTCAGGAAAGGGCACTGTGGAAAGACTCTCCCCATTATCATCATCATTGCCTCCCCATCATCATCGCTGTCACGTGTATAGCAGATATATATATGAGATGTCAGTAATCTATATCAAAAGGGCAACATACTATATAACATGCGCATAGATATATTATAACATGGATTTTACCTGATAGATGTCCAGTGGGTCAAAACGGAATCCGTTATACGCTGTCTCCGGCTAGAGGGTGACCGGGGTCTAAGCTGACCCTGAACTGGGGTCCTAACTAATCCCTCAACCTGGAGGTACTGTTAAAGGTACAGAGGTCCAGGCCACCAGCGTAAACCCTGTCTCCTATCAATCCCTGCCAACTGTATTCTAGTCCTAAGAAGGACCCTGAATACCACCAAAGGGAATGAACAGGTAACGGATAATGAACAGAAAGACATACAGAAAGAGAAGGAATAAAGTAAATAAAGTCTTACATACAACACTCACACACAGTAGGAACACCTAAGGTCTCAGAGATAAACTATAAGCTATAAGAGTAAAAACAACTAATAAATCTTAGCTTAAATATTCTCAGAACCGATCCGACTGCTGAACTACATGAATGCTTTCACCTGCGTTCTAACACCCAGACTGGCAGAAATATAAAGGAAACTAATTAGAACATAATCAAAAGCAGCCGGGCGAGGCTGCACCTAGCCTTAGCAAAGAGCTAGGAAAAATTAACTCTCACATTACCAAAAACAAAGAAACAGAAGCTCAGCTGTGAGAAGTCAGAATGTGCAATCGCGACGATCTTTGTGGCGATGCACCCATGACAATCGCCTCCCCATCATCATTGCCTCCCCATCATCATTATCATTGCTTCCCCATCATCATCATCGTCTGCCCATCATCATTGGCTCCCCATCATCATCATCATTGGCTCCCCATCATTATTGTCTCCCATCATCATCATTGCCTGCCCATCATCATTGTCTCCCATCATCATGATCATTGCCTGCTCATCATCATTGGCTCCCCATCATCATGATCATTGCCTGCTCATCATCATTGGCTCCCCATCATCATCGCCTTCCCATCATCATCATCATCATCGCCTGCCCATCATCATCGCCTCCCTATCATCATCATCTTTGCCTGCCCATCATCATTGGCTCCCCATCATCATCGTTGCCTCCTCACCACCATCACTGCCTCCCCCATCACCATCACACATACAGCACCACACACAGACAGCATCGCAGCACTCTCTCACATACACACACGCAGGCAGACACACATACACACACTGATACACACAGACACATACACCTCACATCTCACCTGTCCGGCGCCCGCGCTCTCTGCCACAGCCGGCCGCTGAATGATGACGTCATCCAGCGGCGCTGCTCTGACAGGAAGCGCGGGCGCCCTGCAGGCGCCCCTGGAGCCCGGAGCTACGGAGGCACGGGGAGAGGTAAGTATTGCGCCGCCTGCTCAGGCCGGGTCCCACCTCTCCCCGCACAGTGGACTCACCGACCCGCCGCTCAGCTCCGGAGGGTCCCGGGCCGCTGCACTGTGACTCCGTGGGAGGAGGAATTGCTGCTGCTGCCACGCCGCACCACACAAGTGCTGCCTGGGGCGGACCGCCCCCCGCCCGCCCACGCTACGCCCTACGCTACGCCACTGGGCTAAAGCCATCGGAAATATGCTGTATATATGGCTCCGCTCCCATCCTGTATATATGGCTCCTCTCCCATCCTGTATATATGGCTCCGCTCCCCCCTCCCATCCTGTATACATGGCTCCGCTCCCATCCTCCCATCCTGTATACATGGCTCCGCTCCCATCCTGTATATATGGCTCTGCTCCCACCCTCCCATCCTGTATATATGGCTCCGCTCCCATCCTCCCATCCTGTATATATGGCTCCGCTCCCCCGTCCTCCCCCCTGTATATATGGCTCCACTCCCATCCTGTATATATGGCTCCGCTCCCCCCTCCAATCCTATATACATGGCTCCGCTCCCATCCTGTATACATGGTTCCGCTCCCCTCCCATCCTGTATACATGGCTCCGCTCCCATCCTCCCATCCTGTATACATGGCTCCGCTCCCCCTCCCATCCTGTATACATGGCTCCGCTCCCATCCTCCCATCCTGTATACATGGCTCCGCTCCCATCCTCCCATCCTGTATATATATGGCTCCGCTCCCATCCTCCCATCCTGTATATATATGGCTCCGCTCCCATCCTCCCATCCTGTATATATGGCTCCGCTCCCCCTCCCATCCTGTATATATGGCTCCGCTCCCCCTCCCATCCTGTATATATGGCTCCGCTCCCATCCTCCCATCCTGTATACATGGTTCCGCTCCCCCTCCCATCCTGTATACATGGCTCCGCTCCCATCCTCCCATCCTGTATACATGGCTCCGCTCCCATCCTCCCATCCTGTATATATATGGCTCCGCTCCCATCCTCCCATCCTGTATATATGGCTCCGCTCCCCCCTCCCATCCTGTATATATGGCTCCGCTCCCCCCTCCCATCCTGTATATATGGCTCCGCTCCCATCCTCCCATCCTGTATATATGGCTCCGCTCCCATCCTCCATATATGGCTCCGCTCCACCCTCCCATCCTGTATATATGGCTCCGCTCCCCCTCCCATCCTGTATATATGGCTCCGCACCCCTCCATCCTGTATATATGGCTCCGCTCCCCTGTCCTCCCCCCCCTGTATATATGGCTCCGCTCCCATCCTGTATATATGGCTCCGCTCCCATCCTGTATATATGGCTCCGCTCCCATCCTCCCATCCTGTATACATGGCTCCGCTCCCCCCTCCCATCCTGTATATATGGCTCCGCACCCCTCCATCCTGTATATATGGCTCCGCACCCCCGTCCTCCCCCGTATATATGGCTCCGCTCCCATCCTCCCATCCTGTATATATGGCTCCGCTCCCCCTCCCATCCTGTATACATGGTTCCGCTCCCCTCCCATCCTGTATACATGGCTCCGCTCCCCCTCCCATCCTGTATACATGGCTCCGCTCCCCCTCCCATCCTGTATACATGGTTCCGCTCCCCCTCCCATCCTGTATATATGGCTCCTCTCCCATCCTGTATATATGGCTCCGCTCCCCCGTCCTCCCCCCCTGTATGAGAGAGAGAGAGAGAGAGAGAGAGGAGAGAGAGAGAGAGAGAGAGAGAGAGAGAGAGAGAGAGAGAGAGAGAGAGAGAGAGAGAGAGAGAGAGAGAGAGAGAGAGAGAGAGAGAGAGAGGAGGAGAGAGAGAGAGAGAGAGAGAGAGGAGAGAGAGAGAGAGAGAGAGAGACTGGACAGTGTTTTCTGCATTTACAATGGTTTTCTATGGAGGCGACGGATCCGCAGGCGGATTCCGTCAAAAACGGATGCCAGCGGATCCGCCGCCCATAGGCGGCCATTATACAAAATAGCGGATGCGGCGGCGCCATTTTGGCAGACAAAAAAAACGTTGCATTGGACGTTTTTTTATAATTTTGACGGATTTTGACTGACGTCGCACGACTGAAGTGTGAAAGAGGCCTTACCCTCCTCACTCCGTCGTTGAACTTCCCTGCGTCCCTGTCGCCGGCGTCAGCTTCCTCCTGTGCGCAGCGGTGACGTAATACCGCTCATTAAGGACATGAATATGGACGCCACACCTATGGGAGTGGCGTCACTTCCATATTCATTACCTTAATGAGCAGTACTACGTCACCGCACTGCCAGGAGGAAGCTGCCGCCGCCGACAGGGATGCAGGGACTTGCAGCGACGGAGCGAGGAGGGTAAGTATGGATGTCTAATAAAGCCGGCGGCTGCAGCTGTCACTACAGTGCTGCAGCCGCCGGCTCCTTTAAGCGACCCCTGTGTTTTGGTCGTTCGACCCCCGCGGGGGTCGCGACCCACAGGTTGAGAACCGCTGGTCTAGATGGTACACCAGGTCAGGTGACCTTGATGACGCAGTTTCCTCTTATTATAAAGGCCATAGCCCCAAAGCCAGAACAGAGATTTGGTGCCAAGCAAAACAACGCGGTGCTGGGGAAGAATCTGAGGTACCAGGCCATGGTAAAGTGCCCGAGGCAGCTGGTTGTGGCAGCAGAACCCAGGTGGCACCAGACAAATTCCAAAGTCCAGACTATGCCAGCCAAGGTCTGAGAATCCAACCTGCGCTGGTCAAGACCCAGAGTCCAGACTATGCCTGCCAAGGACTGAGAACCTGACCTGCGCTGGTCAAGACTCAGAGTCCTGACTACACCAGGCAAGAGCAGCGTCCGAGCTCTCATTATTTCTGGCACAAGAGACATCCGCCATTGGTCAAGCACCGAAGATCTGTGAGGAGATTCTGCTCAGTAGTATACGCCTGCAGTGAAGAGCAGGAGGCGTGAGTGAGCCGGGCCATTGCTTCCAGCACTGAAGTCAGTACAGGTTTTGGTCCAGGATAGTACAACAGACAACGCGAAAGACTGTTGAAGTGAAGGCGGCCCAGCGAGCCTTGATAGACTTTTTTTAGGAGGACTTATGGAGGAGGACTTATGGCCTAACGGGAAAATGCGCAGACCCCGCTATGGCCTGTGTTCTCAGAAGAGACAGTGTTGACTATATGTGTAAAATCACCCTTGTCAGTAGCTAAAATAACATATGGTTAGATGCTGCTATTACAGTGAGAGTGAGCCACAGAATTCATTGTATATCTGATATTGTATATTTCACCTCGTAATCACCCTGTTTTACATTATTCACTGTTGCCATAGTGATCACAAGTCCCATTATCAGGGAAATAAATAATTATATGGGTTACTTAGGCCTCTTTCACACATCAGTGTCTCCAGTATGTGTGGTGACCGTTTTAACATGTACCGGAGACACAGACACACGTTAGACCCATTCAAATGAATGGGTCTGTGCATATATCTGTGTTTTCTCACAGACCGTGTGTCCATGTCCTCCACACGTCGACATATCCGTTTTTGTGCATCTGCACGGATCACACGTACCCATACAAGTCAATGGGTCCGTGTAAACACGTACTGCACATGGATGCTGTCCGGGTACCCTCTATGTGCGTTTTTAAAGCTATAGGGTTAATATTGAAACAAATTGTTTCTTTACTAGCCAGGTGTCAAGACCTTGACATTTGTTACGCCAAAGGACTACTAACCCACAAGCCAAAGCTGAGATGTCATTAAGACAAATGTTTTTGACACACTTTAATGACGTGCTTTAAATACATAATCACTAATGGATCACACCTTTGACATCTCTAACCATTTAATTATCGCATTAACCCTTCATTTTCACATACAAACCTTTGGCTCTGGTACGTATCCACACGGACAGCACACGGATCACACACGGATGGTACATGGATGCCACACGGATCTGACAAACGGACACACGGACATGGATATCTCTGGTACTGGTTTTTCTGGTACTGGAAATATCAGGACATGTGAAACAGGCCTTACTATTTGTCTGTGTGTTGTATCCGGTCACCTGCTTACAGGGGCATTATATATACTACATAACGGGCATATTGGGACATTACACTGTGTGGGGCCAAGAAAGGGCCCCTGTACTATGAGAACACTCCGTTTCCTCCCTTCCTGTCTTCCATAGTTGGGTCGTATGTATCTATTACAGGAAACACCACAGAAACGTAATGATTCTTATAAGAGTCTCCGTGCTGAAGGGGGTTAATGTCCCCGCGCTCAGTAATGAGGAATCTCCAGCACCTACCTCCACCTGCAGAGCCACACTCCACATAGAGAATAATGGAGCCTCCAGCACCTACCTCCACTGCAGAGCCGCACTCCACATAGAGAATAATGGAGTCTTCAGCACCGACCTCCACCCGCAGAGCCACACTCCACATAGAGAATAATGGAGCCTCCAGCACCGACCTCCACCCGCAGAGCCGCACTCCACATAGAGAATAATGGAGCCTCCAGCACCGACCTCCACCCGCAGAGCCGCACTCCACATAGAGAATAATGGAGCCTCCAGCACCGACCTCCACCCGCAGAGCCACACTCCACACAGAGAATAATGGAGCCTCCAGCACCGACCTCCACCCGCAGAGCCACACTCCACATAGAGAATAATGGAGCCTCCAGCACCGACCTCCACCCGCAGAGCCGCACTCCACACAGAGAATAATGGAGCCTCCAGCACCTACCTCCACCCGCAGAGCCGCACTCCACATAGAGAATAATGGAGCCTCCAGCACCGACCTCCACCCGCAGAGCCACACTCCACATAGAGAATAATGGAGCCTCCAGCACCGACCTCCACCCGCAGAGCCACACTCCACATAGAGAATAATGGAGCCTCCAGCACCTACCTCCACCCGCAGAGCCACACTCCACATAGAGAATAATGGAGCCTCCGGCACCGACCTCCACCCGCAGAGCCGCACTCCACATAGAGAATAATGGAGCCTCCAGCACCTACCTCCACCAGAATAGCCACACTCCACATAGAGAATAATGGAGCCTCCAGCACCTACCTCCACCCGCAGAGCCACACTCCACATAGAGAATAATGGAGCCTCCGGCACCGACCTCCACCCGCAGAGCCGCACTCCACATAGAGAATAATGGAGCCTCCAGCACCTACCTCCACCAGAATAGCCACACTCCACATAGAGAATAATGGAGCCTCCAGCACCTTCCTCCACCCGCAGAGCCACACTACACATAGAGAATAATGGAGCCTCCAGCACCTACCTCCACCCGCAGAGCCACACTCCACATAGAGAATAATGGAGCCTCCAGCACCTACCTCCACCCGCAGAGCCGCACTCCACATAGAGAATAATGGAGTCTCCAGCACCTACCTCCACCCGCAGAGCCACACTCCACATAGAGAATAATGGAACCTCCAGCACCGACCTCCACCCGCAGAGCCGTACTCCACATAGAGAATAATGGAGCCTCCAGCACCTACCTCCACCCGCAGAGCCACACTCCACATAGAGAATAATGGAGCCTCCAGCACCTACCTCCACCCGCAGAGCCACACTCCACATAGAGAATAATGGAGCCTCCAGCACCTACCTCCACCCGCAGAGCCACACTCCACATAGAGAATAATGGAGCCTCCAGCACCTACCTCCACCCGCAGAGCCGCACTCCACATAGAGAATAATGGAGTCTCCAGCACCTACCTCCACCCGCAGAGCCACACTCCACATAGAGAATAATGGAGCCTCCAGCACCGACCTCCACCCGCAGAGCCACACTCCACATAGAGAATAATGGAGCCTCCAGCACCTACCTCCACCTGCAGAGCCGCACTCCACATATATGGCTGCTCTGTGTGCACAGGACCTGTGATGAGGTCACAGGAGGGGCGGAGTCAGGGGTCACATGATATCCGGAGTGCAGACGCTACATGGAGACTTCTCCTCAGTCAGTGACATTCCCGCCATTATTCCCCTCACTACTGGCACAATTCCCCCGCGCCGCCTTTTCTCCACGTGTTATGTGTGGAATGTAACGTGTGATTTCTCTGGAGACAAATAGACCCCACACATGAGGGAATTATCACCAGTGACCGGACGGCTCCTATATGGCGGCATCTGATTGTGCTATGAACGCGACACCAGGAGCTAAAATGCCGAAATATTGTTTATTTAACCCCTTCCAGGGTCCGGCTAAGGCCTGTGTCACACATGCGAGAAACTCGCAAGATTCTCGTGCAAGTCTCGCATGAACTTCCGATGCTGCCGCCGGCACTAGGACCGGAGCGTGTGGCTGCATAGAAATACAGTCATGGCCAAAAGTTTTGAGAATTACACAAATATTATATTTTCACATGATCTGCTGCCCTCTGGTTTTTATGTGTGTTTGACAGATGTTTTTATCACAGACAGAAATATAATAATTGTAAACATATGAGTAACAAAAGCTTATATTGACAGTTAGAATGAGTTAATGCAGCAAGTCAATATTTGCAGTGTTCACCCTTCTTCTTCAGGACCTCTGCAATTCTCCCTGGCATGCTCTCAATCAACTTCTGGACCAAATCCTGACTGATAGCAGTCCATTCTTGCACAATCAATGCTTTCATTTTGTCAGAATTTTTAGGTTTTTGTTTGTCCACCCGTCTCTTGATGATTATTATTATACATTTATATAGCGCCATTTATTCCATGGTGCTTTACATATGAAAAGGGGAAAAATATAGACAGGTACAATAAACATGTGCTGGACAAGGGACACACAAGTACAGAAGGAGAGAGGACCCTGCCCGCAAGGGCTCACAGACTGCAGGGATGGGTGAGAGTACACTAGGAAAGGGTAGAGCTGGTCGTACGATGGTTCAGCACACTGAGGATCATTGCAGGTTGTAGGCTTGTCGGAACAGGTGGGTCTTCAGGTTTTTCTTGAAGGTCTCCGTTGTTGGTGAAAGTCTGATGTTTTGCGGCAGGGAGTTCCAGAGTATGGGGGAAGCCCGGGAGAAGTCTTGTATGCGGTTGTGGGAAGAAGAGATGAGGGGGGAGTCGAGAAGGAGATCTTGAGAGGATCGAAGGTTGCGTGTAGGTAGGTAGCGGGAGACCATGTCACAGATGTATGGAGGAGAAAGGTTGTGGATGGCTTTGTATGTCATGGTTAAGGTTTTGAGCTGGAGCCTCTGGGCAATAGGGAGCCAGTGAAGGGCCTGGCATAGGGGGGAGGCTGGGGAATAGCGGGGAGACAGGTGGATTAGTCGTGCAGCAGAGTGTAGGATGGACTGGAGTGGTGCCAGAGTGCTAGAGGGGAGGCCAGACAGTAGGAGGTTGCAGTAGTCGAGGCGGGAGATGATAAGGGCGTGCACTAGTGTTTTTGTGGTTTCATGGTTGAGGAATGAGCGGATCCGGGAAATATTTTTGAGTTTGAGGCGGCAGGAGGTGGCGAGGGCTTGGATATGTGGTTTGAAAGAGAGGGCAGAGTCGATGATCACCGCAAGGCACCGAGCATGTGGGACTGGGGAAAGCGAGCAGCCATTGACATTGATGGATAGGTCTGGTGAAGGGGTAGAGTGAGGTGGGGAAAGATGATGAATTCTGTTTTGTCCATGTTCAGTTTGAGAAAGCGAGCAGAAAAGAAGGCTGAGATAGCAGACAGACACTGTGGGATTTTGGTCAGTAGGGAGGTGAGGTCAGGTCCAGATAGGTAGATCTGCGTGTCATCGGCGTAGAGGTGATACTGCAAGCCGTGGGATTCTATGAGCTGTCCCAAGCCGAAGGTGTAGATGGAGAAGAGTAGGGGTCCTAGGACTGAGCCTTGAGGAACACCGACAGACAGGGGGCGAGGTGAGGAGGTGGTGTGTGAGAGGGAGACACTAAATGTTCGGTCTGTTAGGTATGATGAGATCCAGGATAGGGCCAGGTCTGTGATGCCAAGAGATGAGAGAATCTGTAGCAGGAGGGAATGGTCCACAGTGTCGAAGGCAGAAGACAGGTCCAGGAGAAGGAGGACAGAGTAGTGTCGCTTGCTCTTGGCGGTTAGCAGGTCGTTAGTGACTTTAGTTAGGGCAGTTTCAGTTGAGTGATGCGGTCGAAAGCCGGATTGTAACCGGTCAAAGAGGGAACAGGAGGAAAGGTGGGAGGACAGTTCAAGATATACATGCTGTTCCAGTAGTTTTGAGGCGTAGGGGAGAAGAGATATCGGGCGATAGCTAGACGCAGAGGATGGGTCGAGGGAGGGCTTTTTGAGGATGGGTGTGATTGAAGCATGACCACAAGTTCTCAATGGGATTAAGATCTGGGGAGTTTCCAGGCCGTGGACCCAAAATCTCTATGTTTTGTTCCCTGAGCCATTTAGTTATCACCTTTGCTTTATGGCAAGGTGCTCCATCATGCTGGAAAAGGCATTGTTGATCGCCAAACTGCTCTTGGAGGGTTGGGAGAAGTTGCTCTTGGAGGACATTCTGGTACCATTCTTTATTCATGGCTGTGTTTTTAGGCAAGACTGTGAGAGAGCCGATTCCCTTGGCTGAGGAGCAACCCCACACATGAATGGTTTCAGGATGCTTAACAGTTGGCATGAGACAAGACTGGTGGTAGCGCTCACCTTGTATTCTCCGAATGAGGCGTTTTCCTGATGTCCCAAACAATCGAAAAGGGGATTCATCAGAGAAAATAACTTTACCCCAGTCCTCAGCAGTCCACTGCCTGTACCTTTTGCAGAATAGTCTGTCCATGATGTTTTTTCTGGAGAGAAGTGGCTTCTTTGCTGCCCTCCTTGAGACCAGGCCTTGCTCCAAGAGTCTCCGCCTCACAGTGCGTGCAGATGCACTCACACTTGCCTGCTGCCATTCCTGAGCAAGCTCTGCACTGCTGGTAGCCAGATCCTGCAGCTGAAACACTTTTAAGAGACGGTCCTGGGGCTTGCTGGTCTTTCTTGGGTGCCCTGAAGCCTTTTTGGCAACAATGGAACCTCTCTCCTTGAAGTTCTTGATGATGCGATAGATTGTTGACTGAGGTGCAATCTTTCTAGCTGCGATACTCTTCCCTGTTAGGCCATTTTTGTGCATTGCAATGATGACTGCACATGTTTCTTTAGAGATAACCATGGTTAACAGATGAGAAACAATGATGCCAAGCACCAGCCTCCTTTTAAAGTGTCCAGTGGTGTCATTCTTACTTAATCATGACAGATTGATCTCCAGCCATGTCCTCATCAACACCAACACCTGTGTTAATGGAGCAATCACAGAAAAGAGGTTAGCTGGTCCTTTTAAGGCAGGGCTGCAATGATGTTGAAATGTGTTTGGGGGATAAAGTTCATTTTCTAGCCAAATATTGACTTTGCAAGTAATTGCTGTTAAGCTGATCACTCTTTATAACATTCTGGAGTATATGCAAATTGCCATTAGAAAAAGTGAAGCAGTAGACTTTGTAAAAATTAATATTTGTGTCATTCTCAAAACTTTTGGCCATGACTGTACATGCATGTAAAAGGGTCTACATGTAGAAAAAGGGTAATGTATTAGAAGAGGCCGGGGGCGGGGGGGGGGGGCAGCTGGTACTGATGGTGGTGGTGGTGCATCTGCTGGTAGTGCCATAAGCACAATAGCACTTAAGGCAGGAGGTGTTGAGCCTGCGTCATCGTCTGGCTCCAGAAGGCCTGGAAAGCTCACTTTACTGGGAGTAGGTAAACTGCTTTTAAAGCCGGAGCATCAGGAACAGGTTTTGTCTTATATTGCCAAAACAGCCTCCAGCTCTATCGCCTCCTCTTCTGAAGTTTCAAAAAATGCAAGCACTGAGTCGTCAGTGCAGGCTCCTGGTCAGCAACAACACCTTTCCTTGTCTGCTTCACCCCCACCAAAAGTGAAGGATGCGGCAGGCCACACTTCAGATTACTCCATGGAGCTCTTTTCACATACCATGCCTGTGTTCATCAAGTCAGATCCTGAATTCCCCAGTCCAACATGAATCAGAGATGGAGTGCACTGATGCACAGCCACTGCTAGATGATTCTGCTGGTACATTCACCCAGAGCACTCAGTCTACTGAGCCAGAATGTGACCCTGAGGAAGCTCAGGTGCCCCTTCCCACATACTATACCACCTTACACGGTGACACAGAGGAAGGTGCAGATGAAATTGAAAAGGAGGTGATGGATGACCCAGTTGTTGACCCGGATTGGCATCCATTGGGGGAAGAGGGTGCTGCTGGCAATAGCTCAGAAGAGGAGAAGGATCCGCAGCAGGCATCAACATCGCAGAAGCGGTTATCTGGCAGGCCCGTAGCAGTCCAAAAAGGTCTTAAAAATACAAAAACGTGCAGGACAGCTTGGCCAGACTGTCAAATTAGCACAGCGTGCAAGCCCTGAAAATTTATACCATAGTAGGAAGAGTGGCACTTTTTTCACAGGGCCCCTCATAGTACAAAAAAAGTGTCTCTGACGGTGGGAGGACCCACTCGCCGTCAGACACACCGGCGTACTATCAGGGGCCCTGTGCCAGTGCCGTCGACCACGAGTCAGCCCATGCTCCACCGCTGTGACGTTTTCTGACAGTGACATTCAGGTTAAAGAGCGCTATGACGTCATGTCCGTACGCCCTCTGCCTGAACAGTTCAAGTGCAGAGAGCTGTAAGATGGTGACGCTGAGGAGTCCAGAGTAGAGCAGTGCACAGCGAGGAGAGGTATTTCATTTTTTTTAATGTTTGGAACAATATTTGGGGAGCATTATACACTGGAGAATTATATATGGGGCCCAGCATATGAGCCACCCGCCAGGGCCGTGGGGTACTCGGCACCGAGCCCGTTGATTTCTATGGGGGATGTCACGGTAGCTGCAACTCGGTCCGTGGCCCTGGGCTCTCACTATAAATGGGGATGTATTTACAGGGGGTTAAATGTTCGTGTAGTTTGTCGTGACGCCACCTGTAGTACCTGGTCAGGGTGACCAGCGCTGCTGTGCAGGTCCTCTGGAAGGGATGGTGTTGTGCAGCTAGATGATAAGTCTTCTACAGGTAAGACTGTGTCCTTCCAGGGCAGGTAGATGTAAGATAAAGCAATGGTGCAGGAGAGATGTAGCAGAGGGGAGTGTGCGTCGCTGGAATAATCAGGGAAACAGTTCTGTTGCAGTTTCAAGGTTTTACTCACAGTCTGTTGCATGCCATACAGATACCAGCCGGGTACTGTGTCCTTCCAGTGAGTAGTCCAGCAACCCTCAGATAGATTGGTCACACTTCCAAAGACTCCCTTTATGTTCCTTTCCGGCTTCTTGGTGCTACACTCCTCCCTTCCCTG
Source organism: Oophaga sylvatica (assembly GCA_033576555.1). Lineage (NCBI taxonomy): Eukaryota > Metazoa > Chordata > Amphibia > Anura > Dendrobatidae > Oophaga > Oophaga sylvatica. Next base: position 12,802,700 of record JARQOD010000003.1, on the reverse strand, counting down.
CACCTCCCTACCACAGAGCCCTCGGACGAGGTAGTATTGGATCCTTTCAGTTACCAGGTACGACCCGATGTCCCCCTTCTCCTTAGGACGATCAGAGATTGAGACACCGTCGGATGCCTGGACGTACTTGATCCCTAGCTTCCTCCCGGATGAGAATATGATAGCTAGTGGCTCTTGAAGAGACCCACTATACTCGGTGTTACTAGTGGCGTTGAACTAACCCACCAGTCTAGGGACCGTTCCCCGTTGTTTGCCTGGTCCTTCCTTCTGCAATGGGCTACGACTTGTGAGATCGTCTCTGCCCAGGACCCTTTCGCTCTCCTCAGCAAGGCTCCTTGAGGTGAACTCAGAGGAGCTGCAGGTCAGGCCAGTACCCACACACTGCCTGCCTGTCTCTAACTGAAACTGTAGACTAATACGCTGCTGCCTAATGCTGCAGCTGGCTCCACCCACCCAACTCTACACCCTTTACTAACCAGCCTGATGCTCAGCACTGGCATGATGTGTGTGGATGCGGTGATGGAGTCAATGGGGTGCTTCCTCCTTACCTGAGAGTCAGGTGTCACACCTCTGGGTGAGATGCAACATCTCTGTGGCGACTGGACCCTCAGGGCGCCACATTCCCCCCTAGTTAAACACAGCACTCCCAGGCTGTAATAGAGTAAAGATGTTACATAAGAAACATACAAAATTTTTATGAATGCATTCAGCAGGTATAGAATAGTATAAAACTCATCATCCCTTTATGGGAGGCACTTCAGGTTAAACGTTGCATAAATAACATTTTTAATATCAACATTCAATATAGTGCAATCAGCAATTACGTTGGAGTTCATTTAAAACTTGTGCTTGTGGAGGACCCGCTCCAAACCTCCCACGGTGGTCTTGGGTGGGCTGCAAGACATTACTGACTTTTCCAGCAGACCTCACCTTCGGCCACACCAAACGGGTTTTAACTTCAGAGGCAGTTACGTAAAAGCTGTAGGTCAAACCAAGATGGAACACCTAAGTGCTAACTATTTACAGAGAGAGTTTTTGGGCTGGCAGAGTCCTCAGCCACACAGTTCAGATAAGAAAAGCAATATAAAGGCAATCACCCCTCCGGGTTATGGCAACATTTGCATACTATATACATTAATACACTATATACATTTGTGGAACCTGTCCGGTTTTCTCATTTACTTATTAGTGGCAACACCGGGTGTTACCTGCTGCTCTTGGTGGCGCTCCGTACAGCCAGAAGTTGGAGCCGGCTCGGGAGCTTGTTGCGGAGCCGGTTCAGGAACTGATTGCGGAGCAGGCTCATTCCGGCTCTTTACGTCGCAGGACCCGGCTACCTCCGGAGACACGGGCGGCAGTCCTGTAGCTGGTGCAGGCGGCGTGGGAAGTCGTTCCTCCGCAGACTCCTCTGTGGGGACAGGTAAGGCCGCTGCAGCATCAGTGACGGGGCTCACTCCTTGTTCGGCTCCAGGTGCTGGTGACACGGGTGGGTGGAGCGGTCGGCTCTGCTCCAGCCGCAGCTCCAGAGCCCGCCAGCTCTGCTCCAGCCGCAGCTTCAGAGCCTGCCAGCTCTGCTTCATCCGTTCTAATTCTGTCCGGTGCCGGGCCAGCTCTTCAAGCACAGCGTCGGTGTCCGATGCAGGGAGGGTGCCGACATCATCCGGAGGGTCCCGCTCTTTAGTATGGAGGCGGGGTTTTCTCTTCCTTCTCCCGCCATGGGGAATCAGGAGGTGGATCTCCATCGCTGATGGACATGTCCGGATATTGCAGTAACATTTGGGGTAGGACATTTCTTTCGCGCCACTGAATGAGCGCACGCCCACGAAGATACGCCCTTCTTCTCCAGCGCCTCGTGGCGCAAATATGGCGGTTGTTGTTTTACAAAATGGCAAATACAGTCTCTGATGATTTTGGCAATTCTCAGGCACAAAAACAGTTCAGATTAGGCACACAGGACTCGCTTATAGCGAGCTTCAGAATCCTGTTCGTGACGCCAAAAATGAGCCACCCGCCAGGGCCGTGGGGTACTCGGCACCGAGCCCGTTGATTTCTATGGGGGATGTTACGGTAGCTGCAACTCGGTCCGTGGCCCTGGGCGCTCACTATAAGTGGGGATGTATTTACAGGGGGTTAATTGTTCGTGTAGTTTGTCGTGACGCCACCTGTAGTACCTGGTCAGGGTGACCAGCGCTGCTGTGCAGGTCCTCTGGAAGGGATGGTGTTGTGCAGCTAGATGATAAGTCTTCTACAGGTAAGACTGTGTCCTTCCAGGGCAGGTAGATGTAAGATAAAGCAATGGTGCAGGAGAGATGTAGCAGAGGGGAGTGTGCGTTGCTGGAATAATCAGGGAAACAGTTCTGTTGCAGTTTCAAGGTTTTACTCACAGTCTGTTGCATGCCATACAGATACCAGCCGGGTACTGTGTCCTTCCAGTGAGTAGTCCAGCAACCCTCAGATAGATTGGTCACACTTCCAAAGACTCCCTTTATGTTCCTTTCCGGCTTCTTGGTGCTACACTCCTCCCTTCCTGCACCTCCCTACCACAGAGCCCTCGGACGAGGTAGTATTGGATCCTTTCAGTTACCAGGTACGACCCGATGTCCCCCTTCTCCTTAGGATGATCAGAGATTGAGACACCGTCGGATGCCTGGACGTACTTGATCCCTAGCTTCCTCCCGGATGAGAATATGATAGCTAGTGGCTCTTGAAGAGACCCACTATACTTGGTGTTACTAGTGGCGTTGAACTGACCCACCAGTCTAGGGACCGTTCCCCGTTGTTTGCCTGGTCCTTCCTTCTGCAATGGGCTACGACTTGTGAGATCGTCTCTGCCCAGGACCCTTTCGCTCTCCTCAGCAAGGCTCCCTGAGGTGAACTCAGAGGAGCTGCAGGTCAGGCCAGTACCCACACACTGCCTGCCTGTCTCTAACTGAAACTGTAGACTAACACGCTGCTGCCTAATGCTGCAGCTGGCTCCACCCACCAACTCTACACCCTTTACTAACCAGCCTGATGCTCAGCACTGGCATGATGTGTGTGGATGCGGTGATGGAGTCAATGGGGTGCTTCCTCCTTACCTGAGAGTCAGGTGTCACACCTCTGGGTGAGATGCAACATCTCTGTGGCGACTGGACCCTCAGGGCGCCACACATACACTTGAGCATCATAGATAGGGCCCATCATACACTGGAGCATTCTAAATGTGGGACATCAGACACAGGAGCAGCATTTACGGGGCCCATTATACACTGAAGCATTATACATGTGGCCCATTATATATGGAGCATTATTTTGGCCCATAAGACACTGGAGCATCATCCATGGGGCCCATCATATACTGGAGCATTCTAAATGGGGGACATCAGACACTGGAGCAGCATTTACGGGGCCCATTATACACTGGATCATTAATAATGGGGCCCATTATATATGGAGCATGATTTTGGCCCATAAGACAATGGAGCATCATCCATGGGGCCCATCATAAACTGGTGCATTGTAAATGGGGGACATCAGACACTGGAGCATCATTTACGTGGCCCATTATACACTGGATCATTAATAATGGGGCCCATTATATATGGAGCATGATTTTGGCCCATAAGACACTGGAGCATCATCCATGGGGCCCATCATATACTGGAGCATTGTAAATGGGGGACATCAGACACTGGAGCAGCATTTACGGGGCCCATTATACACTGGAGCATCATCCATGGGGCCCATCATATACTGGAGCATTCGAAATGGGGCAGATCAGACACTGGAGCATCATCCATGGGGCCCATCATATACTGGAGCATTCTAAATCGGGCAGATCAGACACTGGAGCAGCATCCATGGGGCCCATCATATACTGGAGCATTCTAAAAGGGGGAAAACAGACACTGGACCAGCATTTACAGGGACCATTATACAATGGAGCATTATAAATGAGGCCCATTATATATGGAGCATTATTTTAGCCCATAAGACACTGGAGCATCATCCATGGAGCCCATCATATACTGGAGCATTCTAAATGGGGCAGATCAGACACTGGAGCATCATCCATGGGGCCCATCATATACTGGAGCATTCTAAAAGGGGGAAAACAGACAGTGGAGCAGCATTTACAGGGACCATTATACAATGGAGCATTATAAATGGGGCCCATTATATATGGAGCATTATTTTATCAGATAAAACACTGGAGCATCATCCATGGGGCCCATCATATACTGGAGCATTTGAAATGGGGCAGATCAGATACTGGAGCATCATTCATGGGGCCCATCATATACTGGAGCATTCTAAATGGGGCAGATCAGACACTGGAGCAGCATCCATGGGGCCCATCATATACTGGAGCATTCTAAAAGGGGGAAAACACACTGGAGCAGCATTTATGGGGACCATTATACAATGGAGCATTATAAATGGGGCCCATTATATATTGTGGTGTAGTGACCCATGCTGCAGCTAAGGGGCGCTGTATATGCTCCTCAAGTTATGGATGGAGGCGGGATTTGGATGAAAAGACAGTCCCCGACACCTGTGATGAGGTCATGAACATGTGACCAGACCATGTACTCTATACCTCACCTGTGGGAGTGGCCACAGGTATGTAAGGAAGTGTTTGGCACATGGTGGAGGGGTAGCCTGTCTGAGACTGTTGGGAGTCTCTGAGAGTATGTTGGGATTGAGTCTGTGTGGACTGTTGGGAGTCTGTCAGGCTTGACACAGCTCCCTGATGTCCAGGCTGGATGTTCCACAGACTGGGAAGCAGTCCTGGCGAGTCTGAGCCAGCAATAAGAAGACGGTCTTGAAAACCGTGAGAGAGACGGATCGGGTCCATGAGAGATGTGAATTAGACGCCTCTGAGGTGAAGAGGTGTCTGAGAACCTGCGACACCAACAGGTAACAGACAGGGGTTCGTGTGGATGATGACCGGGGTCATGAGGACTGTGTTTTGTGTAAGACGCCTCTGAGGTGAAGAGGTGTCTGAGAACCGGCGACACCAGCAGGTAACGGACAGGGGTCCGTGTGGATGATGACCGGGATCATGAGGACTGTGTTTTGGGTAAGATGCCTCTGAGGTGAAGATTTGTCTGAGAACCTGCAACACCAGCAGGTAACGGACAGGGGTCCGTGTGGATGATGACAGGGGGCATGAGGACTGTGTTTTGTGTAAGACGCCTCTGAGGTGAAGAGGTGTCTGAGAACCTGCGACACCAGCAGGTATCGGACAGGGGTCCGTGTGGATGATGACCGGGGTCATGAAGATTGTGTTTTGTATAATAAATGCTGCATACTGGTGAACAATAAACCAAAAGGACTGTTGTTTTAACTCTGAGCATGCCGGTGTTTGCCTCTAAGACCAGCTAAGTGAGTGATCCCCGTCCACAGGCAGTGTGGATCGTCACAATTGGTGGAGAATGTGGGCAGCGGCCCAGGGAGCATGTGTGCAGGTTTTTTTTTCTGTGGATCAGCAAGTCCATGAATTTCTTTTCTTTTTCAACTTGCTGGGGCTCGGCGGGGCTGAAGACGTCTGGCTGTAACTCGGCGGGGTTCTGAAGATTTTGCTGTGGATCAGCGGGTACACGAAGTCGGCAGTACGGAGCCGTGCAGAGACTTGTGGTAGCGGGAGCTACATTGAATGTTGCAGCAAGAGGTTCTGCCGCAGCTGGAGCTGCAGTAACAGCCACAGCGGCTTGTGAGCGGCATCTGGAGGTGCCGGTGCTTTTATGGTGGCAATGTAAGCGGTGGCAGTGCCAGCAGGAGCTGGTGTGGTGTCTAGGAGGACAGTGTGAACCAGGTCACACAAACTCTTAAAGGGCCAGTACAAGCCCAGAAAGACATAAACTGTACAGTTTGAACTGGGGCCTAAGAAAGCCGTGGGGGAGTCCACGGGGTGTATCCCAGAGTGGGGTGGTGGCCCTAAAAGGGGTGGTGGCCTAAAAGGGGTGATAACTCAAGCAGGGATGGTTGCAAAAAAGGGGGCGGAGCATCCTGACGTTAAAGGGGTGGTGCAGATGAACTGTTGCCAGGGGCAAATGTACTATGTGTGTCCAGTCTGCCTTATGAACTATGCACCTGGCACAATGCTACGGGGTTGTGCCCTGCAGATAGACAATGAAGATGTGGTGGGTCTGGTCGACTCGGGGAGCCCGGTGACTCTAGTGAGGGTTGCACCTGAGGGATTTCAAATACCCGGTAGAAAGGTCGGGGTCACCTAAATCCATGGGGACACTAAGGATTATCCCGTGGCCAGGGTAATCTTTGAGACAGGCTGGGACTTTGCAGGACAGGATGTTGCTATAGTCCCGAATTTGTCTTGCCCAGTGGTTATAGGTCGGGACTCTAAACTGTTCTCCGACTTGTGGGAGAGGGGAGTTCCTCTACAGCAGGAGGAGGGAGGTCTCTCTACTGTTGGGGTGACGGGTATTGGTACAATGATGCCTCCCAAAGTGGACGGGTCTGACCAACTCGGTGACTTGGCAGAGGGGTCCGACACGGTTAGAAGTGGGGACTGCTGGTTCCAACATGACCGACCGAGTGGTGGTGACTCCCATTCAGACGATGACTCAAGGGGAAAGCGTGCGTCTGCCCAACTTACGGACCTGATGTCTCTTGACGTGTACCACCAAAAGACTGACGGTGATGTGGTAGATAAGACATCTGGAGCAGACACTCAGTTAGAGGGTAACTGGGGGGTTCACCATACTGTGGGGTGTGACTCAGACTCCGGGGTTGACTGTGACTCTAAGAGAGAAAGGGAGTACAGTAATGAAGGGCCCCACAAGGAGGAAAAGTCCTCTCGTCATCGGAGACGTAAAGGGCGCAAACAGCCTGAGCAAATTGCACCTATTGAGAATGTCAATAAAGAAGAACCTGTTGCTGAAGAGCTGGAGAGTGTGGAGCTCTCGGAAGGTACAAAGAGTCGAGAGGTACCTGAGGATGACCGGGCAGAGCCTCAAGAAAGGTTGAAGGGGTCGGATACAGAAGTCACCAACTCCGTGCAATTGAAGCGGGTGCACCACCTGGAGTCTGAGTTTGTGGCAGTCAAGGCCCAGTTTGGAGAGAAAGCACAGGAGTTCCAGGACCTTGCTAAAAAGTTGTCTGGTGAGAAGCAAAAGTCTGCTGATTTATGGGCCGAACAAAAGACCATTAAAGAGCATGTCAAACAAGAAAAGGCCCTGAGACAAACTGCTGAGCATAGAGTGGATGAGCTGGAGAAGGAAGTCTCTGAGCTCAGAGGTCACATGTCAACATGGCAAAGTGTGAATAAAGGTACTGCCACACTAAGCGATCTCGCTAGCGATCACGATAACAATGCAAGCTAACGAGATTGTTGGTGTGATCGCTTTAAGGTCGCTAGTAGCTTCCAAACAGGAGATCTCATCAACGACACATGAGCGGTCAGCGATCTGTATAACGACTTTGGCGGTCGTTAGGATCTGTCACAGCATGTACTGAGTGCAACCTTTTCCACACCCCTCAGCACAGATTGGTGGTCACTGTATATGTTTTATAATTATATATGTGTTATAATTAATGTTTTGACCGCGTCATGAAAGACGACGTATAGCGCTCCCATTCATTGTTCTCGAGCGCTTCTGATTCATAGGAATTTCCAGCATCGCTTCCTGCATCCTGCTAGCCTGCTTTGCAGCAACTGCGATCCAGTCTGTGACGCTAAAGAAAACCTACTCCCGCCTGCCTGCTTTTGTAGCTACTGCAATCCAGTCTGTGCCGCAAAAAAATACCTAGTCCCGCCTGCGCCACTGTCATATGCGTCACCAACGAGGTCGCTCGTCGTTCGCAAAAGGTGTCAAACACAGCGATTCAGGCTCACCAGCGGGACGCCAACGATCAAAAAATGGTCCAGAACGTTCGTGAACGATCAACGACATCACAGCAGGGGCCACATCGCTGCTACATGCCACACACAGCGACGTCGCTAACGAGATTGCTAAATAGTGACGTAGTAGCGATCTCGTTAGCGATCTCGCTTAGTGTGGCATACCCTTAAGGCCTTAAGGGAAGATGTGGAAGTGCTCAGAGAAGCAGTAAAAGGTCTTCTGCAGGAGGAGAAGTTGGTGGCCGAAGACTTACAGCGGCCGTGCCCGAATGTTAATAAGGCGGAGCTGCCAGTGCCCATCTTGGCAAGGGGTCTTGCAGAAGGTAAATCTCAGGAAGATCTTGAACTAAGAGCTGAACAAGACAGTCATCCGGTCGTGGCAGATGTCTTAAAGGAAGTGTCCGAGGTAAACCAGGAAGAGGATGAGGCTTCACTCTTTAAGTGTGTGACGGAGGTACCCGAAAACATGCGAGAAGCCTGTGCCAGCAAGGGTGTGCATGAGGGCTTTAAAAAGGCAGTAAAAGCCTATAGTGTGACCTGGGCACCAGAGACGAACCAGTTGGTGATACTGGCGGATAGGGAAGTCACAGAGAAGCGGGTGGCTGTCCTGAAAGAGATGCATCTTCAATGTCTATGCACAAAACAGATGATCAGGTTGGGAAATATGAAAGCCGCTCGACGCCTGGAGCTGGCGAGGGAAGCTCAAAGTCGGCTGGGCTTTGTAGAAGATATAATTCCGGTACCCAGAAATCTGGTGGGGAAAGTCATTGGAAGGCTTGGAAAGGTGATGCAGGAACTAGTGAATCGTTCCGGTGTGAAGAGGGTGAGGATTCTGGCTGATGACGAAGCCCAGGTGATAGGTGAAGAGGGGATGGTTCCTTTCCTCGTTGTCGGATCCATGGAGAGCCTTGGGAATATCCGGATGCTCCTGGAGTATCGCATGTCGTACCTGAAAGAAGTAGAGCAGCTAAGAATTGAAAGAGAGCAGGTCAAAAGAGAGCTGCAGGAAATGGGAAGAAGACGGCCGCCACCTTCAACTCGCGGTATAGAGAGACAAAGAGGTGCGCTTAAGGCTGGAAGTCCTCAAGCTGGAGCTAATAGAGGACATAGGGACAGAATGAAGGACTGCTCTCTGGGCAATAAAGACCATGGGAGAAATGGCCAGCAGAGAGATAACAGAAGGTGGCCTGATGGAGGAGGTAGAAGCAGTGATGCCTCGGTTAGCTCAGGGCTGAGTGACCTAAGCAGGAGACCCTGTAGTGGACGAAATTACAAAGAGTCAGACCAGACGGACATATGGGTGCAAGGGAATTGCAATGCCGTACTCACCGCTGGGGATGCGGGCGGTCTGAGAAGGGGGCATCTCTATCAAAGGACGTGACAGAGTCGGATGACGGACGCCTACCAAAGGGGTCAGTAGCAGGGCCCGACTTTGACAAACGGTTTGACTGGTAGAGACGACCGAGAAGGATCTCTGGTCAGGTAATAAGTGTTCAACCCCACAAGTTTGAACAGAGGGGGGAGGTATGTGGTGTAGTGACCCATGCTGCAACTAGGGGGCACTGTATATGCTCCTCAAGTTATGGATGGAGGCGGGATTTGGATGAAAAGACAGTCCCCGGCATGGTTGTAAATGGCAGGTATGTGTCGCAGAGCTCCTCTATGCTGTAAGCCAGGAATGTTGTTCTGGGACATGTAGTCCTACAAGAGTTCTGTTTATTGTCTAGGGTGGCTTACAGAGTTAGCTTGTGAGCTGGTGGGACTGGCTAACCACATATACACCGCCCACTGGTGGTTGTGAGTTTGTTAAGGACCTGTGATGAGGTCATGAACATGTGACCAGACCATGTGCTCTATATCTCACTTGTGGGAGTGGCCACAGGTATGTAAGGAAGTGTTTGGCACATGGTGGAGGGGTAGTCTGTCTGAGACTGTTGGGAGTCTCTGAGAGTGTGTTGAGACTGAGTCTGTGTGGACTGTTGGGAGTCTGTCAGGCTGGACACAGCTCCCTGATGTCCAGGCTGGACGTTCCACAGACTGGGAAGCAGTCCTGGCGAGTCTGAGCCAGCAATAAGAAAACAGTCTTGAAAACCGTGAGAGACGGATTGGGGTCCGTGAGAGATGTGAATTAGACGCCTCTGAGGTGAAGAGGTGTCTGAGAACCTGCGACACCAGCAGGTAACGGACAGGGGTTCGTGTGGATGATGACCGGGGTCATGAGGACTGTGTTTTGTGTAAGACGCCTCTGAGGTGAAGAGGTGTCTGAGAACCTGCGACACCAGCAGATAACGGACAGGGGTCCGTGTGGATGATGACCGGGGTCATGAAGATTGTGTTTTGTATAATGAATGCTGCATACTGGTGAACAATAAACCAAAAGGACTGTTGTTTTAACTCTGAGCGTGCCAGTGTTTGCCTCTAAGACCAGCTAAGCGAGTGATCCCCGTCCACGGGCAGTGTGGATCGTCACAATATGGAGCATTATTTTAGCCCATAAGACACTGGAGCATCATCCATGGGGCCCATCATATACTGGAGCATTCGAAATGGGGCAGATCAGACATTGGAGCATCATCCACGGGGCCCATCATATACTGGAGCATTCGAAATGGGGCAGATCAGACACTGGAGCATCATCCAAGGGGACCCATCATATACTGGAGCATTCTAAATGGGGCAGATCAGACACTGGAGCAGCATCCATGGGGCCCATCATATACTGGAGCATTCTAAAAGGGGGAAAACAGACACTGGAGCAGCATTTACGGGGACCATTATACAATGGAGCATTATAAATGGGGCCCATTATATATGGAGCATTATTTTAGCCCATAAGACACTGGAGCATCATTCATGGGGCCCATCATATACTGGAGAATCATATGGGGTTCATTATTTATGGGGCATCATATAGGGTATGGAGCATCATATGGGGCACATATGGGGTCTATTCTGTATGGAGCATTATATGGAGCCCATTCTGTATGGAGCAACATATGGGGCCCATCATATACTGTATGGAGCTTTATATGCGACTCATTATACTGTATGGAGCAATATGTGGGGCTCATTCTAATCTATGGGGACCTGTTATGATTTGGTAGCTGAGGAGAGCAAGCAAAAAAGGAAATACACCAGAGAGGTTGGAATCTATGGGATTGCAGTACCCTGACTGACCACCACAACTAAAGGCAGCCGTGGAGCGTACCTACGTTGGTCCTAGACGCCTCGTCACAGCCTGAGAAGCTAACTACACCTAAAGACAGAAAGAGGAAAACTATCTGCCCCGGAGCAGATCCCCAAAGAACATAGAAAGCCCCCAAACATGTAATGGCGGTTAGACAAGGGGAAATACAGACACAGACAGAAAATAGTATGAGCAAACGTTGGGGCCCAAACTTCCTAAATAGAAAAGGATAAGAAGGAGACTTACTGCAATCCCAAAAAACCCTGAAAAGTACCAACTCTACTAATTACAAAAACACCTGAGATCACACGACCTCTACCACCTAAATTAGTTCTCTGGTGTAACAAAAACTAAACAGCAGCCACTGAAAAAACTGGAAAAGGCAAATGAACAAACAACAGTGGCTGAACTAAACTGAGAGGAGCACAAGCCCCCGAAGGGGACCCGGCAGACCCCCACAGAAGTGCAGGACAAAATGCAAAAAGCAAGCATAAAAAACTAAAAGAAGAAAATGTCTTATCTGTTAGCAAAAGATGCAGGCACGAAACAGCAAGCTACAAAGTAAACAGGAATCAAAGATGAGACCAGAACAATTGATCACCGGCAACCCTGATGGGAGGGAACCTCCCTTATATAAGACCAGTCAGTAACACCTGATCGCCAATCTTCACAATCTTCATTGGATAGTTCAGTACTGTTTGTAACCACCAGAGGGAGCTTCTGCTCAGAATTCATTTCTAGCACATTCACAACAGTACCCCCCCCCTTGAGGAGGGGTCACCGAACCCTCATTTGAGCAACCAGGTCGGTCAGGATGAGCTCTGTGATACGCACGGATGAGTCTCCTAGCATGGATGTCCGAAGCAAACACCCAAGAATTGTCCTCCTGACCATAACCTCTCCACTTAACCAAATACTGGAGTTTCCGTCTAGAAAAACGAGAATTCAATATTTTCTCAACCACATACTCCAGATTGCCCTCAACCAAAACAGGGTCAGGAGGCACAGCCATAGGAACCACTGGCTCGACAAACCTCTTCAATAAGGACTTGTGGAACATGTTATGGATCTTAAATGTCCCTGGAAGAAGTAAACGAAAGGAAACAGGATTAAGAATCTCCATGATCTTATAAGGTCCAATGAACCTAGGCTTAAACTTAGGAGATGCAACTCTCATAGGGATATTTCTTGAGGACAACCAGACCAAGTCCCCCACTTCAAACCGAGGACCATCAGTCCTATGCCGGTTGGCAAACTGCTGGGCCCTCTCCTGAGAGAGGGACAACCTCTCCACTACCTGGTCCCAAATCTGCTGCATACGCTCCACAACAGAGTCAACACCTGGACAGACAGAAGCCTCCATCTGTCCTGAAGAAAATCGAGGGTGAAACCCAAAATTGCAGAAAAATGGAGACATCAAAGTGGCAGAGCTAGCCCTATTATTAAGAGCAAACTCAGCCAAAGGCAAAAAAGAGACCCAGTCATCCTGATCAGCAGACACAAAGCATCTCAGATAAGTCTCCAATGTCTGGTTTGTTCTCTCAGTTTGTCCATTGGTCTGAGGATGAAAAACCGAGGAGAAAGACAATTGAACACCAAGTTTAGAACAAAAAGTCCTCCAAAATCTGGAAACAAACTGGACTCCTCTGTCAGACACAATGTTCTCAGGAATGCCGTGTAACCGAACCACGTGCTGAAGGAACAAAGGCACCAATTCAGAGGAGGAAGGCAACTTAGGTAATGGCACAAGATGTATCATTTTGGAAAACCTATCACAAATCACCCAGATAACGGTCATTCTCTGAGAAACAGGGAGGTCGGAAATGAAATCCATAGAGATATGGGTCCATGGTCTCTTGGGCACAGGCAATGGCATCAACAAACCACTAGAGCGAGAGCAAGGCTTGGAGCGAGAGCAAGTCCCGCAGGACTGCACAAATTCCCTGACGTCACGAGACAAAGTAGGCCACCAAAAGGACCGACTAACCAAGTCTCTGGTACCAAAAATTCCGGGATGACCGGCCAACGCGGAACAATGAATCTCAGACATCACACTCTTTTTCCATCGGTCTGGGACAAACAATTTCCCAATAGGGCAGCGCTCAGGTTTATCCTCCTGACACCCTTCCAGAGCCAGTCTCAAATTGGGCGAGATGGCGGAAAGAACTACACCCTCTTTCAAAATAACAGCAGGATCAGATAACTCAGGAGAGTCCGCAAGGAAACTCCTCGAGAGGGCATCCGCCTTAACATTCTTAGTGCCAGGAAGAAAGGAAACCACAAAATTAAAACGTGTGAAAAACAAGGCCCACCTGGCCTGTCTAGGATTAAGTCGCTTGGCTGATTCCAGATAAACCAGATTCTTATGGTCCGTGAGGACCACCACCTGATGTTTGGCTCCCTCCAGCCAATGTCTCCACTCTTCAAAAGCCCACTTCATGGCCAATAACTCCCGATTACCCACGTCATAATTACATTCAGTTGGAGAAAATTTTCGAGAGAAAAAGGCACAAGGGTTACTTTTAGAGGTCTCTGGATCTCTTTGGGACAAAACGGCACCTGCCCCAATTTCAGAGGCATCAACCTCCACCTGAAATGGCAGAGAAACATCAGGCTGCCGTAGAACAGGAGCAGAAGTGAATCTCTGCTTAAGTTCCTGAAACGCAGAGACTGCCTCAGGAGGCCAATTCACCACATCAGAACCCTTTTTGGTCAAATCAGTCAATGGTTTAACAATAACAGAGAAATTACCAATAAATTTACGATAAAAATTGGCAAAACCCAAGAATCTTTAAATGAGCCTTTAATGAAGTAGGTTGGACCCAATCACAGATGGCCTGAACCATGACCGGGTCCATTTCAATAACAGATGGGGACAAAATGAATCCCAGAAATGAGATCCTCTGTACGCCAAAAAGACACTTTGATCCCTTCACATACAGAGCATTCTCTCTCAAAATCTGGAACACAGTCCGAACATGTTTCACATGAGAGTCCCAGTCATTGGAAAAAATCAAGATATCATCCAAATAAACAATCAGAAATTTATCCACAAAATCCCTGAAAATGTCATTCATGAAGGACTGGAAGACAGAAGGAGCATTAGTGAGCCCAAAGGGCATCACTAGGTACTCAAAATGCCCCTTTGGGGTATTAAATGCCGTCTTCCATTCATCCCCGTGCTTAATGCGAATAAGGTTATATGCCCCCCTGAGGTCAAGCTTGGTAACCAAGTAGCACTTTTCACCCTGGAAAACAGGTCAGAAATCAAGGGTAACGGATATTGATATTTCACAGTGATATTGTTCAAGAGACGATAATCAATACACGGCCTTAATGAACCATCCTTTTTGGCCACAAAGAAAAAAACGGCACCCAAGGTGAAGAGGATGGTCTGATATGACCCTTCTCCAATGACTCCTTGATATAAGACCGCATAGCGTCATGTTCAGGTACAGACAAGTTAAAAAGGCGACCTTTAGGGAATTTACTACCAGGCACTAATTCAATAGCGCAGTCATAGCTCCTATGGGGGGGCAAGGATGCAGATTTACTTTCGCTAAACACATCAGAAAAATCAGTCAAAAAGTCAGGAACATCCTGAGCCTGGGGGGAGGCAGAAAAAACAGGAGTGTTGGTATTAACACATTGGCAGCCCCAACTGGTTACAGACACAGATTTCCAATCCAAAACAGGATTATGAGACTGTAACCAAGGGAAACCAGTACGATAATGTCAAGCAGATTATACAGCACCAAAAATTTGCAACTCTCCTGATGATCAGGTTCAACCCTCATTATCACCTGAGTAGAGAACTGAGGTTTATTCTCAGCCAAAGGGTAGAATCGATCCCAGTAGGGGAATAGACTTCCGTAGGGGTATCAAGGGAAACCCACAACGTTTAGCAAAATCAAAATCCATCAGTTAATAGCTGCTCCCGAATCAACGAAAGCCTGAGCAGAAAATGTGGACAGGGAGCAAATCAGGGTAACAGTCAACAAAAATTTAGTCTGAACACTACCCAAGACAACTGAGCGTGCAAAACGTCTTCCCCGCTTAGGGCAGACTGAAATAGCATGAGAGGCATCACCACAGTAGAAACATAACCCATTGCGTTTTCGAAACTCATGACGCTGTGCCCCAGAAGCCACTCTATCACACTGCATGGGTTCAGAAGCTGGTTCACAAGGCAACACTATTCCACGCATACCTCTACGCTCACGCAAACGTCTGTCAATTTGAATCGCTAATGACATAGAATCATTGAGACCAGAGGGGACAGGGAATCCCACCATAACATCCTTTACATTCTCTGATAGACCCTTCCGAAAAAGGGCTGCCAAAGCATCGTCATTCCATTTGGTCAGGACTGCCCACCTTCGGAATCTCTGACAGTAAACTCAGCGTCCTCAAGCCCCTGATTTAATGCCAAGGCTTTTTCAGCTTGATCAGTGACATTAGGCTCATCGTGCAATAACCCCAGAGCCTGAAAAAATGCATCAACATTACTCAAAACAGGATCCCCAGGTGTCAGGGAAAAAGCCCAATACTGAGGATCGCCGCGCAGGAGAGAGATGACAATTTTGAACCTGCTGTGCTGCGTTCCCTGAGGACTTAAATTTCAAGGCAAAAAACAACTTACAGTTATTTTTGAAATTCAGAAATTTAGCTCGATCCCCTAAAAACAAATCTGGCATGGGAATCCTAGGTTCCACAACAGGCAACCTCGCAAGATAGGTAGCAATACTCCGAACTTCAGTGGCAAGCTGATCCACACGGCCAGACAACTGTGCAAACTCCATTGAGAGAAAAAAAAATCCTCCTCAGCACCCAGAGATACAGAGGGAAAAAAAAAAAAAAATCTCTGACAACTCTGACAATATTCTTTCTTTAACACTATTTTTCCCTTCTGTGAGTACCATACAAATATCATTTTTTTGGGGCCGGTGATACTGTTATGATTTGGTAGCTGAGGAGAGCAAGCAAAAAAGGAAATACACCAAGAGGTTGGAATCTATGGGATTGCAGTACCCTGACTGACCACCACAACTAAAGGCAGCCGTGGAGCGTACCTACGTTGGTCCTAGACGCCTCGTCACAGCCTGAGAAGCTAACTACACCTAAAGACAGAAAGAGGAAAACTATCTGCCCCGGAGCAGATCCCCAAAGAACATAGAAAGCCCCAAACATGTAATGGCGGTTAGACAAGGGGAAATATAGAATCATAGAATCATAGAATGGTAGAGTTGGAAGGGACCTCTGGGCCTTCTGGTCCAACCCCCTGCTCAAAGCAGGATTCTCTAAATCATCCCAGACAGATGTCTATCCAGCCTCTGTTTGAAGACTTCCATTGAAGGAGAACTCACCACCTCTTGTGGCAGCCTGTTCCACTCATTGATCACCCTAACTGTCAAAAATTTTTTTCTAATATCTAATCTGTGTCTCCTCCCATTCAGTTTCATCCCATTGCTTCTAGTCTTTCCTTGTGCAAATGAGAATAAAGATGATCCTTCTACAATGTGACAGCCCTTGAGATATTTGTAGACAGCTATTAAGTCTCCTCTCAGTCTTCTTTTTTGCAAGCTAAACATTCCCAAATCCTGCAACCGTTCCTCATAGGACATGGTTTGCAGACCGGTCACCATTCTGGTGGCTCTTCTCTGAACTTGCTCCAGTTTGTTGATGTCTTTTTTAAAATGTGGTGCCCAAAACTGGACACAGTATTCCAGATGAGGTCTGACCAAAGAGGAGTAGAGGGCAATAATGACCTCACGTGATCTAGACTGTATGCTTCTGTTGATACATCCTAGAATTGCATTTGCTTTTTTGCTGCTGCATCACACTGTTGACTCATGTTAAGTCTGTGATCAATTAGTATACCCAAGTCTTTTTCACATGTGCTGTTACTTAGCCCTATTCCTCCCATTTTGTATATGCTTTTTTCATTTTTATTGCCCAGATGTAGTACTTTGCATTTTTCCCTGTTAAAATCCATTCTGTTAGTTGCTGCCCACTGCTCCAGTTTATGTATATCTTTTTGAATCCTCTCTCTCTCTTCTCTAGTATTAGCTACCCCTCCTAGCTTTGTGTCATCAGCAAATTTGATCAGTTTACCCTCAATTCCTTCATCTAAATCATTGATAAAGATGTTGAACAATACAGGGCCCAAAACAGAGCCTTGTGGTACCCCACTTGAGACATTCTTCCAACTGGATGTGCAGCCATTTACAACCACTCTTTGGGTCCGATCACTAAGCCAGTTATGAATCCACCTAACAGTTGCCTTGTCCATTCCATACTTAGTCATTTTTTCAATAAGGATTGTGTGAGATACTTTGTCAAATGCTTTGCTGAAGTCAAGATATACTATATCTACAGCATTTCCCTGATCCACCCAGTCAGTGATTCTGTCATAGAAGGAAATTAAGTTAGTCTGACATGACTTATTAGTTACAAACCCATGCTGACTCTGTTTAATCACTTCATTCTTATCCAGGTACTTGCATACATGTTCTTTAATAATTTGTTCAAAGATCTTTCCTGGTATAGAAGTCAGACTTACCGGCCTGTAGTTCCCTGGGTCCACCTTCTTCCCCTTTTTGAAGATAGGAACAACATTTGCTCTTCTCCAGTCTTCTGGGACTTCTCCTGTTCTCCAAGAATTTTCAAAGATTATGGACAGTGGTTCAAGAATTTCTTCTGCTATCTCCTTCAGTACCCTGGGGTGTAATTCATCTGGACCTGGAGACTTGAATTCATTTATGTTAGCTAAGTGTTTCCTCACTGTCTTTCTGTTTATAGATATCCTGGATTCTTCTATTCCTTTAATAGGACAGTGAAGATCAGTTGATGTTACATTTCCTTTCTGAGAGAAAACAGATGCAAAATAGGAATTTAAAAGTTCAGCCTTCTCAACATCCTGACTTACCATTTCATCATTTTCATCCTGTAAAAATCCTATAGCATCTTTGACTTTTCTTTTACTTTTGACGTATCCCCAAAATCCTTTTTTGTTGCTTTTGACGTCACTTGCAAGCCTTAATTCATTGTCAGCTTTAGATAATCTGATTTGTGCCCTGCAGGTTCTGCAGATGGCATTATATTCTTCTTTAGATATGCCTCCCTCTTTCCATTTGATAAACATTTCTTTCTTCCTTTTTAGCATGTGTTTAAGTTCTATGTTCATCCATCCTGGTTTCCTTAAATGCTTCCCATTCTTCCCTCTTTTCGGAATTGTTAACGATTGTGCTTTGAGAATCTCATTTTTCAAGATTTTCCATCCTTCCTGGACATTTTTGTCCTTAAGGATATCCAGCCATTGGATCCCTCCAATTCTCTTTCTGAGTTCCTTAAAATCTGCCTTTCTGAAATCTAACCTTGACGTCTGAGTCTTCACAGGTCTTCCTCCTCTTGTTATCCAAAATTCTAAAATAGCATGGTCACTACCTCCTAGAGTCCCAGCCACTCTTACCTCCTCCACCATTTCCTCCTTGTTTATGAGGATTAGATCCAAGGTAGCAGATCCCCTTGTTTTCTCCATTACCTTTTGGAAGATAAAGTTGTCAGCAAGAGAGGATAAGAATTTCCTGGACCTGTTAGTTTTGCCTGAGAGAGATTCCCAACAAATGTCTGGATAGTTGAAATCTCCCATGACCACTATGTCATATTTTTTGGAGAACTTGGCCATTTGATGCATAAAGAGTTCATCCATATCTTCAGCTTGCACAGGCGGCCTGTAGTAATTGCCTACAATGGTGTCCTTTCCATTGTTCTGTCCTTGTATTCTTACCCAAACAGTTTCCACAGAACTCCCAGTCTCTGAAGCGTCAATCTCTGTGCAGATATACGCTTTTCTAACATACAATGCAACACCTCCTCCTCGTTTATCAAGTCTGTTTCTTGCAAATAAGTTGTATCCTTCTAGCCTTGTATTCCAATCATGTGTATCGTCCCACCAAGTCTCAGTGATTCCAATGACATCATATTTCTTCTCCTGCGTTAGTAGCTCCAGTTCTCCTTGTGTAAGGTTCTGTGTATCTGTTTCTGAAACTCAGTTTGTTCGTCGGCCATTTTGCTTTCTGTTTTGCTGCAGCTATCTTGCCCTCAGTCAAAATGGAGTTTTCCAGCTTGCATGTTCCCGCCCTGATTCTCTCCGTTTGCTTCTTAAACAGCCACAGCTGAGCAATCAGTGCTTCAGAATCTAGCCTGCAGTGAACCTGTGTTCTGACTCCTGAAGCCTTGGACCTTGTACTCCAGCCATTCCTACTGAGGAACTCTGAAGCACTTGTGGACTCTGAACTCTGCTCTTGAGAGCCTCACGTTTGCATGGACTTGCGGTAACAGAGAAGAAGATCTGAATCTGTTGTGGAGAGTTATTGCTGAGCTTAGATTACTCTGGCCTGCTGTGTCTCCTGCTTCTGTGTTTGCAACCTGTGTGTTTATTTTTGCCAATTTGTATGAAGCAATACAAGACTTTCTTTATCAACCTGTGTCTCAAGTATTTTCATCGCACCCAAGCACAAGACGCTATATGAACTGTACCACATACATTACAAGATTCTGAAGCCAAACGTTAGTGTCTGCTGGGTCTGGAAAGGCTTGTCTGCTGTACTGTGGATATCGGATGTCCGGTTGTACTTTCTGTGATGACAGTGGTTGTGACTTCTCACAACCATTCCAGGTGAGCAATTCCCTTAAGTTTTTTTTTCTGCAGTGTTATCACAGGTAAACACTATTGTTTTTTTTTTTTTTTCTCTCTTCTCTTTTTGTCTGCTGAAACTCTGGATATCAGATGTCTGGTTGAAAGCTTTCTGTGATGATAGTGGTTGTGACTTCTCACAACCATTCCAGGTGAGCAGTTCCCTTAAAGTTTTTTCTTTCTTCAGTGTTGCCACAGGTGAACACTATTGTTTTTTTTTTTCCTCTTCTTCCAGTATCCTGTCTTAAAAGATCTGGAAAATGGAGGCCCGCATAAAGGAACTTTGCGGAGTGACTGATAATATCCTTGCAGATTTGCAGAATATAAAGACCCGTTTTACAAATCTTCAGGACCTAAATAATCACAATTTGCAAGTGGTTGGACAGACTACCCAGGATTTGCGAGCCAGGATTGAGGTTCTGGAGGGGCGAGTCCAGGCTCCTGCCGTGGCCCCGAGTTCTGGGATTCCCAAGTTGCCCCCTTTTCGTTTTGGTGGTGAACGTGAAAAATTCAGGGGATTTGTTAATCAATGCAATCTTTTTTTTTCTGCACATGCTTCACAATTTCCCACTGAACGATCTAAGGTGCTTACTATAATTATGTTGCTTACCAACAAGGCTTTGATATGGGCAAACCCTCTGATTGAGACTGAGGATGATTGTTTGAATCACCTTGATGATTTTATTTCAGCCATGGGGCAGGTGTTTGATGACCCCAATCGAGGTGCAACAGCTGAAGCAGCCATGTTAGCTTTGCGCCAAGGTAAGCACTCGGTAGCTGAATATGCCTTGGATTTCAGGAGATGGGCCCTTGATACCACCTGGGACAATTCCGCCAAAAAATCTATTTTTCGAAAGGGGTTATCCCCACTGATTAAGGATGAACTTGCTCGTGCCGACCCTCCCACTGCGTTAGGTGACTTTATTAACTACTGCATCCGTATTGATACTCGTTTAACTGAACGCAGGCAAGAGAGATGGTTCGAAAGCAATCGTACTAACCTTTTCCTACCTTCCTCTCCAGCTAAGGAACCTTTGAATAGGATTACACGGGAACCTGAACCTGAACCCATGCAGGTAGACTCTTTACTACGACGGGTTAGTGATGCACGCAAGGAACATCGTTTTAAGGAGAATCTATGTTTTTATTGTGGTAAGTCAGGGCACTTTATTATTAACTGTCCCAGCCGTTCTCGCAAGACTACTGCAGCACTCATTCATTGTGAGTGTTGCGAGAGGGGATCTGTCAGGTCCGAGCCTCAGGCTCCAGAGAGAGCTGCAGCAACAGATCTTGATTTCTCGGACTTAAACTCCGTTACCTCTGAGGATGTTGACTGTGTAAATGCTGCCATCTTTCAAGTTTCCTCAGCGGTGTCCCAGCTGAGTTGTAAGAAAAACAATTCTCACTGTTTCCTTTCCATCAAACTCTGGGTTAACTCAGCCTGGGTGTCTAGCTCTGCTATGATCGACTCAGGTGCAAGTGGAAATTTTATGGATGTCTCCTTTGCTCTGAAACAGGGGATACGTTCAGTGAAGAAGGCTACTCCAGTACAGATGGAAACTGTGGATGGCTCCCTGCTGACCTCTGGACCAGTGGATCAGGAAACAGAGCCTTTAAAGGTTCTTATGGGTAAAGATCATCAAGAGAAACTGTCCTTTATGCTTATCTCTTCTCCTCACTTTCCCATTATTCTAGGGCTACCATGGCTGCAGGCTCAGAATCCTACCATTAACTGGGAGACCAAGGAATTACACTTTCCAGAGAAACAGATGAGTCCAAAAATTTCAGCTTGCTCTGTTCCTAAAGGAACCATGTCAGTCCCTGAACTACCAGCTGTATACCAGGACTATGTGGATTTATGTGACAAGAAGAACGCTGACCAGCTTCCTCCTCACCGTCCATATGATTGTCCAATTGAATTATTGCCTGGAGCAGAGATACCTTTTGGTAAGATCTACCCCCTGGCGGGGCCCGAGCTGAAGGCTTTAAAAGAGTACATAGACGAAAATCTAGCCAAGGGCTTCATACGCCCCTCTTCATCTCCTGCAGGGGCACCCATATTCTTTGTAAAGAAGAAAGATGGATCCCTGAGACCATGCGTAGACTATAGGGAACTCAATAAGGTTACTATTAGAAACCGTTATCCATTGCCTTTAATCCCTGAGTTATTGGAGAGAGTGCGACATGCCAAAATTTTTTCTAAACTAGATCTTCGTGGGGCCTATAACTTAGTCCGTATTAGACCTGGGGATGAATGGAAGACTGCATTCAGGTCACGCTATGGACACTTTGAATATCTAGTTATGCCTTTTGGTCTGAGTACCGCCCCAGCCACTTTCCAACACTTGGTGAATGATATCTTCAGGGATCTCCTAGATACATTCGTGGTAATTTATTTGGATGATATTTTAATTTTTTCTAACTCCACAGAGGAACATCATGGACATGTGAGAATGGTCTTGGAACGTCTAAGACAAAATCATCTTTACATCAAGCTTGAAAAGTGTGAATTCCATAAGACCGAAATTCAATTTCTGGGGTATGTACTGTCTACACAAGGAATTAGTATGGATGGAAGTAAAACCCAAGCCATCAATGATTGGCCAAGTCCTAGAAATGTGAAGGAGGTACAGCGCTTCATCGGGTTTGCAAACTTCTATAGACGTTTCATTAGAAATTTCTCTGAGGTAGTGTCACCTATCACCCAACTTACCGGAAAGAGTCTAAGTTCTCCTGGACTCCCCAAGCCCAGGAAGCATTTTCCCGTCTAAAAGATAAATTTACCACTGCACCTATCCTAGTACATCCCAACCCAGAGCTTGCCTTCATAATAGAGGTGGATGCTTCAGACTGTGCCGTGGGAGCTATACTCTCTCAGAGAACAGGTGAGAAGAATGTCTTGCATCCCTGTGCCTTCTTTTCCCAGCAGTTGTCTTCGGCTGAGAAGAACTACGATGTGGGCAATAGAGAGTTGTTGGCCATTATTGCCGCCTTCAAAGAATGGAGACACCTTCTTCAAGGAGCTGCACAGCAAATAGTCGTTCTGACAGACCATCGTAATCTTGAGTTTATAAGGTCGGCTAAGTGCCTGACTCCTCGCCAGGCTCGCTGGAATCTTTTCTTAAACCAATTTAATTTTATTATTTCTTATAGACCAGGATCGCGCAATGGAAAGGCTGATGCACTCTCTAGGATTTACTCAGCAGAGACACGTCCAATTACTCCTCCTAAGACTATTCTTCCTGACTCTAGATTCCTAGGAGTGATTCATCATCAAGACCTAATTAAAGACATCAAGGAAGCATACCATGCGGATTCTTTTTGGCTCAACCCCCAAGGGACGTAAGTCTTGTCTTTAAGAATGGTGTGTGGATTCTGGGACAACGTCTGTATATACCTGAAACAGTCAGATTGAGAGTATTGCAACTCATTCACGATTCCAAAATAGCCGGGCATAGAGGAATTCTAAAGACACAGGAATTTCTTTCTCGTTTCTTTTGGTGGCCCACTTGTAGGAAGGATGTTTTGGACTATGTCACTTCGTGTGAGGTTTGTGCAAGATGCAAAACACCTCGCTCTTCACCAACTGGTCTGTTACAGCCTCTTCCCACCCCGTCCCGCCCGTGGGGATCCATTTCTATGGACTTCATTGTGGAATTACCAACCTCTCAAGGGAAGAACACTATTCTAGTGGTGGTTGACCGTCTAACAAAGGCAGCTCATTTTATCCCTTGTGTCGGCTTACCCACTGCAAAACAGACATCAGATTTGATGATTAAAGATGTGTTTCGCTTACATGGAGTACCGGATGAGGTTATTTCGGATCGAGGGGTGCAATTCACTTCTAGGTTTTGGCAAAATTTCTGTGCAGCATTGGACATTAAAGTAAACCTTTCTTCTGCTTTTCATCCCCAGACTAATGGACAAACCGAACGAACCAATCAAACCCTGGAGCAGTATCTCCGCTGCTTTATCTGCCACCTACAGGATGATTGGGTGGATCTACTTCCATTGGCTGAGTTCTCTTACAACAACTCTCAGAGTGCCTCCACTAAGCAGTCTCCTTTTTACTCCAATCTAGGTTATCATCCTAACATTCTTCCTCGATTTCCCATAGAGACGCCTTTGCCAGCAGTGGCTGAAAGAGTCACGACTTTACAGAAGAATATGGATCTTCTAAAGGAGAATCTGGAATCGGCTCAGGAAAGGTACAAGAAGGCAGCAGATAAATTTCGTAAACCTGCACCAGCTTTTAAGGTAGGAGACCTGGTCTGGCTGTCAACCAGAAATCTTAAGTTAAGGATTCCATCGTCTAAGTTGGGACATAAGTACATTGGACCCTATAAAATCAGTAAAATTATAAGTGCCGTTGCTTGTCGTCTTCAATTGCCCAGAACTATGAGAATCCATCCTGTCTTTCATGTATCCCTACTAAAGGCTGCGACACCCAATACGTTTCCTGGACGTTCTTCTCCTTGCCCTGACCCAGTGCTAGTCGATGGTCAGGAGGAATTTGTGGTGGAAAGGATTTTAGATTCCAGGTTGTATAGAAATCAGTTACAATATCTGATTAAATGGCAGGGCTACCCAGTGGAGGACAACTCATGGGAGCCAGTCAATAACGTTAATGCTCCTCGCTTGCTCCGTCAGTTTCATCAGAGGTACCCACACAAGCCTGGTCTGAGGTCATCCGGAGGTTGTCCCTAAGGGGGGAGTAATGTAAGGTTCTGTGTATCTGTTTCTGAAACTCAGTTTGTTCGTCGGCCATTTTGCTTTCTGTTTTGCTGCAGCTATCTTGCCCTCAGTCAAAATGGAGTTTTCCAGCTTGCATGTTCCCGCCCTGATTCTCTCCGTTTGCTTCTTAAACAGCCACAGCTGAGCAATCAGTGCTTCAGAATCTAGCCTGCAGTGAACCTGTGTTCTGACTCCTGAAGCCTTGGACCTTGTACTCCAGCCATTCCTACTGAGGAACTCTGAAGCACTTGTGGACTCTGAACTCTGCTCTTGAGAGCCTCACGTTTGCATGGACTTGCGGTAACAGAGAAGAAGATCTGAATCTGTTGTGGAGAGTTATTGCTGAGCTTAGATTACTCTGGCCTGCTGTGTCTCCTGCTTCTGTGTTTGCAACCTGTGTGTTTATTTTTGCCAATTTGTATGAAGCAATACAAGACTTTCTTTATCAACCTGTGTCTCAAGTATTTTCATCGCACCCAAGCACAAGACGCTATATGAACTGTACCACATACATTACACCTTGTTTGTTGCCCATGCTTTGTGCATTCGTATAGAAACACTTTAGTTTGTGATTGGTTTCTCTTCCTTCAATATTTTTATTATTTAGATTTTTTTGTCTTTGTTCTTCCCCTTCACTTCTAATAGCAGAAATCTCAATAGTATTTGTCAAGTGTATGGCTTTTGCTGCCGTTTTGCTTCCCTTCCCACATTGTTCTAGTTTAAAGCTCTCCTGATGAGTGTAGCAAGGCGACTTCCAAATACATGTTTTCCAGTCTTCGTAAGGTGCACCCCATCTCTAGCAAGTAGTCCATCGTATAGGTAATTCACTCCGTGATCCAGAAATCCAAATCCTTGCTGACGGCACCATCGACGTAGCCAGTTGTTCACCTGCAGAATCTTATTCCACCTCCTTGTTCCATGGCCATCCACTGGGAGGATGGAAGAGAAGACCACCTGCGCTCCCAGTTCTTTCACTTTCTTACCTAAGTTTTCAAAGTCACTGCAGATGGTTTCCAGGTCGTTTCTAGCGGTGTCATTTGTCCCCACATGTATTAGCAGGAATGGGTAGTCATCTTTAGGTCTGAAGAGTCCTGATATCCTGTCAGACACATCTTTAATTTTTGCACCTGGAAGACAGCACATTTCTCTTGAGGTTATATCCGGTCTGCAGATAGCGGCCTCTGTTCCTCTCAACAGGGAATCGCCCATGACAACAACTCTCCGTTTCTTCTTTACAACAGTTTTCTTTCTCCATTCAGGAGGACTCTGAGGGCGTACAAGGTTGTTTGTGGGCAAAGTCTTATCCTGATGTATTTCTTCATCGTTCTCCTGTGTAAGAGCCTGGTATTGGTTCCTGAGCAGAATTGGTGCTGACTGCCTCCTGATCCTCCTGCTTCTCTGGGTCACATGCTTCCATTCCTCTGTTTCTTCAGTTGCACTTCGAATTTCTTCTCTTTCTGTACCATGAAGAGATAATTCTGCTCTGTCTAAGAACTCTTCACCTTCCTTAATGGTCTTCAATGTAGATAACCTCTCTTCCAGATTTTGCAACTTTTCCTCCAACAGGGACACAAGCTTGCATTTCTGGCATGTGAAGTTTGGCTTTTCCACTGGTAAGTCTATGAACATGTAGCAAGAAATGCAGGTCACCACATGGCTCCTAGCCTCTTCCATGTTCTTATTGTTCAAGAGATAATCAAGCGGTGAAATGGTTTACTGATGTCCTCCTTTCAGCTGCAACAGCCAAAATCCAGTGTTCCTTGAGCTCGCGGAGACTCTTCACTTATCCCAGAAGGCACTGGGAATATGCAAATTATCTCCTCGGGACTCCTCCCCTGGTTTACTGATGTCCTCCTTTCAGCTGCAACAGCCAAAATCCAGTGTTCCTTGAGCTCGCGGAGACTCTTCACTTATCCCAGAAGGCACTGGGAATATGCAAATTATCTCCTCGGGACTCCTCCCCGACACAGACAGAAAATAGTATGAGCAAACGTTGGGGCCCAAACTTCCTAAATAGAAAAGGATAGGAAGGAGACTTACTGCAATCCCAAAAAACCCTGAAAAGTACCAACTCTACTAATTACAAAAACACCTGAGATCACACGACCTCTACCACCTAAATTAGTTCTCTGGTGTAACAAAAACTAAACAGCAGCCACTGAAAAAACTGGAAAAGGCAAATGAACAAACAACAGTGGCTGAACTAAACTGAGAGGAGCACAAGCCCCCGAAGGGGACCCGGCAGACCCCCACAGAAGTGCAGGACAAAATGCAAAAAGCAAGCATAAAAAACTAAAAGAAGAAAATGTCTTATCTGTTAGCAGAAGATGCAGGCACGAAACAGCAAGCTACAAAGTGAACAGGAATCAAAGATGAGACCAGAACAATTGATCACCGGCACCCTGATGGGAGGGAACCTCCCTTATATAAGACCAGTCAGTAACACCTGATCGCCAATCTTCACAATCTTCATTGGATAGTTCAGTACTGTTTGTAACCACCAGAGGGAGCTTCTGCTCAGAATTCATTTCTAGCACATTCACAACAGGGACCGTCCTATACTTTATGGCACATTATATGGAGACTATTATATACTGGAGCAGAATGTGGAGCTCATCATATACTGTATGGAACATTATATGGGACCAATTATGTATGGAGCAATATATGGGGCTCATTATTCTGTATGGCGCACTATGTGGTGGCCATAATACTGTATGGAGGAATATACTGTCCGGTTTTTGAGCTATTGTAGATTTTAACATAGATATCAGTCATGTAATATAAGAAGTGAAGTATTTTTCATTGTACCATACCTATATTTCTGTGCCATATCGGAGCCTCATGAATTGTGGTATGTGTTAAAGAGGCCCACTGACACTCTTTGGCCCGGGGCACACGAAAACCGGGAGCCAGACCCACCCCCCCACAAGTTTAGCCAAATAACCCCCAGTTTTCAATGCATAACTATTATTATAAAGTTAATTAAGGTTGCTAAGCTTAAGTAATAAGAATTGATGTTGTTGGGATTGAAATGGGCACTGTAGGTGTGTTTACTGTCCTCCACTCCATGGCGACTTTGCTTCCCCATTGACTTGCATTGGGTTTCGTGTTTCAGTTGGACCCCCGACTTTTCCCGATAGTCGGCCGATTTCGTTCGACTCGACTTTTGCGAAAGTCGGGTTTCATGAAACCCAATTCGACCCTAAAAAAGGCAAAGTCGCTCATCTCTACTGTATACTCAGTTGGTGGTTGCTGACCTAGGTGACTCATCCATTAACGTGTGCCTCTGTGCTTGTGTGCTTTACTGTGTGTTTCTTTTTCAGGTGTCAGTAGGGGTCTGCAGTCACTTTAGATACAGGACACTACATCTTTCCTCCAGCTGATGGAGGTTTCTAACCAGCTTTTCTTATTTTGTTGTGTGCGTATCTTCTTTGCCTTATTCCTGGTAAAGAGCAGGTCTCAGCCTGTGTTTTGTATCAGATGTCTTTAACTCAGAATCTATGATGCATGATATTCATTGTTTGTCTAATCAGGCGCCTCATCTGCACCTGTCAATCTGGGCGCTGTGCCTTTTGTGGGCTCTTTAGCAGTGTAAACACATCTTATCAGTTTAGACAATAGTGAGGGCCTCAGGCGTCAGGAAGTGTCCATGGTTACCTCAGACACAGCACTTCATATCCGCCCTCTACCTGAGGAAGGTGGGGTATCCAGCCTGCTTACCTTCTTTGTTGTATGCACAGCTCCTTGGTTACTTTACCTCACTTCCCGTAATGAGTCAGTGTCAGCGTTTGCATCAGTGATCTTCACCACAGCGCAGCTGTCCCTTGTCCTTCCACCTTTATTGAAGGTATTTAATATTGCCTATGACACTCCGTTTTTATCGCCCCTGATGAAGCCACTTCACTGGCGACACGCGTAGGGCTTCCACTGCCCACTGCTCCTTCATCTCATGGATGGTCTCCCTAATAGCAGCACTGATTTGTTTTTGGTGGTATCTGACATCTGCTTTCAGCCCAATCAGCGCACACAGGTGGTATCAGCCCAGTCCAGGGGGACATTGAATTGCATTATTTATTGTTGAATTTGGCCATTGGACTAGCATCCTGTGTGGGTTGCTTTATAGTTGTTATACTCTATATTGTGCTGTATAGTGTTCTATCTCTTGTCTTTGATAATATATCCAAGTTAAGGACTTTGGGGGCTTCCTCACCATTTGTATTGACACACAGTTTGTAATTGACATATCTGTATGCCGCTTCATTTCTTATTATGTACTAATGTGGGGACGTACTTATTGATGGGATGGTGGTCAGTAGCCTTATTATAGGCTTGTGTTTGTCACCCTTGATGTGGGTTTTATTTCTATGTTTTTAATGGAGTTTTTCTGGAGTGTTTTGTATTCTCAATCAAATTTATTGTTGTTTAAATATATGAGTGATCCCTGGAATTTGTATGCTTCTTTTTTCTTGTGCATGCTTTACTGTGTACGACTTGGTTCTGTCTCCTGACTTCTGCCTCTGTGCTTGTGTGTTTTATTGTGTATGACTCGGTTCTGTCTCCTGACTTTTGCCTCTGTATTCTGCTTTGTACTGCCTTGTCCCTCCTGGTTATCTGACCCCTTGGCTTGTCTCCATTTACTCACTGTCTCGTCCCTTGGTACTGGCTTGTCTGTCTGGCTTTTTGATCTTCGGCTTATCTTGAATACGTTTTCCATTTTTGCCCTACAGGCTGTGTATTCAATGTCTTTCTCTGCATTCAGGTGTGGTGGCTTCGACCCCTCCTGCTTACGTGACTGCTCTATGCCAGGTCCTACTCACTGCATTAGTTTAAGCTCCTTGAGCTCGGCGTGCCTTGTTTCTACACTCCTATGTTTATTTACATGCCCCCTGATAGCGCCCCCTAGGCAGCGCCAGTGACACCTTAGGTGTCATGACACCCAACTTGAATTTTGGTACTGATGTGGCTAGAAACAGAGGAGGCACATGGGAATTTTTTTTTATTTTTATATCATATAGTTTCTTTGGAAGTGCTTTTCAAAATTTTGCGCTTGAGTCCACATGTGTAAAATATTAACAAAAATACTATTGTGACATATTGGGTGTAAGCCTCTACAGTTCTGGGAACAATTGTGTTTTTCCGTTTCTTTGTCTTGGTTCTGGCCTGAGTTATGAGGAGAAACGTAAAGGCAGAAAACACAGAAATTCGCATTTTTTCAAAACTTTGAAAATTAATATATATATTTTTTTTCTTCACCGTTTGCATTCTCTAACACTCTATTACCAGAGAACAAAATGTCAAAAGAATTAAAACTATAAAGGAAAAATGAATTGGTTCAATGACCCAATTACAAAAACCATACACATATTACTTAGTGAAAAGCAAAATTATACAAGATAATAAGGAATACAAAAGTTACTACAATGTGTGTAAAAAAATAAACAGCACTTATGGATTTGTACAAATTTGATATAAATATATAATTTTAATAGTATATATATATATGTAAACAAAATAAAAATAAGATGTAAAAAACAAATCAGAATAAGGTGTAAAAAATCATTTATTGAGATATGCATAAGAGTTAAGGAAAATGAAAAATGTAAAATAAAATTATAATAAAGTGACTGTGGGAAATAAATAAAAATACATATATAAAATATATTGATATGATATACAAGAGAATATGTAGAAGTTGTGAAAAAAATGAAAATCTGCATAGAAAAGTGTAAAAGTCAAGATACATCTGCAAAATATACTGTGAAATAACACCTTGTATCTATGATTGCCATATGCACACATGGCGCATTATGTATCACATGACTATAGTCTGCCCACAGCCTGCATGATGATACAATATAATATAAGAGATGGAATATATAGTATAGGTTACTGATACTGAACATGATGGAATAATCCATGCCACATTTTCTGTTATTTTCGGCGCCATCCTGAATGGAATCCATATTCAAATTCCAGGATGAACACTATCGACCAAAGATCACCGATGCTGTATAAAGGAAAAGATGAATGAACAACGAATTATAATCATATAAAACCACTTAAGTTAAAAAGTATATAACACATACATGGACATATATACTGGATGACACCAAAAGGGTCAGAGAAAAGGAACAAAGCTGTTCTGCTCATTAAGGCCAAATGGTTGAATAGTCTTCAATGTCCAAATCCATTTGTCTCTAATTGTGCTAATTTTTGGCTGGTTTTGCCGCCCCGTATCATAGGAGTAATCATGTCAATCCCATGTACTTTTAGAAGAGATGGATTGTAGTCAGGATAAACCTTAAAGTGTTTGGGAATAGTTTTGACAGTGGAGATATTGTCCTCAAGTCTGGCAGCAGAAATCCTATTAATGTGTTCCTGTAATCTCACTGTTAGTTGTCTAGTTGTGAGTCCAACATAAATCTTGGGACATGGACAAGTAGTGTAATAAGTGACCGTCCTAATAGTACAAGTGATATCATGTTTTATATCAAACATTTTTTGTCCAGTTGAGTCTGAGAATACATTCGTTCTTTCAATACTTGGAAACGCTACACACTGACCACATGGTGTGCAACTAAAAGGAGGGCGAGCGTTGTCCAAAAACATGGACATTTCATTTGTATAATGACTGCTGACCAGGTGGTCCTAAATATTTTTTGACCGACGATAAGTAATACTAGGGGGTTTTCAGTAAATATTGGGATAAAGTCGCATCACATAATAAAATAGACCACGATCTTTCTAGGCATTGTCTCATCATGGATGATTGTGAATGATGGAATGTAATAAGCCATATTACACTTGATGGTGATGATATATGAGGGGTATATAGTAATTGTTCTCTAGATGTATTCTTAGCTCTATGATATGCTCTCTTTATGCATGTGTGACTAGAGCCCCATTCACAAAATCTGGTTTTAAGATCTTTAGCTTGTGTTCCAAAATCTGCCTCATTTGAGCATAATCGTTTATGGCACAAAAATTGACCCAGTGGAATCGATAAGGGAACTTGGATAAGATGAAGAAGAGTGCGGTAGAGCATTTACTGATGTGGGTTTTCTGTAAATGTCAGTCTGCAACATATTCATAGAGTCTCTCTTACTTATAATGTCCAAAAAAAATCAATCATTTGTTAGTCATATTGATATGTCAGATGTAAGTTTAGGCAATTGTTGTTAAGAAATAACATAAAGCTGTGTAACTCCTCGAATGAACCCTGCCAAATCAGGAGAATATTGTTGATATCCCCTCCCAAAACAGAACACGGTCCATCGATGCACACTGATCTGACAAGGAGAGGTCCCTCTCCCACGTAAGAACAGTTTGGCATATGAGGGTGCATAGGCAGCCACCATAGCTGTGCCCTGGAGATGGAGGTAGAAGGACCCCTTGAAAACAAAGAAATTATGTGTCAAACTAAATTCTAATAATTGAGATGTAAATTCAATCATTTTGGGACTGATAGATATTGTAAAAAGAATTTGGTGGCTCTGATGCCATCAATATGTTTAATATTCGTGTATAGTGACTCCACGTAATGTCACCAGGAGTGTATTTGCATCAATGGGAAGTTCATCAGTTTATTTGAGTGCGTCACCAGTATTACGAATAAAAGATGGTAAAGGTTCAACTAGAGCAGAGATCCCCAACCTTTCTGACCTTGAGAGCCACATTCAGCTCTGAGAGAGGGTCCCGAGCCACATTCAGCTATGGAAGAGGGTCACGAGCCACGTTCAGCTCCTGCCCCTCATAATAGTGGCAACCAAAGCCCCCATTACAGGCATAATGGTAACCAAAGCTTTTCCACAGAAATCCCCCCAAAGAAATATACCAAGACACTGTCACATCCAGCTTCAAACATCTCCTCTGACAGGTGGTATCATCTTGTCTCCAGTGTACCATACTTAAATTATCTCAAAACCCCTAAGACCAGTATATGTGCATCCAAATCTGATCTTCTGTGCAGGGCTGCTCACAAAATTCACCATTTTCAGATGCGCTCATCATACCTGTTTGCTAGACCTGGACCTAATGCACCAAGCTGTCAGACAGCCGCGAGCCACATGTGGCTCCTGAGCTACAGGTTGGGGACCCCTGAACTAGAGGCTGTAGTTTGGCATCAATGAATATACTTGTGGTCTCCAAATAATTACCGCTACCAGAAATGGTTGATCTTCCAGGTGGTTTCTCATTTTTTATAGATTTTTGGTAAAAAGTACAGACTGCATATAGTAGGCTTCTCATATTGTACGGCCAATGCCAATTCTTTTCTAATGATTCCATTATCTTTGGCTTCTTCTATCATATGACAAAATTGTGTTGAATATGATACCTGGGGATTATATGTCAGCTTTCTATCCTTATTTTTTAGATGACGGAATGTCTCAGACTCATACACAGTTTTTGGCAATATCACTATGTTGCCACCTTTGTCCACAGGTTTAAAAACAATATTTTTAGGTTATTTTAACCCCTTAATGTCCAATGACGTGCACAGTCCGTCATGGCAAGGTGTCAGTTTTGGCACCTTGACGGACTGTGCACGTCATGCCTTTGAACTACCACTGTGTGTAAACACGCAGTGGTAGTTCAGTGCCGACAGTTGTCACAGACAGCTGACAGGCACAGCAAGCGGTGCGGGGACCTTTGCAGTCGGTCCCCGCACCTACAGCGCTGTGATTGGTCAGTCAATGTGACTGACCAAACACAGCAGCGATCGAGCAGAAAAGGCTGAAATTTCAGCCTCTTCTGCCCGATCAGTGCAGGAGCTCGGCGCTGCAGTGTCCGAGCTTCCTGCACTAAGAGCCAGGAGCTGCGCCCCCGCCGCCCCTGGCTGTTAATCCCCTGACTGTTGTGATCGATCGCAGTGCTCAGAGGGGGAGGCAGAGGGTCGGGAGCTCCCTCTGCCTCAGATCGGCACCCTGCAATGTATTTGCAGGGCTCGATCTCTGCCTTGATGACCCGGGGGTTGTCATGACAACCTCCGGGTCATCTAGCTACGGAAAGCTGCTGTGATCATGGTCACAGCAGCTTTCACTATAGGTACAATGCATTGCAATGCTGGAGCATTGCAATGCATTGTACCTGCAATCAAAAGTAAAAAAGTGAAAGTCCATAAAGGGACAAGTTAAAAAAAAGCATTTTTTTAAAAAAAATTGTAAAAAAAATATTAAAAAATAATTTTAAAAAATTCCCCTAAAAAATACACATTTTTATGTAATAAAAAAAAACAAAAAACTAAAAAAATACACATGTTTGGTATCGCCGCGTCCGTAAAAATCCCATCTATAAAAGCGTAACACAAAAAAGTAGTAAATTATACTTTTTCCAAGCGGTATCATCATACCGCTTGGAAAAAGTGCAATAACACGCGATCAAAAAGTGTGATATAAATAATCATGGTACCGCTGAAAACGTCATCTTATCCTGCAAAAAACAAGCCGCTATACAGCATCATCAGCGAAAAAATAAAAAAGTTATAGCTCGCGGAATAAACTGATGCAAAAATAATTATTTTTTCTGTAAAAAAAATTTTTGTGTAAAAAAACGCCAAAACATAAAAAAATATATAAATGAAGTATCGCTGTAATCGTAGTAACCCGAAGAATAAAGCTGCTTTATCAATTTTACCACACGCGGAACGGAGGAAAAAAAAAACGGAGGAAGCAATCAAAAAACGTTATGTGCCCGAATATGGTACCAATAAAAACGTCAGCTCGTCCCGCAAAAAATAAGCCCACAGATAACTATGTCGGACGAAATATGGAAAAATTATAGCTCTCAAAATACGGCGTTGCACAAATTTCTTACAAAAAAATTCTTCAAAAAAAAAGCATCTTTTAGAGTGTGAAAGAAGCTAAACATGAAAAAAGGATGTAAATCTGGTATCGCTGTAATCGCACCGATCCGACGAATAAAGTCGCCTAATCACTAATACCGCACGAGGAACGGCGTAAAAAAGAAAACTAATTCTTCACCTTTTGTGGATTTGTTCATTCTGCCTCCCAAAGATCGCAGTAAGGCAATCACAGTGGTTCCCCCCACATATGGGGTATCAGTGTACTCAGGACAAAATGCACATCAACTTTTGGGGTCCTATTTCTCCTGTTACCCTTATAAAAATAAAAATTTGGGGGCAAAAAGGTCATTTTTGTGGAAAAAAATGTTTTTTTTTATTTTCACGGCTCTACGTTATAAACTTCTGTGAAGCACTTGGGGGTTCAAAGTGCTCACCACACATCTAGATAAGTTCCTTGGGGGCTCTAGTTTGCAAAATGGGGTCACTTGTGGGGGTTTACCCCCACATATGGGGTATCAGCGTACTCAGGACAAAGTGCACAATAACTTTTGGGGTCCTGTTACCCTTTGGAAAATAAAAATTGGTGGG
>JARQOD010000003.1:12588266-12767745 GCA_033576555.1 Oophaga sylvatica | reverse complement strand
AATAGAGCCCATAAGTAAAAGGAAAGACACTTACCAAGGTATTGGACTATGGAGGGGAGAGGAGCGTCCTGGGCAGGCAGTGTGGACCCCCGACGCGCGTTTCGTGCTCTGCAAAGCACACTTCCTCAAGGGAATGTGTACACATGTGGCTCTGATTTGTACACCTCATACACACAACTCGGCTCCGTACACCTCGTACACACGGCTTCAATCCGTACATCCCGTACACACTGCTCCGCTCCGTACACCTCGTACACACGGCTACGGTCCGTACACCTCGTACACCCACGGCTCCGCTCCGTACACCTCTTACACACATGGTTCAGATTCGTACACCTCGTACACACACGTATCCGCTCTGTACACACACGGCTCCGCTCTGTACACCTCGTTCACACGGCTACGCTCCGTACACCTCGTACACACACGGCTATGCTCCGTACACCTCGTACACACACAGCTCAGCTCCGTACACCTTGTACACATGTGGCTCTGCTTTGTACACCTCATACACACGGCTCGGCTCCATGCACCTCATACACATGGCTATGTTCCGTACACCTTGTACACACAAGGCTCCGCTCCGTACACCTCTTACACACACGGCTCAGCTTCGTACACCTCGTACACACACGGCTCCGCTCCGTACACACACGGCTCTGCTCTGTACACCTCGTACACACGGCTACGTTCCGTACACCTCGTACCACACGGCTATGCTCCGTACACCTCGTACATACACGGCTCCGCTCCGTACACCTCGTAACACACTGCTCCGCTCCGTACACCTCATACACACACAGCTCAGCTCCGTACACCTTGTACACATGTGGCTCTGCTTTGTACATCTGATACACATGGCTCAGCTCCGTACACCTCGTACACACGGCTCCGCTCCGTACACCTCGTACACACACGGCTACGCTCCGTACACCTCGTACACACACGGCTATGCTCCGTACACCTCGTACGCACACAGCTCAGCTCCATACACCTTGTACACATGTGGCTCTGCATTCTACACC
This sequence comes from Oophaga sylvatica, assembly GCA_033576555.1. NCBI lineage: Eukaryota > Metazoa > Chordata > Amphibia > Anura > Dendrobatidae > Oophaga > Oophaga sylvatica. The sequence goes on along the minus strand of JARQOD010000003.1, from coordinate 12,766,720 downwards.
TCATACACACGGCTCCGCTCCGTACACCTCGTACACATGGCTCTGCTCCGTACACCTCGTACACACACGGCTCCGCTCCGTACACCTCGTACACAGACGGCTCTGCTACATCCACACTGTAAACCCCTCCTGACCCCACACATAAACTTCCCCTCATCCAGCACAGCAGAGTCCTGCACACAGGAAGAGGCGGAGCTAGCCGTGTGCTTCTGTCTGAAGCTACCTGGAAAGAGCTCCTTGCAAAGGGAGGATTTTTTTTTTCTCCTGGACTACCTGCTTGCCCCTTTCCAGAGAGAGACTTTTCCCTGGGACTGAGCTCCGGGGCTAGGCCCCTGGCTCCCTCCCCCCGGCAAGCCGGCTGGGGGTGGGAGGCCTCACCTACCATCAGGAGGCCATACCATCTAGCCAGTCCCAAGGAGGATGGCAAGGAAAAAGCCCTCGGGGGGGCCGCAAGACCCCAGGGACCAAGACCCCTGAGGCCGGGACCGTGGCAGTTCCTCCTCCCGGAGGAGAGGCGGCCAGTGGAGCATCTGGGGCTCCAAGGCGGCGGGGGAGCCTGTCACCACCTATGGCTCCCGCATCCACGCGCACCTCTACGAATACGAGGAGGCCGCCAAACAGCTGAGGAGACTTCGGGAGGAGTTGAAGGGAGCACGCGTGATCGCAAAGAACAAGCTCCCTGCCTCAAGGAGAGCAGAGGTCTCTGCCACGGTGGAGAGGCTGAAGGGGTCCATTAAAGCTCTGGAACAACGGAGGGCAGAGATCCTGACGGGAAGCGGCCCCTTTGAGGAGTAGCTCAAAAATGACGACCGGTTCAGGGCCCTGACCGGTGGGTCTCCTGGGGGGTCAGGAGGCCCCAGCCAGGTGAAGGAGGAGAAGGAGGAAGATGGCAGCTGTGAGGCATCTGCGCCAGTCCCACCTGAAGACCTGGTGAGTGTAAACGCCCAGGTATCATGCAGCGGGATAGCCCCCAAGCAAGTGGCCCTCCCACCGGACTTCAGTAATTCAGAGGAAAGTGGGAGCGAGGGGGAGGATGGAGGGAGTGGTAGCAGCAGCGAGGGGGGCTGCCTCATCCTGCAACAAGTGCGGCAGATCGAGTCCCCTGCACGGTTTGGCGAGCTGTTGTTTGGGGATGATATCTGCGAGGATGGGGCAACTGGGAAGGGGAAGAAAAGAAAAAAAAAGCCAAGGTCACCACCTTAGACAAATTTGTCTATGCTTCCCTTCCTGGGGCCCTCCTGTGTGGAACCCGCTACCCACCCCGGCTCGGGCCCTGTGGTGGGTCCGCAGCAAGGGAGCGAGGAGAGTCTGCCCGGGTCTGGGTGCCATGCCTAGTGGTGGCAGCTCGGACTCGGGCAGCGATATGAAGAGTGTCGGTGCCGGTATTGTTGATGGTGGTGGTGCTCGGGCCCAGTCCTCTGTGGCAGGGGGGGCTGGCCCGGCACCTGGAGTCGGTACAGCCGGGGCCGCATCTCCGGCGGTGAGAGCTGGGGTCTCTGGGCCCCCCACACGCGGATCCGCTAGGACTGGATCACTTTTGGGGTCCAGAGACCTAGAAAGGGGGCGGAGTCTGCCGTAAGGCAGCAAGTAAAAAAGTGTAAGTTGTTGGTCGCTCCCCTGGCGGTGTCCGCGGCAGGGTCGGGGTCCTCTGCGCATAGATCCAATAAGGGGTCCGCGCCGGGGGCCCCGCCACCGCTGGACGCCGAGGGACAGTGGCCGACCTTGCCGAAAGCGAGTGGTGGGTACAAGAAGGCGGTGGTGGCCTGCGAGGGAGGTGTGTCCTCCTCGGCCACTGTCCCACCCGCTACTGTCACGTCTGACGGGGGGGCGTAGCCTTGCGGGCAACTGCTCCACCCGCTACGACTGCAGTTGGCGGGGGCGTGGCCTCGGCGGCTGCAGCTCCGCTCGCTGTGCTCGTGGCTGGTGGGGGGCATGGCCTTTCGGGCCTTCGCTCTACCCGCCATGGCCGTGACCAGCGGGGCGTGGCCTCGGCGGGCCCGCTGCCTTCTGTCCCACCCAAAAAAATAATGCCCGAGAGAGCTAGCAAGGGGTTGCCGGGGTCCCCAGCCCACTTACCTCCATCTGGTGGTGCGGGGGCTCCGGTGCCCCAAGAGAGGCCAGCGCAGGTCTCCAGTGGGGGGCAGGGTGCGGACGCAGAGCCCGGCCCTGCCCCAAATATGACAATAAAAAAAAAATGGAGCCAGAGAGCCCAGGAAGTGCTGCTGCTCCTGAGCCCAGGCAGAGCTTACTGAGTGGGCTCTTCTCTGCGGCTCTTAAAGGGGAGGCAGCACTCCTGGGCAAAAACAATGCGGGGCAGATCACTGATCAGCCAGGGCCCCCAGCAGGTAAAAAAAGATTCTGCAAAGAAAATAACAGATATTTTGGAAGAATTGGCTGAGGTGAATCGTATAAGTGAGGTGAGTGACATGAGTGACAGGGATGTGGGAGTGGATGTGGGAGTGAAAGCGGAGGGAGTGAGTGTTGGTGTAAGTGGAAGCACGGGCGATAAGGGAGGGGCTGGCCCATCTGGCAAAAGTACGGGGTCTCACAGCTGGGGCTCCGGGGGGTTCTCGGGGGGTCTCCTTGCCTCCGGACTCTGGGGACGGCTTTTTGCACCGCTGTTTTCTGGAGGCCCTTAAAAAAGGAGAGCGGTAGAGGGAAGAGAGGTGGACCTGTCTTTCTGGTTGGAGAGACATGGCCTGGCCGCCTTCCAAGATAGAAGGGAGAGGGAAACCATTTGGTCCCTCCCGACAGCCGGGCAAGTGCCGGCCAGGAGGAATGTGGTCCGTCTTCATTGGATGGGCGGTGAAGCTTGCCCACCCAGGAGTAGGGTGGTGGAGCTCCTCCTGAAGATGGGCTTCAGGGCGACATCTTTGCCCTGATCCATCCCTCGGCCACCCTATTCTTCGACATCAGTTTCGTCCGGCCGGAGGGGCTAGAGCTCTTCTGGTCGAATTACGAGCTGGTGAAGGGGAGCCCGGATGGCTCGCCAAAATGCCGTTAAGAGAGTGACCGTGGTGACTTGTAACGAGTCACTCTCCGGCGTTGACATCATGACATGGCTTTCCCGTTATGGGGAAGTCACGGACGTCCCCAAAAAAAGTCGGGACAAGTTCGGTATCTGGTCGGGGGGCTGGACCTTCATGATGAAGTTGAAGTTCTCAGGGGGTACCGTCACCAACATCCCTTCCTCGGCGTTCCTAGGAAGGGACAGGATCCTGGTCTTCCACCAGGGCAGCCGAAGGTCTGCCACAAGTGCAGTGATCCCTGCCACTTCAGCACAAGCTGCAAGGTGCAGAAATGTGCCTTGTGTGGTGGGGTAGGTCATCTCGCTGCATCTTGCAAGGACATTCGGTGCCACCTGTGTGGTGACCTAGGTCACCCGTATGGCCGCTGCCCTCGCTCCTTTACCAATGGCGCTTCAGGCCCAGTGGGGGAAGACCGTGAGGGGGCAACCCCTGGCAGCGCGACCTCTGCTGTGGCAGGTGGTGGTGGCGGGAGAGGGGCTAAGGGGCCAGTGAGGAAGGACAAGGCCAATAGAGGTTCCTCTTACCAGAGGAGACAGGAAAAGCACCACGGGGGTGAGGAGTGGGAGAGCCTCAGGCAACTGGGGTGATGCCTGCCCCCCCCTCTAGGCCGGTGGCCGGTGTCTCTGCGGCCCCGGGGAGGAAGATGTATGCGAGGAGATCAGGAGGATGGAGAGGGAGGAAAACCTGACTGCCTCCGACAACTCCTTCCAATATGAAAGTGTGGATGAGGAGGTCACGGATCAGCCTACAGTAGAGAGGGGTGATAAAAAGCGTACCAGAAAGAGGAAGAAGAAGGTGGTTAAGCCTTCCAAACCTCCTCCTCCGACCGTAAGTATGCCAATGGAAGGGCTTACCGGCTCCCCTCTGATCGCCCTCTCCAACCGGTACCAAGCCCTTGACGACCCTGCTGAGATGGAGGTCGGGGGTGAGGGGCCGGGGGCGGCATCTGGGGGGCCTTCAGGGGATGGCGGAGTCTGTCCCCCAGGGGACGCCGTTTCCTCTGGGGGGGGACAGACCTGGAGCCCGGAGGCAAGGAGACCATGGGGATGGATACCTCGTCTTCCCTAAAACGGAAGGGATCAGACCCCTCTTCAGAGGGGAAAGATGGGGAAGACGGGGTGGGGAAGAAGAAGGCCATCTAACCCAATCACCCATGATGGCGGAACTCACCCCGTTGACTCTGGCATCCATTAATGTCGCCAGTATTAAGTCAGATGCGGTTAGATTTGCGGCCTTTGATTTTTTCACCCGATTTGAGGCTGAAATTTTGTTTTTGCAAGAGACCAGACTAACAGACATGGGGGCCATCCATAAAGCCAGAAGGGAGTGGAGGTGTGGGCCCTCATACTGGTCTCTTGCGGCCGAGCCGTATAGCGGGGTGGCGGTCCTTTTTAAGACCGCGGAGGTGGAATGCCGACAGGTTATTGAGATAGAAATGGGGAGGTGCCTGGACTTAGACGTTTTCATGAGGGGACAGGAGCTTCGGCTCATAAACATCTATGGTCCACAATCCAGGTGGGACCGTAAATGTCACTTCATGAAGATCAAGCCCTTTCTTTTTACGAGCCAGCAGGTGGTCTTCGGTGGGTATTTTAACACCATTACGAGATCCCGTGATAGGGGGGGTCCCGGAGGCCACCTGGCTTATGATAGTACAGCATTAAATAGTATAGCTAGCGAAGCTCGCCTGGTGGATGTCCACATCCGGCACACTCCAGGTCACGGGGGTTTCACCTTTCATAGAGATAGCTGTAAGTCTAGGATAGATAGGTTTTTTTTAAAGGAGGATGCCATCTTTTCTGCAGTGTCCGCCGTTGAGGTGGAATTCTCCGATCACTGTTTAATTTTCTTTTCTCTGAATGTTAAAGAGACACCCCGGATGGGAAGAGGGCTGTGGAAGCTGAATTCATCCCTCCTGGAAGAAGCGGAAGTTAGACAGTCCTTTGAGGATTTCTTCAGAGCCAAGTACCGCTTTTGGATCTCTGTAGCAGTAAGTCTGAGTGGTGGGAGATCTTCAAAGAGAGGGTGGTTCTTCCGTCAGCTCTCGAGCCTCAGGAGTCTGAACAGGCACCGCTTGTATCAGGCCTTGAGGTGGAAACTCGAGCAGCTCGTCTCGACTGGGGGGACAGTGAGGCGGTCTCCAGGGTGAAGCCTTTGCTTAAGAGGTGTCAGTATGATAGGCACACATCTTTGGCTTTTGAGAGGGATTTCGGGAGGTACCGCTCGCCCGACCCTTACAGAAACTGTAAGATGTCAGTGAATTGTAAGATGGTGACAGGACTGATCGACAGTACGGGTTCCCTGAACCGATCCAAATCAGGGATCCTGGAGCTGTTCAGATCCTTTTACTCATGCCTCTTGTGAAAGAGGGATCTGGATCGAGACGGGATGTCGGCTTTCCTGGCTGAGACCATTCCTGAGCCAGGAGATGACCCATCTCTTGATGTTTTGGTAGAGGCAATCAGGGAAGAGGAAGTGAGACTGGCCATTGATGGACTTCGGCCCAAAAAATCGCCAGGTCCGGATGGCTTAACATCCGAGTTTTACAAGACCTTTAGGGACTCCTTGGTCCCCCTCTTGACTGAGGTGTTTAATGAGTGCCTTTCCCTGAGGGAAAGGGTCAACTTGGCAAAAGGCTTTCTGCTTCCCTTGTTAATATACCTGGGCAGTGTCTGCGTCTTGCCAGAACCTCTCTGGACACGGGTCTATAGCCTGTTCTTCCAGCTGTTATGGGGGAACAGGCTTAACCTAATTAAGAGAAAGGTCACGTACCGTACGAGGAGACTAGGTGGGTTGGGTATGGTCAACCCGGTGGTGTTTCTGATAAACACCTTTATTAAGATCAATGTTGCCAACCTCTATTCAGAGAGGGCTCCTCCGTGGGTATTCTCCTGCAGGGGTTGGTTTTGGCCTTTCTTCCAGGAATGGGAGACAGGAGGGCAGGTGAAGGACCTGCGCACACCACACGGACATCTCCCGGCTTATGCTACCCTGGTTCTGAAGGTTATCCGCCGGTGGGGTCTGGGAATGTGGGAAATCAGGACAATGTCGAGGAAATTCCTTGACACCAGGGTTCTGTTGACCCATTTCCAGAAGCCCCTGGTGCTCAAGGATTGCCCAGGCTGGGATCTGGAGGTTGGGCTTGGGTTATTAAATTCCAAGCGGATCCCCTTGAAGTTTTGGGACTTGGCCTGGTGCTGCTTCCATGGGAGGCTGTATGTAAGGGTCAACCTGAAGTGCAGGAGCTCCGATGATCGGGGTTGTCCCCGTGAGGAGTGTGGCGACATGTTGGAAAGCATAGAGCACTTCCTCCTTCAGTGTCCCTTTAATATAGGGGTCTACAACAGGGTGGGTGCTTCCATAGGCTGGCCTAGGCTGGCGTCCCTTTCTTATCCGGAGTGGTCTTATGGGGCATTCAGATCCCTGGGTGGCCGAGAACGGAGCCCTTTATTCCTAGTTAGTGTAGTCATTAGGTTCCACACTTGGAATGCACGGAGCTTAGTTTCCACGCAGCGGAAAGTCCTCCCCCGGGATGAGGTGGTTAGAAACATCTTGGGTGACCTGGGGAAAAGGGCATGAACTCATGGACCTGTTGTGTGGTGGGGGGGAAAGAAAAGGAAAAAAAAAGAGAGATTTTTTTTTTTGTGCATGTCTTCTTGTGTATATATAGGTTGAAGTTGTATGTATGGCCAGGTGAGGCCTTTTTTCCTTTTTTTTTTTTTTTTGGGGGGGGGGCGTGAGTGTGTGTCAGTGTGTGTGCATGTTTCTTTTATGTTTTATATTTAATTTTGGTTTCTTTTGTTTCTGTTACTTATTTTAGCTATGTTTTATTTCTGTACAGTTTGTTATTTATTATGATGTTTTGTTTATATTTTTATAATAAAAGAGTCGCATACACTGAGGCCCCTGATCATGTGACCCCTGACTCCTCCCCTCCTGTGACCTCATCACAGGTCCTGTGCACAGAGCAGACATATATGTGGAGTGCAGCTCTGCTCTGCTGGTGGAGGCGGTGCTGGAGGCTCCATTATTCTCTGTGTGGAGTGTGGCTCCCACCTGTATACATGGCTCCGCTCCCTCCCCTGTATACAAGGCTCCGCTCCCACTCTTGTATACAAGGCTCCGCTCCCACCCTTGTATACATGGCTCCGCTCCCACCCTAGTATGCATGGCTCCTCTCCCACCCTTGTATGCATGGCTCCGCTCCCTCCCTTGTATGCATGGCTCCGCTCCCACCCTTGTATACAAGGCTCCGCTCCCACCCTAGTATGCATGGCTCCTCTCCCACCCTTGTATGCATGGCTGGGCTCCCCCATACTTACCCTCATACCGTCGCTGAACTTCCCTGCATCCCTGTCGGCCGCGTAAGCTTCCTCCTGTGCAGTGCGGTCACGTAGTACCGCTCATTAACCCCTTCACCCCCGAGGGTTGCTTGCACGTTAATGACCGGGCCAATTTTTACAATTCTGACCACTGTCTCTTTATGAGGTTATAACTCTGGAACGCTTCAACGGATATTCGCTATTCTGAGATTGTTTTCTCGTGACATATTGTACTTCACGTTAGAAGTTAAATTTCTTCGATATAACTTGCGTTTATTTTTGAAAAAAACGCAAATATGGCGAAAATTTTTAACATTTTGCAATTTTCAAACTTTGAATTTTTATTCCCTTAAAACAGAGAAATATATCACATAAAATAGTTAAGAAATAACATTTTCCACATGTCTACTTTACATCAGCACAATTTTGGAACAAAATTTTGTTTTGTTAGGAAGTTATAAGGGTTAAAAGTTGACCAGCGATTTCTCATTTTTACAACAAAATTTACAAAGCCATTTTTTTTAGGGACCACCTCACATTTGAAGTCACTTTGAGGGGTCTATATGGCAGAAAATACCCAAAAGTGACACCATTCTAAAAACTGCACCCCTCAAGGTACTCAAAACCACATTCAAGAAGTTTATTAACCCTTCAGGTGCTTCACAGGAACTAAAGCAACGTGGAAGGAAAAAATGAATATTTAACTTTTTAGCCACAAAAATGATCTTTTACAAACTTTTTTTTATTTTCACAAGGGTAAAATGAGAAAATGGACAGATAAGGTTGTTATGCAATTTCTCCTGAGTACGCCAATACCCCATATGTGGGGGAAAACCACTGTTTGGGCTCACGGCAGAGCTCGTAAGGGAAGGAGCGCCGTTTGACTTTTTCAAACTAAAATTGGCTGGAATTGAGATTGGACGCCATGTCACGTTTGGAGAACCTCTGATGCGCTTAAACAGTGGAAACCCCCACAAGTGACACCATTTTGGAAACTAGACCCCCTAAGGTACTTATCTAGATCTGTTGTGAGCACTTTGAACCCCCAAGTGTTTCACAAAAGTTTATAATGCCTGGGTGTGAAAAAAAAAAAACAATTTTCCACAAAAATTATTTTTTAGTCCCAAATTTTTGAATTTTCCCAAGGAAATTGGACCCCAAAAGTTGTTGTCCAATTTGTCCTGAGTATGCTGATACCCTATATGTGTGGGGGGAAACTGTTTGGGCGCACGGCAGGGCTTGGAAAGGAAGTAGTAACGTTTTGGAATGCAGACGTTGATGGGGGTCACGTTCCGTTTGCAGTGCCCCAGATGAGCCTAAACAGTGGAAACCCCCCACAAGTGACCCCATTTTGGAAGCTAGACCCCCTAAGGAACTTATCTAGATCTTTAGTGAGCACTTTGAACCCCCAAGTGCTTCACACAAGTTTATAATGCCCGGGCATGAAAAAAAAAATCCTATTTTTTTCCCACAAAAATTATCTTTTAGTCACTATTTTTTTATTTTCCCAAGGGTAACAGGAGAAATTGGACCACATAAGTTGTCCAATTTGTCCTGAGTACGCTGATACCCCATATGTGGGGGGGAACCACTGTTTGGGCACACGGCAGAGCTCGGAAGGGAAGGAGCACCATTTGACTTTTTCCAACCAAAATTGGCTGGAATTGAGATTATAAGAACGCTAACCAGCTCACCGGTTTGTAGAAGCACGGATCCTCCGCTTGATCAAACGTGAAGATGCATAGGAAAATGAAGGAAAAAGGGATCCAGCTTCAATAAAATCGTCATCTTTATTGATTCATATAAACATGGAAAATAGCATGCTCCTGGACAGGCTCCTGAGCCTGTCCAGGAGCATGCTATTTTCCATGTTTATATGAATCAATAAAGATGAAGATTTTATTGAAGCTGGATCCCTTTTTCCTTCATTTTCCTATGGAATTGAGATTGGATGACATGTTGCATTTGGAGAGCCCCTGATGTGCCTAAACAGTGGAAACCCCCCACAAATTACCCCATTTGGGAAACTAGACCCCCTAAGGAACTTATCTAGATCTTTGGTGAGCAATTTGAACCCCCAAGTGCTTCACACAAGTTTATAACATAGAGCCGTAAAATTTAAAAATCATATTTTTTCCACAAAAATGATTTTTTCACCCCAATTTTTATTTTTCCAAGGGTAACAAGACTCCAAAAGTTATTGTGCAATTTGTCCTGAGTGCGCTGATACCCCATATGTGGGAGTAAACCACTGTTTGGGTGCATGGCAGAGTTTGGAAGGGAAGGAGCGCCGTCTGACTTTTTCAACGCAGAATTGGCTGGACGCCATGTCGTGTTTGGAGAGCTCCCGATCTGCCTAAACAGTGGAAACCACCATAAATGACACCATTTTGGAAACTAGACCCCTCAAGGAACTTATCTAGATGTGTGGTGAGAACTTTGAACCTCCAGGTGTTTCACTAAAGTTTATAACGTACAGCCGTAAAATAAAAAATCCTTTTTTTTTTACAAAAATGATTTTTTCGCCCCCAATATTTTATTTTCACAAGGGTAACAGAAGAAATTGGAACCCAAAAGTTGTTGTCCAATTTGTGCTGAGTACGCTGATACCCAATATGTGGGCGAAAACTACTGTATGGGCACACGTCGGGGCTCGGAAGGGAAGTAGTGACGTTTTGGATTGCAGACTTTGATGGAATGGTCTGGGGGCGTCATGTCGCATTTGGAGAGCCCCTGATGCACCTAAACAGTGGAAACCCCCCACAAGTGACCCCATTTTGGAAAATAGACCCCAAAAGGAACTTATCTAGATGTGTGGTGAGTACTTTGAACCCCGAAGTGCTTCACAGAAGTTTATAATGTACAGCCGTAAAAATAAAAAATCCTTTTTTTTTTACAAAAATGATTTTTTCGCCCCCAATATTTTATTTTCACAAGGGTAACAGGAGAAATTGGACCCCAAAAGTTGTTGTCCAATTTGTCCTGAGTACGCTGATACCCAATATGTGGGAGAAAACTACTGTATGGGCGCAAGTCAGGGCTCGAAAGGGAAGTAGTGACGTTTTGGATTGCAGACTTTGATGGAATGGTCTGGGGCGTCATGTCGCATTTGGAGAGCCCCTGATGCGCCTAAACAGTGGAAACCCCCCACAAGTGACCCCATTTTGGAAAATAGACCCCACAAGGAACTTATCTAGATGTGTGCTGAGCACTTTGAACCCCGAAGTGCTTCACAGAAGTTTATAACGCACAGCCGTAAAAATAAAAAATCTTTTTTTTTTTTGCAAAAATGATTTTTTCGCCCCAATATTTTATTTTCACAAGGGTAACAGGAGAAATTGGACCCCAAAAGTTGTCCAATTTGTCCTGAGTACGCTAATACCCAATATGTGGGAGAAAACTACTGTATGGGTACACGTTGGGGCTCGGAAGGGAAGTAGTGACGTTTTGGATTGCAGACTTTGATGGAATGGTCTGGGGGCGTCATGTCGCATTTGGAGAGCCCCTGATGCGCCTAAACAGTGGAAATCCCCAACAAGTGACCCCATTTTGGAAAATAGACCCCACAAGGAACTTATCTAGATGTGTGGTGAGCGCTATGAAGCCCCAAGTGCTTCACAGAAGTTTATAATGTACAGCCGTAAAAACAAAAAAAATCATTTTTTTTGTTTACAAAAATGATATTTTCGCCCCCAGTTTTTTATTTTCCCAAGGGTAACAGAAGAAATAGGACAAATTGCACAATAACGCTTGGGGTCCAGAGTACGCTGATACCCCATATGTGGGAATAAACTACTGTTTGGACGCATGGCAGAGCTCAGAAGTGAAGGAGCACCGTTTGACTTTTTCAACGCAGAATTGGCTGGAATTGAGATCAGACGCCATGTCACATTTGGAGAGCCCCTGATGTGCCTAAACAGCGGAAACCCCTCAATTCTAACTCCAACCCTAACCCCAACACACCCCTAACCCTAGTCCCAACCCTAACCACAAACCTAACCCTAACACACCCCTAATCCCAACCCTAATCCTAACTTTAGCGCCAACCCTAACTTTAGCCGCAACCCTAACCCTAACCCTAATGGGAAAATGGAAATAAATACATTTTTTAATTTTATTATTTTTCCCTAACTAAGGGGGTGATAAAGGGGTTTGATTTACCATTTATAGCGGGTTTTTATGATTGGCAGCTGTCACGCTAAAAGACGCTTTTTATTGCAAAAAATAGTTTTTTGCATCGCCACATTTTGAGAGCTATAATTTTTGCATATTTTGGCCACAGAGTCATGTGAGGTCTTATTTTTTGCGGGACGAGGTGACGTTTTTATTGGTACCATTTTTGAGCACGTGACATTTTTCGATCGCTTTTTATTTCGATTTTTGGGAGGTTAGAATGAACAAAAATCAGCAATTCATGAATTTCTTTTGGGGGAGGCGTTTTTATCGTTCCGCGTGTGGTAAAATTGATAAAGCAGTTTTATTTTTCGGGTCAGTACGATTACGGCGATACCTCATTTATATCATTTTTTTATGTTTTGGCGCTTTTATAGAATAAAAACAATTTTATATGAAAAATAATTATTTTTGCATCGCTTTATTCTGCGAGCTATAACTTTTTTATTTTTTCGCTGATGATGCTGTATGGCAGCTCGTTTTTTGCGGGACAAGATGACGTTTTCAGCGGTACCATGTTTATTTATATCGGTCTTTTTGATCGCGTGTTATTCCACTTTTTGTTCGGCGGTATGATGATAAAGCATTGATTTTTTGCTTTGTTTTTTTTTTTTGTTTTAAGGGGTTCACTAAAGGGGTTAACTAGTGGGACAGTTTTATAGGGGAGGTCGTTAAGGACACGGCGATACCAAATATGTGTACTTTTATTGTTTTGTTTTTTTTATTTACAGGAAGAAATGAATTTATTGGGGAATATTTTTTTTTTTTTATTTATTTTGGATTTTTTTTTAAAACATGTTTATTTTTATTTTTTTTACTTTGTCCCAGGGTGGGACATCACTGTATTTTATCAGATCGCTGGTGTGACAGTGTGCACAGCACTCTGTCACACCAGCGATCGCACAGGCAAAGCTGCAGGCTTCTCAGTGCCTGCTCTCAGCAGGCACTGAGGATGCCGCCTCCCTCCAGGACCCCGGCGCCATCTTGGATCCGGGTCCTGGGAGGGAGGAAGCCCTCAGAACAGCGCGATCACATCGCGCTGGTCTGAGGGTCTCAGGGGGGCGCGCATGGAGACCCCTCCCTGCGCGATGCTTCCCTGTGCCCCCAGTACACCGCGATTATGTTTGATCGCGGTGTGCTAGGGGTTAATGTGCCGGGAGCGGTCAGTGACCGCTCCTGACACACAGTCACGGGTGTCAGCTGTGATAATCAGCTGACACCCGGGGGCGATTAGCTGCGCTCCCTCTGGGAGCGCAGCTAATCGCCTATGACGTACTATCCCGTCCATGGTAAGATTGGCACGGGTTTCATGGACGGGATAGTACGTCTAATGTCAGAGAGGGGTTAAGGTCATGAATATGGACGCCACGCCTATGGGAGTCGAGTCGCATCCATATTCATGACCTTAATGAGCGGTACTACGTAACCGCTCAGCACTGGATGAAGCTGCCGCGGCCGACAGGGATGCAGCGACGGAAGGTGAGTATCAATGTCTAATGAAGCCAGTGGCTGTAGCTGTCACTACAGTGCTACAGCCGCCGGCTTCATGTGTGTCCAGCATTCTGTGCCGTGGCTCCGCGGCCCGGCAACAGAACTGCAACGGCTCGGTCCTGGGCCGCGGACCGGCGGTTAGGGACCCCTGCTCTATGTGGAGTGCAGCTCTGCGGGTGTTGGTCGGTGCTGAAGGGTCCATTATTCTCCATGTGGAGTGTGGCTCTGCGGGTGGAGGTAAGTGCTGGAGGCTCCATTATTCTCTATGTGGAGTGCGGCTCTGCGGGTGGAGCTCGGTGCTGGAGGCTCCATTATTCTCTATGTGGAGTGTGGTTCTGCGGGTGGAGGTTGGTGCTGGAGGCTCCATTATTCTCTATGTGGAGTGAGGCTCTGCGGGTGGAGGTAGGTGCTGGAGGCTCCATTATTCTCTATGTGGAGTGCGGCTCTGCGGGTGGAGGTAGGTGCTGGATGTTCCATTATTCTCTGTGTGGAGTGCGGCTCTGCGGGTGGAGGTCGGTGCTGGAGGCTCCATTATTCTCTATGTGGAGTGCGGCTCTGCGGGTGGAGGTCGGTGCTGGAGGCTCCATTATTCTCTATGTGGAGTGCGGCTCTGCGGGTGGAGGTTGGTGCTGGAGGCTCCATTATTCTCTATGTGGAGTGAGGCTCTGCGGGTGGAGGTAGGTGCTGAGGCTCCATTATTCTCTATGTGGAGTGCGGCTCTGCGGGTGTTGGTCGGTGCTGAAGGGTCCATTATTCTCTATGTGGAGTGTGGCTCTGCGGGTGAAGGTCGGTGCTGGAGGCTCCATTATTCTTTATGTGGAGTGAGGCTCTGCGGGTGGAGGTAGGTGCTGGAGGCTCCATTATTCTCTATGTGGAGTGCGGCTCTGCGGGTGGAGGTCGGTGCTGGAGGCTCCATTATTCTCTATGTGGAGTGCGGCTCTGCGGGTGGAGGTTGGTGCTGGAGGCTCCATTATTCTCTATGTGGAGTGCGGCTCTGCGGGTGGAGGTTGGTGCTGGAGGCTCCATTATTCTCTATGTGGAGTGCGGCTCTGCGGGTGCAGGTCTGTGCTGGAGGCTCCATTATTCTCTATGTGGAGTGCGGCTCTGCGGGTGGAGGTTGGTGCTGGAGGCTCCATTATTCTCTATGTGGAGTGAGGCTCTGCGGGTGGAGGTAGGTGCTGAGGCTCCATTATTCTCTATGTGGAGTGCGGCTCTGCGGGTGTTGGTCGGTGCTGAAGGGTCCATTATTCTCCATGTGGAGTGTGGCTCTGCGGGTGAAGGTCGGTGCTGGAGGCTCCATTATTCTTTATGGGAGTGAGGCTCTGCGGGTGGAGGTAGGTGCTGGAGGCTCCATTATTCTCTATGTGGAGTGCGGCTCTGCGGGTGGAGGTCGGTGCTGGAGGCTCCATTATTCTCTATGTGGAGTGCGGCTCTGCGGGTGGAGGTTGGTGCTGGAGGCTCCATTATTCTCTATGTGGAGTGCGGCTCTGCGGGTGGAGGTTGGTGCTGGAGGCTCCATTATTCTCTATGTGGAGTGCGGCTCTGCGGGTGCAGGTCTGTGCTGGAGGCTCAATTATTCTCTATGTGGAGTGCGGCTCTGCGGGTGGAGGTTGGTGCTGGAGGCTCCATTATTCTCTATGTGGAGTGCGGCTCTGCGGGTGGAGGTAGGTGCTGGAGGCTCCATTATTCTCTATGTGGAGTGTGGCTCTGCGGGTGGAGGTAGGTGCTGGAGGCTCCATTATTCTCTATGTGGTGTGCGGCTCTGCGGGTGGAGGTTGGTGCTGGAGGCTCCATTATTCTCTATGTGGAGTGCGGCTCTGTGGGTGGAGGTAGGTGCTGGAGGCTCCATTATTCTCTATGTGGAGGCGGCTCTCCGGGTGGAGGTAGGTGCTGGAGGCTCCATTATTCTCTATGTGGTGTGCGGCTCTGTGGGTGGAGGTAGGTGCTGGAGGCTCCATTATTCTCTATGTGGAGTGCAGCTCTGCGGGTGGAGGTAGGTGCTGGAGGCTCCATTATTCTCTATGTGGAGTGCGGCTCTGTGGGTGGAGGTAGGTGCTGAGGCTCCATTATTCTCTATGTGGAGTGCGGCTCTGCGGGTGGAGGTCGGTTCTGGAGGCTCCATTATTCTCTATGTGGAGTGTGGCTCTGCGGGTGGAGGTCGGTGCTGGAGGCTCCATTATGCTCTGTGGAGTGCGGCTCTGCGGGTGGAGGTCGGTGCTGAGGCTCCATTATTCTCTATGTGGAGTGCGGCTCTGCGGGTGTTGGTCGGTGCTGAAGGGTCCATTATTCTCTATGTGGAGTGTGGCTCTGCGGGTGGAGGTCGGTACTGAAGACTCCATTATTCTCTATGTGGAGTGTGGCTCTGCGGGTGGAGGTAGGTGCTGGAGGCTCCATTATCCTCTATGTAGAGTGTCTCTCTGCGGGTGGAGGTCGGTGCTGGAGGCTCCATTATTCTATATGTGGAGTGTGGCTCTGCGGGTGGAGGTAAGTGCTGGAGGCTCCATTATTCTATACACTGTGTTCCAAATTATTATGCAAATAATATTTTTTCAGATTTTCCCAAATTACCTATATGAATTTCAGTCATTGTAATTTTCCAGTCAAATAACTATTAGAGTACAATTGAAAGGTTTTTGTACTAACTGCCTATGATAACTGTATATTTTTAAAAAAATAAAACACTCAAACTGCACTCAAAATGCATGTTCCAAATTATTATGCACAGCAGAGTTTTCAACCTTTTCATTTTAATAAAGAACAAAAAAATGGTAATTTTTGAAATTATAAGCATTAGCAGGTTATTACAAACTGAAATCAAACAGTTTTCAACTCAAAACTTTATTCTAGGTGATGTTACATTTGCACATAGGACCCCTTGTTGGAAAGGAGCTTCTGAACTCTCTCGTCCATTGAATTTGTCTGGTTTTGGATGGTTTCTGCTTCAATTGTTTTGCATGAGGACAGAATACCCTCCCAGAGCTGTTGCTTAGATGTGAACTGCCTCCTGCCATCATAGACACTCCTTTTGATGATGCTCCAGAGGTTCTCAATGGGGTTGAGGTCAGGGGAGCATGGGGGCCACACCATAAGTTTGTCCCCTTTTATGCCCATAGCAGCCAGAGATGCAGATGTGCATGAGACGGTGCATTATCATGCATGAAAATGATCTTGCTGCGGAATGCACGGTTCTTCTTCTTGAACCATGGCAGGAAGTGCTGTTTGAGAAACTCAACATACACTATGGAGTTCATCTTTACCCCTTCAGGGATCCTAAAGGGGCCGACAATTTCTCTCCCCATGATTCCAGCCCAAAACATTACTCCACCTCCTCCTTGTTGGCGCCGTAGCCATGTTTGCATGGGGTGTCCATCAACCAGCCATTCTCCACTCCATCCATCTGAACCATCGAGCGTTGGACGGCACTCATCGGTGAACAAAACAGTTTTGAAGTCAGTCTTCATGTATTGTTTGGCCCACTGGAGCCATTTCTGATTGTGTGCAGTGGATGGAGGAGGTCGACAGGATGGCTTACGCACAGCTGCAAACCTCTGAAGGACCCTGCATCTTGTTGTTCGGGGGATGTTGGAGGCACCAGCAGCTTCAAAAACTTGTCTGCTGCTATGACAAGGCATTTTTGCCGCTGCTCTTTTAACCTGACATAATGGCCTGTAGGAAAGAGTCCTCAATTTTCCCTTATCAGCACGCACACGTGTGTACTGTGAATCAGCTACATACTTCTTGATTGTGCGATGATCACGATGAAGTGTCTTGGCAATGTTGATTGTAGTCATGCCTTGACCTAAACACTCCACAATTTGTTGCTTCTCAGCAGCCGACACATCCTTTTTCTTTCCCATTTTGGCAGAAAATGTAGGCTGCTTAATAATGTGGGACAGCCTTCTTAAGTAGTCTTGCCTTTCATTGGATACACCTGCCAAACTAATTAGCACAGGTGTCTGCAATTGCTTACAGTGATATAAAGAGCCATGACACACATCACCATCAATGAGTTTAACTGACAAACAAAAAAATTCTTACCTTATCACTCCTAAACAATTTTTGCATAATAATTTGGAACACAGTGTATGTGGAGTGCGGCTCTGCGGGTGGAGGTCGGTGCTGGAGGCTCCATTATTCTCTATGTGCAGTGAGGCTCTGCGGGTGGAGGTAGGTGCTGGAGGCTCCATTATTCTCTATGTGGAGTGTGGCTCTGCGGGTGAAGGTCGGTGCTGGAGGCTCCATTATTCTCTATGTGCAGTGGGGCTTTGCGGGTGGAGGTCGGTGCTGGAGGCTCCATTATTCTCTATGTGCAGTGGGGCTCTGTGGGTGGAGGTCGGTGCTGGAGGCGCCATTATTCTCTATGTGGAGTGCGGCTCTGCGAGTGAAGGTCGGTGCTGGAAGCTCCATTATTCTCTATGTGGAGAGTGGCTCTGCGGGTGGAGGTAGGTGCTGGAGGCTCCATTATTCTCTGTGGTGTGTGGCTCTGCGGAGTGGACCTCTGTGGAGGTTGGTGCTGGAGATTCCATTATTCTCTGTGTAGAGTACGGCTCTGCGGGTGGAGGGTCCACACCAGAACTGTAGCCGATAAAGACCCCAATATCCACAGGTGTCCCTTCTAATTGGGGGGAAACTATCACCTCTAATAATCCTCGGACAGTTCTGACAAACACGGAAAAGTGTCCCTTTATGGAGGTGACAGAAAGTCTGTTTAGTCACTTTATCTTCATAGTATCCGCTCTAATCAATGGTAAGAGAGCGATTTACCCTGAAGAGTCACAGATTGTGGGGTTGTTATAAATGTTAAATTTAGGGGGTTTTGTGTTGTCTCCTTATAAGAATCACAATGGTTTTGTTCCTTTTCCGCTGATAGATACAAACGACCCAACTATGAAAGACGGGAACCAGGGAAACATGTATTACTCTCATAGTACAGTGCTCCTCTCTTGTTCCCCACACAGTGTAATGTTCCCACAGTACCGATAATCCTGAACACACATATTGATAATACAAGATATCCCACACAATATTCTTCCACCCACACCACTAGATAATATATCCTCACTTATCCCCATTCTTGATACTGTACAGCAACTTTCTTAGTTTCCACACACAGTATAATGTTCCCACAGTACCTCTGTGGAGACATGGTGGTCAGTGGGTGCTCTCATCCGCTGGCCTGGCTGTCTTTGTGAAGACTGCATGGACCAGGGCTCATACCACTGAACGCCCGCGCTCTCTCCCCGTGGGCAGACCAGTACTCAAGACAACACAGGGTGAAGGTAGAATAGTGTGGCAATAATTTATAGAACCACAACACACAATAGCATAGAGAACAGTCCCAGCAAGTACCCAAGATGGTGCAAATTACAGAATCCCACCCTTCCGCTGACTCACCGGGATTGGAGCTGCTTCCAGTGTGGCATACCCCCACCAGTGGCTCCCCACTTTTGGCGGGCCCCCACAGCGAGGAGGTAATGACAAGCTTAGGAAGCTAAAAGAGAGCAGTGAGGTATGTGGCCAGGTAACACGATTGTCTCAACCTGGATTCTTTCAGTTTCTGGGGCTTTAGTGATTGTCTATGAAGCAGTCCTGTGTTCTTCCAGCCGGGGCCATAGTCCTCTAAACTGAGATCCTGAAGAGTCACACTGATCAGAAGAAAAAGTCTCTTTTATATAGTTCACAACTGGCCTTCAACCAGCATCCAGAGGTCAGAGAGATGTGAATGAGGCCAGCCTTCATTGTTTGATTATGTAATCTATTTGCATAGTTTTTCCTCCTCTTTTTGGGAATGCCAACAAACTGTCTAGCATGGACAATGTATGTAATCGACATATCAGCAAACATCATTGTTCAGTGCCATGCATTACTGTTTTGCAGATAACAGAAAGTAAACTGCAGGAGATAATATTAGAGGTAAATATTCATCCTACAAGAAGAGTCAATACTGCAGTTTATGATTCTGGGCCTACACAATTTACGTCTGCCATAATTAGGAAGAAAAGCTGTGTCGTTACAACCTCCATTCCCAATTTTTTGGGGGTGCTTTTCATGTAATATATGGAAGCCTACAAGAAAATGTTAAAAAAAACCCATCATATCCAAAGAAAAACAAAAAACACTGTACATGGAGACTTTGGTATCAGATCATTTTTAGCCGCGATGTTTGTGGAAACAAAAAAGCTTTTCTAAAATCCTCAAACTTCTGTGTGTGAATCAGAGCTGAGATCTAACGTGATAGAAGATTACAGTGCGGGGAAGACGGAAACATTCATATAGACGCCGGTGGTGATGGAGTCAGTGACGACTCTGGACAAATATGTCTCTAGAGCCGTAGTAGAAGATGAAGATGTCGTCCTCATCATGAAGTAGTTATTTCTCCTGTCACGTATAATGAATATCTCCTGCAGTATTACTAATGCCGATTCCAATGTCGGTAAATGAGAGGAGAATTAGCGTTATGGAAGATGAGTCTATGAGAAACGTATTCAGCTGCCGACTCCAAGGAGGAAACTGCTTGTTGTCTGTGGCCTAAATATATAGGTTTTATTACTAGATGTTAGGGAAAAACACAGTATGTTGTAAAATAATAAAAATACCATTGCTGCTTGGGTCCCTGCCAGTCTCTGTATTTCCTGGTCAGTCCCAACGAACTTGTGATTCCTACAGCTAATCAGTTGCTGAAGCTGTGAGTAACATGGCCAGTGTTTGGTAGCATGTGTTAGTCAGCAATTCAGCTTATGTTCCAGTCTATACAAGCCTAGAAGATACAACATCTAAAAATTTCCTTTATTATCTCCAGTATTTGTATTATTACACAGGATTCTTATGATGTTACATCGGCTCATCTTCTCATTCAGGTCTCTACAATATCGGATCCTCTCAGTGAAGATCTTTTATAGTAAGAGAATTTTCCTGATTTATTCATCAAGGATAGATATGGACAGAGACAAGATGGCGGAGAGGATATTACACCTCACCCTAGAGATTCTCTTCCGGCTTACTGGAGAGGTGAGAGATTCTGATGACGTCACATTACATCATTCTTATCTATGGGAATAACAGATGGACAGAACTGGAGAGGTGAGGACTCTGGAAATGTCTGTAGTGAGATTTATTAATGTGTCTCTCCATAACCAGGATTACACAGTAGTGAAGAAGACCTCTAGTGAGCGCTGTCAGCACCCTGTGTCTGAGGGATGGGGAAGACCCCTGAGCCCAATCACTGGGCCTCCACCTCACCCCCTGATACATGAGGACATCAATGACCAGAAGATCCTAGAACTCACCTACAAGATGATTGAGCTGCTGACTGGAGAGGTGACACTGCTGGGAATGCTGGGACATTATACAGTAACGCTATGAAGGGATCGGGGGGATGACGGTATCATTGTATGTGTCAGGTTCCTATAAGGTGTCAGGATGTCGCTGTCTATTTCTCCATTGAGGAGTGGGAGTATTTAGAAGGACAAAAAGATCTGTACAAGGATGTCATGATGGAGGTTCCCCAGCCCCTCACATCACCAGGTAATAGACAGGACGAAGTACTCATGGCCTATAATTATCTGTATGTAAAGAATGAATTCAGTCCCTGTATGTGTTTCCTCCAGATCTATCCAGTAAGAGGACAACACCAGAGAGATGTCCCCGTCCTCTTCTTCCACAGGACTGTAAACAAGAAGATCCCAATGTTCCTCATGATCATCAGGTAGATGGAGAGAAGGTGTCATGAGATCTCCCTATGATGTGTAGACGGCTGTGAAGGTCTTGTGCTCAGTCTTGTTTTATCCACCAGTATTATATAGTTTTATACTTGTGTAATGAGAACGGTGGAGATGGCAGGATTAGAGCTGATCATAGATGTGACTTCTCCATCTGTCTGTGACTTTTACAATATTTGTTTCAGGGTGAAGATCTGACCCATATTAACACTACAGAGACATATGTGAGGGGTGATGAGCGGTGTAAAGAGGAGATTCCTACATATGACTACCCAGGTGAGTAGTAACTAGTGATGAGCGAATGTGCTCGGTAATGTTCGTTACTCACCCGAGCATTGCTGTACTTGCGTTACTCGGCAAGCGCCAAGCATTTCTAGGGTTAATTCGCCTGGTACTCTGGACCCCGCCCTGCATTTTAGGCGCACTTTAAAGCGCCAGTCAACATGCAGTGATTGTCTGCCACTCACTGTAATGCCGCAGCCATCTTTGTGGTGGTATTACAGTGATTGGCTGGCCACATAGCGTCATCAGGTGTATAAGAGACCTGGCGCCGCCATGCTCGTCACAGTCTTCTGTGGAATCAGCGAGTGTAGGGAGAGCTGCTGCCGAGATAGGGTCAGATTTGGGGTTTATAAGGTAGTGTGGGTGTACCATAAAAGAATACACAAACCCAGCTAAATCAACAGTCCTTCTAAGGATTAATTACGGGGTATATAGTTTGCAGTGCTAGGTAGACAGGGAGTGTATTTGCATATATACATATCAGTGCAAGGCATGCACGCACGGTTTGTGGCAGTAGCAGGCAGGCATTGTATGTGGCAAACTTCATTGCATACATCAACCATTAGGCTGGTTTTACACGTCTGTGTCTCCGGTACATGTGGGGACAGTTTTCACACGTACCGGAGATGTACACATGTAGACCCATTCAAATGAATGGATCTATGCACATGTCAGTGTGTTCCCACTGAACATGTGTCCGTGTACAAAACATGCTGACATGTCCGTTTTTTACCGTCATCACTGACGGCAAAACGTCCCCCAGACGTGCACACGTAGAACAGTGCACACTGTTCTCCATGTGCACGGACGGCTGCCGGGGAAGAAGCGGCAACTGTAAGCTACTGTCCCCCTGCCTGTGGTGCTGAAGTCGGCTGTTATTATTCTCTCTGCTCTGCTGGCAACAGCGAGCAGGGAGAATAAATGAAAAACAAACCGACGTAGGATCCCTCTTATTTTTTGAACCAACCCGGCAAAATTATACAGGTGGGGGCTGCTATTTTCAGGCTGGTATGGGGCCATGAATATGGGCCCCCCCAGTCTAAAAACAGCAGCCCGCAGCTGCCCAGAAAATGCGCATATGTTAGATGCGCCTATTCTGGAGCTTTGTGGGGTTCTTCCCACTTGCCCTGTAGTGGTAGCAAATGGGGTTAATAAGGGCTTAATATCACCTTTATATTGTAAGGTGACATTTAGCCTGGCTTAGTAATGAAGAGGTGTCACCTTTATAAACCAACTATATACCCATACCTGTCTTGTTTACTGTCAAGTCCCACAGCGCAATCCATCTCGGTGATTTATCAGTTTACAGCTGGAGCGCTGCTAATGCAGCCGCTCCGACTGTAAACTACTGGGGAATGAAGGGGGACCCCACTTTGGTTTGTTTTTCATGCATTCTCACTGCTCGCGCTGTTGCCGGCAGAGCAGGGAGAATAATGACAGCCGACTTCATCACCACATGCAGGGGAACAGAGCTTACTGTAGCGCTTCTTCCCGGAGGCTGTCCATGTGGTCCTGATGCGGCACACGTGTGCCACACGGATGTGCCACATGGACACACGGACACAGATATCTCCGGTACCGGAAATATCAGGACGTGTGAAATCTGCCTTATTGTCTGCTGCTGCCTATTACATATATTGACCGTATCTACATAGTCCTAGGTCTCAGTGGGCAGCAAACTTTTTTTTTTTTTGCATCTTAATCCTCATTATTTTATTCCAAAGCAATCCAGAGCCCCCTTTTTTGCTTGTTGACACTGGAGAATACAGCCAGATCCTTTTCACATTGTGAAAAATCCAGCTATTTTAAATGATTTTGCTCGTCCCAGCCATCACATCTGAGTGCGCAAAAATTTTTGACATTTTTGTGGTACTGTTAAATTTTTTTGGAGTGTGTTATATAATTTCTTGATACTATTTTGCTGCCCGAAAAGTATTTAGGTACCGGGCAGATATTTTTCAACGCGTTTTGTACGCCACACGGATCGCATATCATTGCGCTCATAATTGAGCCATTTCAGGCCTCCATAGAATTGTTTTGTTGTGTCATAGCCAACTTGTTGACAAAATTTAGCTGGGCCAAAAAAAAAATACAGGCCAGATATTTTACAGTGGGTTATCTATGTCACACGTCTCATCTATCTGTGAGCTACAAATTGTGGTATTTCAGGCCTCCAACAATCTGTTTTTGCTGTGTCTTACCCTAGTTCTATACACTATTGTGCAGGAAAAAACAAAAAATACAGGCCAGATATTTTAAAGTGAGCTATCTCTGTCAGACGCCTCATCTATCTGTGGGCTACAAAATATGGTATTTCAGGCCTCAATTCCACTGTTTTTGCTGTCTATTACCCTAGTTCAATACAGTATTTCTCAGTCTCCCATGACCGCACCACGGAGAGAGAGGGGATCTGACCTTCAGGGACAGGAAACCTACAGATAAATGGGCAGTACCTCTCCCTCTCATCAGTTGGTTTCCTGTTGACGGGTGAACCTTCTGACAGCGGTACCTGGAAAGCTGAAGAGCAGCAGCGAAGATTCGGGGCCGGCCAGTCCAAGTATTCGCAGCGGGGAGGCCCCCGCCATGGCTGGTGCAGTGCCTGAAGCCGCCGCTGGGACAGACGTATCTGCAGGGTGAGCGGGGGGGGGGGGGGGAAGCGTAGCCGCCGTTTCAGAGAGGAGGCAGGGGCTGCTGGGGTCCAACCATGTGTGCGGCAGTGCCTGTGGGAGCGCAGGAGGACCAAGATGGCCGCCTCTCCAGGAAGTATAATACTACTTCCGGGTTCCCGGGAGGGCGCATGTGCAGAATGAACGTTCCCCCTAGTGACGTACTGCAGGAGGAGGCTGGAAGTGGCGTCACACGCGTGGCAAGTTTAAATCTACTCCAAAGAGAAAAGACTCCTCGCTGAATGATGTCCCTCGGAAAATGGAAGACAGCGACCAGCAGCTGGAACAGTCGCAGCCCAGGCAGCAGCAGCAACGTCGTAAGCAGTCAGACGGGCAGGATCATGGCAAGCAGAGTAGCCGGTCCAGTAGCCACTCCAAGCAGCAGATCTGCTGTGATGAGCAAATCACCTTCCGTGGATGATCCTTTACAGGATCCTATACCTCCTCCAGAGCCGGTACCTACGACCGCATCCACTGGTGAGTGTTCTTCGAGAAAGTTCACCATTGTAATGTGGGCCCTTCTCTTCCCTCTATTAGGGAAGGAAGAGATTGGGGAAATTGAAAAATAGGAGTTGTCCACCTGTAACAGAGCCTTGCCAGAATCCTGGAACAAGAAGCTCTGCGACTCTTGTACACAGCAGATACTTTGTAAGGAAACCCTGGATTTTGCCTCAGAACTAAGATCTGTAATCAGATCGGAGGCCCAGAGTGCTCTTTCATCCCTAAGAAAAGGGGGATAAAACCAAAAAGAGGGATTCTATTATATACTCCCAATCTGACCCCTCTACCTCTGAGGGTATTGACTCTGACATGTCAGACTCCTCTTCATCCTCGGACGAGGAAAAAGGAGGGCGTCATTGTTTTCCCCTAGACGAAGTAGACACGCTAGTAAAAGCAGTGAGGTCTACTATGGGGGTGGTGGACCCTCGTCCTGATAAGTCAGTCCAGGATATCATGTTTGGGGTATTGGGCCAAAAGAAACGCAAAACTTTTCCTCTCAACGAAAATATCCGGGCGTTAATTAAAAAAGAATGAGAGAAGCCCGATAGGAAAAATTCCTCCGTACCTTACCTCAAAAGGAAATATCCCTTTGAAGAGGAGGCATCCACATCTAGGGACAAAGCCCTAAACTGGACGTTGCTGTAGCTAAGGCCTCTAGGAAATTCGCCTTCCCCTTTGAAGACATGGGGTACACTTAAAGACCCCCTAGACAAAAAAGCCGATACCTTTCTTAAAGGGGCCTGGCAGTATGTGGGGGGAAACCTTAGGCCAGCTACAGCAGCGACATGTACCTCCAGATCCCTAATGGTATGGGCAGATCAACTGGAAAAACAGCTGATGTAGGGGGCTTCCAGGAATAAAATCTTGGAATCTATACCCATGATAAGAGGTGCAGCGGCTTTTTCTGGCAGACTCGTCGGCCGACTCGGTCCATTTAACATCCAAAACCGCAGCCCTCTCAAATACAGCCCGGAGAGCCTTATGGCTGAAATGCTGGCCAGGAGACCTACAAACGAAACTTAAGTTGTGCTCAATCCCGTGTGAGGACCAATACCTATTTGGAGAGACTTTAGATGATATCCTCCAAAAATCTGGGGATTAAAAAAAAAAAAGGGATTCCCGAACCTAGGTCCTGTTTCCTTCAAACGGCCCTTTCGGACCAAAAAGTTTCTTCGTAAAAAAAAACCCTCAATAGCTGGGGAAGGGGTTTAGTATCAAAACCGGATGGCACTTATCGGACAATAATCAATTTACAGAAACTAAACGGATATGTAAAAAATCAAGGATTCAAGATGGAATCAATAAAATCCACCATCAAAATACTATTCCTGGACTGTTTTATGACTTAGATCTCCGCGACGTGTACTACCATGTCCCCTTCCACAAACAGTCCAGGAGATTCCTCAGACTAGCCGTTTCTATAAAAGAGGAAATAAAAGAATTCCAATACAGAGCTCTCCCTTTGGGAATATATATAGCCCCCCGAAAAATTGGTAGCGGAAATAATGGCGCATTTGAGAGAGCAGGACATTCTTATAATTCTCTGTTCGGATGATTTTTTAATAGTGAGCGACTCGGCCCAACACTGCAGAGAGCAGAGGGACAGAAACCCTAGTGAACCTGGGCTGGCTTCTACATCTGAAAAAGTGGAAACAAGAACCCAGAAGTGTTCAAGGATTCCTAGGGTTAACGTTGGACTCTCAAGTACAAGAGTGTCGCCTCCCAGCTCACAAAAAAGAAAAAAATTATCCACGTGGTAACAAAAGCCTTACGGAACCCCTCCATGACACTGAGGAAAGCCATGTCACTACTAGGGATCTCCAGTGGGATATATTAAAAAATCAGTGGACCCTAAGAGGTCACTTAGAGGGTCACATCACTCTAGATTCCTCTTCTATTCTTTCCCTATGGTGGTGGAAAGATATCAGCAACCTATCCAGAGGGATCCCCTGGGTAACAAAAGGATCCCGCATAATTACCACCGACGCAAGCCCGACGGGATGGCGGGCTCACAAGAACAACCAGTTCACTCGGGGAATGGGAGAGCCAGGATCTAGGAGCTTCCTCGAACCAAAAAGAACTCTGGGTTGTAGGTCACGCCCTTCCAAAATTTCTCCCTTCTCTACGGGGGCATCACATCTGCATATTTTCCGACAATCAAGTAACAGTGGCCTATATAAACCATCAGGGGGGCACCAGGTCCCGGGCTCTAATGGATACTTCAACCAAGATCCTCAATTTAGCGGAGGAAAACCTTCTGTCTCTTTCTGCACTACACATTCCAGGGTAGAAAGTCAAAAAGCAGATTATCTGAGCCGCACTCAGTTAAGACAGAGCGAGTGGGTTTTAAATCAGTCCATTTTCAATCAAATTTTGAAAATGTGGGGGACCCCGGAGATAGATTTATTTGCTGATTTCAAGAACAAGAAAGTGGACACATTTTGTTCCCTGAAACCCAAGGGGAATCCTTGAGCTCTGGAAGTCTTCATGCTGCCATTTACTCACAGCTTGACATATGACTTTCCCCTGATCATCCTTATTCCAGCAGTCATACGGAAAGTCAGGAAAGACAAGACAAGGATAATACTTATAGCCTCTCTGGCCAAAAAGAACCTGGTTCTCCTGGCTAAGGATGCTATCGATCTCTGATCCCTGGGTCCTACCGGAACTCTCGGACCTTCTATCTCAGGGACCGGTGTTATATCCTCAGGCGGCGAACCTTCATTTAACAGCATGGAAATTGAAGGGGCGCTGCTGAGAGATAAGGGATTTTCGGAGAACTTAGTTTCTACAGTGTTAAAAAGTAGAAAACCAATTACTGCAAAGGCTTATGGGAAAACCAGGGGGGAAAAAATCCTATCATTCTCTGGGGTAAGAGTTCAGGACGGGGTCCCAATTAATGAAATTCTTGAATTCCTACAAAAGGGACTAAAACGAGGCCTGGTGGTTAATGCTTTAAAGGTACAAGTGGCAGCTTTAGGGGCACTATATAATCATGACATAGCAGGTAACCTATGGGTAACAAGGTTCATTAAAGCTGCTACAAGATCCAGACCAATGCTCAGTCAAAAAATACCATCTTGGTATCTAAATCTGGTATTATCGTCGCTAACAGGTCCCCCATTCAAGCCTATAGAGACAGCTCCTCTTAAAATCTTGTCTTTTAAAACCATCCTCCTGGTCACTCTAACATCTGCACGTAGAGTAAGCGATATTCAGGCCCTATCCGCGGGCCCCCCGTTTACGAAAATCCTAGACAATAGAGTTAGCCTAAAACCTGACCCGGCATATCTTACAAAAGTAGCATTCCGATTTCATAGGTCCCGAGAGGTAGTACTTCCTTCTGCTCAAATCCTAGAATTAGGGAAGAGGAAAGATTCCACACCCTATACTGTTATGTTAGGTAGCTGAGGAGGACAGGAACAACAGCCGGGCAGCCGAACACCTGAGATGTTGGTAACTAATGGGTTGCAGGTTCCTAAACTAACCACACAACTAGAGGTAGCCGTGGAGCGTTCCTACGTTGATCCTAGACGCCTCGTCACAGCCTGAGAGATAACTACACCTAAAGGCAGAAAGATGAAAGCAGATCCCCAAAGAAAATAGGAAGCCCCCAAACATGTAATGGCGGTTAGACAAGAAGAAAGCACGAACACAGACAGAAAATAGAATGAGCAAACGCTGGGGCCACAAGCTGACTAAATAGGATAGGACAGGAGAGATTACTTTCTGCAACCCAGAAAACCCTACAAAAATCCAACAATTCTGATTACAAAAATACTGAGATCACACGATCTCGCCACCCACTAAATCAGATCTCAGTGTGAACAAAACCAATGCCGCAGCCACTGAAAAAACAGGAAAAAGAAAATGAACAAATAACAGTGACTTCAGATAAACTGAGAGGAGCACAAGCACCCCGGAGGGGACCTGGCTGTCCTCCACAAGAGTGCAGGGAACAATGCAAAAAGTAAGCGCAAAAATAAAAGCAGAAAATATCTTATCTGATAGCAGAAGATGCAGGCAAGACTCAGCAAACTTCCAAATGAACCAGGAACCACAATTGAGACAAGAACAATTGATCACCGGCAACCATCATGGAAGGGAACCTCCCTTATATCAGACCAGTCAGTGAACCCAGATTGCCATTCCTCGCTGAAAGGTTCAGTACTGTCTGTAACCACTAGAGGGAGCCTCTGCTCAGAAACCTTCTGTAGCACATTCATAATAGTACTCCCCCCTTGAGGAGGGGTCACCGAACCCTCACTTGTGCAACCAGGCCGATCAGGATGAGCTCAGTGATAGGCATGGATCAGTCTCCTAGCATGGATGTCCGAAGCAAACACCCAAGAATTGTCCTCCTGACCATAACCTCTCCACTTAACCAAATACTGGAGTTTCCATCTAGAAAAACAAGAATCCAATATTTTCTCAACCACATACTCCAGATTGCCCTCAACCAAAACGGGGTCCGGAGGCGCAGCCATAGGAACCACTGGCTCGACAAACCTCTTCAATAAGGACTTGTGGAACACGTTATGGATCTTAAATGTCCCTGGAAGAAGCAAACGGAAGGGCGGATCCCATCTCTCTCCGTGGTGCTGTCATGGGCTCTGAGAAATACCGTTATCGGTAAGTAACTATGCTTTTGGGCTAAAAAAAAAATACTGTCCACATATTGAAGAGTGTGATATCTCGTCAGACACCTCTATCTGTGGACTAAAAATTGTAGCATTTCAGGCCTCCATACCACTGTTTTTGCTGTGTCTTACCCTAGTTATTGACACCAGTTTGCTTAAAAAAAAGGACAGTAAAGATATTTTAAAGTGTGTTTTTCCCGCATACGGATCACATCTAAGTTCGCTCCCAATTCAGCCATTTGTATTGAACGTGGAAAATATTGTACTCCATTTAAAATGGGCAAGACATGTGGCAAGGGACAGGGAAGTGGACATGATGGTGATGGTGCATGCAGAGGCCGAGGCCGTGGGCAAGCTGAAATTGTGGCACAACAAACACCCACATCTTCTCACATGAGCTTCCTGTCCGAATTCCTAGGTGACTGCAAAACAGCACTATTGAAACCAGATCAATGTCAAAAGGTTGTTGGTTGGATAGCGGATAATGCATCCAGTCACTTTGCCCTGTCTTCCATATGGGCAAATCTGAGTAGCCATGAGTCAGGACCGCATGTTTCTCACCCTGATCCTCCTTCCTCCTGCCATGCTGAGTGCCCGGAGACAACTGATCCCACACTTGGACACTCCGAAGAGCTGTTCACTTTTCCATTTATTGATTCGGGCCTCTCGCCCGGTCCAGTTAAAGCGGGTCAAAATGAGATTGCATGCAGCGATGCCCAAATATTTGAGCAGCCACATTCACATGAAGGCGACGGTGGGAACGTGTCGCAACAGGTGGACGATGATGAGACACAATTGCCGGAAAGTCAGGAGGAGGACAAGGGTGCGGAAGTTGAAGAGGAGGTGGTGGATGATACACTAACTGACTCAACCTGGCAGGAGGACATGCAGAGTGAGGACAGCAGCTCACAGGGGGAGAGAGGTGTAGCACCACAACAGGCAGGAAGAAGCAGTGTGGTCTGGTTGTTTTTTAAAGACTGCCGATAACCCGAAATAAGCCATTTGCACCACCTGCCATGCCCGCATCAGCAGGGGTAGCAAAACTACCAGCCTGACCACCACCAGAATGATCAAACACATGGCAGCAAAGCACCCGACTTCCTGGGCCGATCTCTAGGGTCCAGGAACACTGTCTGCGAGTGACACCATTGCTTCTTCCGCTGTTGTGCATTGAAGCCAATCCCCTGTCCATGGTGTCTGCGAAGATGCCTCCTGCCCTGCACCTGCCATTGCACATACTCAACAACCTCCATCATCAAGCATGTCCACTTCCTTGTCCCAGCACAGCCTTTAGTTGTCCATACCCCAGTCATTGGAACGCAAGCAGAAATGCCCAGCCAGCTCCCCACAGGCCACAGTACTAAATTCACACATTTGTCGTCTGCGCTCGAAATGTTGCCTTTTAGGCTCATGGAGACGGAAGCTTTATGTAACCTAATGGCTGCAGCTGGCTCAAGGTACTCTGTCCCCAGCCT
The DNA here is from genome assembly GCA_033576555.1 of Oophaga sylvatica. NCBI lineage: Eukaryota > Metazoa > Chordata > Amphibia > Anura > Dendrobatidae > Oophaga > Oophaga sylvatica. The sequence goes on along the minus strand of JARQOD010000003.1, from coordinate 12,736,423 downwards.
CCACTCTTTCTCCCGGTGTGTCGTACCGGCATTACACAATCACGCGTCCCACAACATTACCAGTGCCCTCAACAATGCAGTTGCTGGGAAAGTCCATCTAACCACGGACACGTGGACAAGTGCTTCAGGGCAGGGACGGTACATCTCGCTGACGGCACACTGGGTTAATATAGTGGAAGCTGGGACCCAGTTGGACCTTGGGTTGGAGCACGTCCTCCCAAAGCCGAGGATTGTGGGTCCTAGGTCAATCAGGGTTGTGCACACAGTCTACTGCTCCTGCACCTCCTCCTCCTCTTCAGCCTCCATCTCCAGAATGACATCAGTGACAAGCTGGAAGCACAGCAGCACTGTAAGCCAAGCAGCAACAGGCTCTGCTGAAGCTAATATGCTTAGGTGACAAACCGCACAATGCTGAAGAATTGTGGACCGCTCTGAAAGAGCAGGCAGATCTGTGGCTGACACCGCTGAACCTACAGTCAGGCATGGTCATGTGTGACAATAGCCGGAACCTGGTGGCGGCCCTGAGGCGAGCTCACACACGTACCATGCCTGGCCCATGTGCTTAACCTCGTGGTTCAGCAGTTACTCAAAACCTACCTGGAGCTGCCGGATCTGCTTGTGAAAGTATGCCGCCTGTGTGCCCATTTTAGAAAGTCAGCTACAGCTTCAGTCGCCCTTGCCGTGCTTGAGCAGCGTTTTCAGCTTCCGGCTCACTGACTGATGTGTGATGTCCCCACGTGTTGGAACTCTACGCTGCATATGTTGGAAAGGATTTGTGAGCAGAAGAGGACAGTTGTTGACTACCAGCATTAACAAGGCCGTCGGTGTTCAGTTCAGACTCCACACATAAGACCTCAGGAGTGGACATGGATGCAGGGCCGGCTCCAGGTTTTTATGGGCCCCGGGCGAAAGAGTCTCAGTGGGCCCCCTTAACACAGACCACGATTCATGATGCACAGATACTGCAGAGAAATATGGGTATAGCCAGGGCCGGCGTCAGCACCCGGCACACCCGGGCAAGTGCCGGGGCCCCGAGCAGGCGGGGGGGCCCACTCGCAGTCTGGCACCCCCGCACCCGTTAGCGGAGGAGAGCGGTGTCAGCGCCGCCACTGGGCCCCCCCCGCTTGCTCAGGACCCCGGCATCAGCTGGCACAATACTTACCTCTCCCGTGCCTCCGCTGCCGCAGCTCCGGGCTCCAGGGGGCGCCGGCGCTTCCTCTCACAGCAGCGCCGCTGAATGACGTCATCATTCAGCGGCCGGCTGTGGCAGAGAGCGCGGGGACGCCGGACAGGTAAGACGTGTGTGTGTGTGTGTCTCTGTGTGTGTCTGTGTGTATGTAGTGCGGTGCTTTGTGTATGTATGTGTGTGTGTATGTATGTGAGAGAGTGCTTGTGTGCTGTCTGTGTGTGATGATGGGCAGGCATTGCTGATAATGGGGAGACATTGATGATGATGATGGGGAGAAGATGATGATAATGGGCAGGCATTGATGATAATGGGCAGGCATTGATGATGGGGAGAAGATGATGATGGGCAGGCATTGCTGATAATGGGGAGGCATTGATGATGATGGGGAGAAGATGATGATAATGGGCAGGCATTGATGATAATGGGCAGGCATTGATGATGGGGAGAAGATGATGATGGGCAGGCATTGATGATGATGGGGAGGAGATGATGATGGGCAGGCATTGCTGATAATGGGGAGGCATTGATGATGATGATGGGGAGAAGATGATGATAATGGGCAGGCATTGATGGTAATGGGCAGGCATTGATGGGGAGAAGATGATGATGGGGAGGAGATGATGATGATGGGCAGGCATTGATGATAATGGGGAGGCCATGATGATGATGGGGAGGAGATGATGATGATAAGGAGGCAATGATGATGATGGGGAGACAATCATGATGATAATGGGGAGTCTTTCCACAGACCCTTTCCTGAGCCGTAACAGTGCAGAACGCAGTACAGCGCAAAGGAGAGCTCCATATTTTGTATGGAGCATTATATGGGGACCAGTATCCTGTATGGAGCATTATATGGGGACCAGTATCCTGTATGGAGCATTATATTGGGTCCAGTATTCTGTATGGAGCATTATTTTGGGTCCAGTATTCTGTATGGAGCATTATATGGGGGGTGACATCCTGCATGGGGTATTATATGGGTGATGAGGGGGAGACTGTGGTGCCCATAATATTGTATGGAGGACTGTACTGTCCAGTCTGTTCTGTGCGCTGTGAGGATTTGGCGGTTTTTGAGCTATTGTACAATTTACAATAGATATCACTCATGTAATGGAAGAAGTGAAGTATTTGGCATTGTACTGTACCTATATTTCTCTGCTGTATCTGTGCATCATGAATCGTAGTCTGTGTTAAAGGGGCCCACTGAGGCTCTTTCGCCCGGGGCCCATAAAAACCTGGAGCCGGCCCTGGGTATAGCACAACGCCAAACACTTCTCTTCTTCCATTACATGACTGATACCCATTGTAAATTGTACAATAGCTCAAAAACCGCCAAATCCTCACAGCGCACAGTACAGACTGGACAGTACAGTCCTCCATACAATATTATGGGCACCACAGTCTCCCCCTCATCACCCATATAATACCCCATGCAGGATGTCACCCCGCCATCCCCCATATAATGCTCCATACAGAATACTGGACCCAATATAATGCTCCATACAAAATATGGAGCTCTCCTCTACACTGTGCTGCGCTCTGCACTGTTACGGCTCAGGAAAGGGCGCTGTGGAAAGACTCCCCATTATCATCATCATTGCCTGCCCATTATCATCATCATTTCCTCCCCTCATCATCATTGCCTGCCCATCATCATCATTGCCTCCCTATCATCATCATTGCCTTCCCATTATCATTGTCTCCCCATCATCATCATTGCCTCCCCATTAATATCATCATCATCATTGCCTTCCCATTATCATTGCCTCCCCATCATCATTGCCTCCTCACCACCATCGCTGCCTCCCCCCACCACCATCACACATACAGCCCAGATCTGTCCTGACAATCAATAATTTATTCATGGGATGCGTGTTGGTGTTAGGAGATAAATCCGCTATTTATGATGACTCCATATAGTCTCCGGAGATTAATCCTTTTTATTCCTTCAGTCTATATGAAAATGAGAAGTTTTCAGAAATTGTTTTTCTTGCCCAACCTCATTTCTATATTTAAAGAGGCCATAAAATAAGGGTGAAGTTATTTCGCAATTGCTCAAGGTAATTGTCACACATCTCCGTAATAGACCCAATGCCTGCCTGCCGAAGTCTGGTGCCAAAATCCCTGGTGTCCAGCGGTTTATTGCCCTAGTCCCTGGTGTCCAGCGGTTTATTGCCCTAGTCCCTGGTGCCCAGTGGTTTATTGCCCTAGTCCCTGGTGTCCAGCGGTTTATTGCCCTAGTCCCTGGTGTCCAGCGGTTTATTGCCCTAGTCCCTGGTGTCCAGCGGTTTATTGCCCTAGTCCCTGGTGTCCAGTGGTTTATTGCCCTAGTCCCTGGTGTCCAGCGGTTTATTGCCCTAGTCCCTGGTGTCCAGCGGTTTATTGCCCTAGTTCCTGGTGACCAGTGGTTTATTGCCCTCACCACCATCACTGCCTCCCCCCCACCACCATCACACATACAGCACCGCAGGCAGCACTCTCTCACATACACACGCAGCAGGCGCGCACACACACACCTCACCTGTCCGGCGTCCGCGCGCTCTCTGCCACAGCCGGCCGCTGAATGATGACGTCATTCAGCGGCGCTGCTGTGAGAGAGGAAGCGCCGGCGCAGGCGCCCCCTGGAGCTCGGAGCTGCGGCAGCGGAGGCACGGGAGAGGTGAGTATTGCGCCGGCTGCTGCCGGGGCCCTGAGCAAGCGGGGGGGCCTAGTGGCGGCGCTGACACCGCTAACGGGCGCCGGGATGCCCGACGGCGAGTGGGCCCCCCCGCCTGCTCAGGGCCCCGGCACTTGCCCGGGTGTGCCGTGTGCTGACGCCGGCCCTGCATGGATGTCAGACATATGTACCATCCTCCAAAACTTTGAGGAGTCCCCAAGATGGTGAGCGGCAATGACGCCATAATTAGCATCAACATCGTGCTTCTCTGTATTCTGAAAAGCTCTCTGCTCACAATGAAAGAGGATGCATTGCAGGCAGCGCACGATGAGATGGAGCAAGGAACCATACAGGGTGGTTACACACAGCCCAGCTGTAAGGTTCTTTGTCTCTGTTGACATGTTCCTTGAAACTCAGTTTTCCGTCGGCCATTTTGCTTTCTGTCTTTCTGCAGCTCTTGCCCTCAGTTAATATGGAGTTTCCAGTTTTCATGTTCCCGCCCTGATTCTTCCCTCTTGCTTCTTAAGCAGCCTCAGCTGAACAATCAGTGCTCCTGAATCAAGCCTCAGTCAGTCTGTGACCTGACTCCTGGAAGCCTTGGACTTGTACTCCAGCTATTCCCTACTGAGGAACCTTGGAACACTTTTGGACTCTGGAAACCTGCTGTTTGGTGAATCCATGTTTGCAGAGGAATTACGGTACAGAGAAGAGATCCTGAACCTGCTTTGGAGATTTATTGTAGTGCTTGAAGTTACTCTGGCCTGCTGTGTCTCCTGTCGCTGTTCCTGCAAACTGTGTGAACTTTTCAGCATGCTTGTATGAAGTAATACAAGTCATTTCATTTCAACCTATGTCTCCTGTGTTTTCCTCGCACCCAAGCACAAGACGCTATAGGAACTGTACACTATACATGACAAGATTCAGGAGCCAATGTTTAGTGTCTGCTGGGTCTGGGAAAGCCGTGTCTGCTGTGACTGTGGATATCAGATGTCCGTTTAATACCTTATGTGATGACAGTGGTTGTGACTTCTCACAACCATTCCAGGTGAGCGCATTCCCTTAAAATTTTACTCTGGAGTGTTACCACAGGTAAACACTATTGTTTTTTTTTTTTTCTCCTTTCTTCTTCTCCTTCCAGCACTTCTGCCTTAAAAGATCTGGAAGATGGAGGCCCGCATAAAGGAACTTTGCGGAGTGACTGATACAATCCTTTCAGATGTACAGACTTTAAAAACCCGTTTTGCAAGCCTACAGGACCTCACTAATCATAATTTGCAAGTGTTTGGACAGACTACCCAGGAATTGCGAGCCAGGATTGAGGCTCTAGAGGAACGAGCCCAGGCTCCTGCCATAACCCCGAGTTCTGGGATCCCCAAATTACCTCCTTTTCGTTTTGGCGGTGAACGTGAGAAATTCAGGGGATTTATTAATCAATGCAATTTATTTTTCTCTGCACATGCTTCACAATTTCCCACTGAACGATCCAAAGTGCTTACTATAATCATGTTGCTTACCAATAAGGCTTTGATGTGGGCAAACCCTCTGATTGAGACTGAGGATGATTGTTTGAATCACCTTGATGCTTTTATTTCAGCCATGGGGCAGGTGTTTGATGACCCCAATCGAGGTGCAACAGCTGAAGCAGCCATGTTAACTTTGCGCCAAGGTAAGCGTTCAGTAGCCGAATATGCCCTGGATTTCAGGAGATGGGCTCTTGATACCACTTGGGACACTTCCGCTAAAAAATCTATTTTTCGGAAAGGGTTGTCTCCACTGATTAAGGATTAACTTGCTCGTGCCGACCCTCCCACTGCGTTAGGTGACTTTATTAACTATTGTATCCGTATTGATGCTCGTCTGACTGAACGCAGACAAGAGAGATGGTTCGAAAATAATCGCACTAACCTTTTACTACCTCCCTCCTCAGCTAAGGAACCTTTGAGTAGGATCACAAGGGAACCAGAACCTGAACCCATGCAGGTGGACTCTTTACAAAGACGGGTTAGTGATGCACGCAAAGAACATCGTATAAAGGAAAATCTATGTTTCTACTGTGGTAAGTCAGGGCACTTCATTATAAACTGCCCCAGCCGTTCTCGTAAGACTACTGCAGCAGTCATTCACTGTGAGTGTTGCGAGAGGAGCTCTGTCATGTCCGAGCCTCAGGCTCCAGAGAGATCTGCTGCAAGAGATCTTGATTTCTCGGACTTAAACTCTGTTAGTTCTGGGGACGATGACGGTATAAACGCTGCAATTTTTCAAGTTTCCTCAGCGGTGTCCCAGCTGAGTTGTAAAAGAAACAATTCTCATTGCTTCCTTTCCATCAAACTCTGGGTTGACTCAGTCTGGGTGTCTAGCTCTGCTATGATCGACTCAGGAGCAAGTGGAAATTTTATGGATATCTCCTTTGCTCTGAAACAGGGGATACGTTCAGTGAAGAAGGCTACTCCAGTACAGATGGAGACTGTGGATGGCTCTCTACTGACTTCTGGACCAGTGGATCAAGAAACAGAGCCTTTGAGGGTCCTTATGGGTAAAGATCATCAGGAGAAAATGTCTTTTATGCTTATCTCTTCTCCCCACTTTCCCATTATTCTAGGGCTACCATGGCTGCAGGCGCAGAATCCTACGATTAACTGGGAGACCAAGGAATTACACTTTCCGGAGAAACAGATGAGTCAAGGAGTTTCAGCTTGCTCTGTTCCTAAAGGAACCATGTCAGTCCCTGAACTACCAGCTGTATACCAGGACTATGTGGATTTATGTGACAAGAAGAACGCTGATCAGCTTCCTCCTCACCGTCCATATGATTGTCCAATTGAATTATTGCCTGGAGCCGAGATACCTTTTGGTAAGATCTACCCCTAGCGGGGCCCGAGCTAAAAGCTTTGAAGGATTATATAGACGAAAATTTAGCCAAGGGCTTCATACGCCCCTCTTCATCTCCCGCAGGTGCACCCATCTTCTTTGTGAAGAAGAAAGATGGATCTCTGAGACCCTGCATAGACTATAGGGAACTCAATAAGGTTACTATTAGAAACCGTTATCCATTGCCTTTAATCCCTGAATTGTTGGAGAGAGTGCGGCATGCCAAAATTTTCTCTAAACTGGATCTCCGTGGGGCCTATAACTTGGTCCGTATTAGACCTGGGGATGAATGGAAGACGCTTTCAGGTCACGCTATGGACACTTTGAATATCTAGTTATGCCTTTTGGTCTGAGTACCGCCCCAGCCACTTTCCAACACTTCGTGAATGATATCTTCAGGGATCTCCTAGATACATTTGTGGTGATTTATCTGGATGATATTCTAATTTTTTCTAACTCCACAGAGGAACATCATGGACATGTGAGAATGGTCTTAAAACGCCAAAGACAAAACCATCTCTACATCAAACTTGAAAAATGTGAATTCCATAGGACCGAAATTCAATTTCTGTGGTATGTACTATCTACGCAAGGGATTAGTATGGATGGAAGCAAGACCCAAGCCATCAAGGATTGGCCAATTCCTAGAAATGTGAAGGAGGTGCAGCGTTTCATCGGTTTGCCAACTTCTATAGACGTTTCATTAAGAATTTTTCTGAGGTAGTGTCACCTATCACCCAACTTACCCGGAAACAGTCTAGGTTCTCCTGGACCCCGCAAGCTCAGGAAGCATTTTCCTGTTTAAAGGATAAATTTACCACCGCACCTATCTTAGTACATCCCAACCCCGAGCTTGCCTTCATAATAGAGGTGGATGCTTCAGACTGTGCCGTTGGAGCTATACTTTCTCAGAGAACAGGTGAGAAGAATGTCTTGCATCCCTGTGCCTTCTTTTCCCAGCAGTTGTCTTCGGCTGAGAGGAACTACGATGTGGGCAATAGAGAATTGTTGGCCATTATTGCCGCCTTCAAGGAATGGAGACACCTTCTTCAGGGAGCTGCACAGCAAATAGTCGTCCTGACAGACCATCGTAACCTTGAATTTATCAGGTCGGCTAAGTGCCTGACTCCTCGCCAGGCTCGCTGGAATCTTTTCCTAAACCAATTTAATTTTGTCATTTCTTATAGACCAGGATCGCGCAATGGAAAGGCTGATGCACTCTCTAGGATTCATTCAGCAGAGACACGTCCACTTACTCCTCCTAAGACTATTCTTCCTGACTCTAGATTCCTGGGAGTGATTCATAATCAAGACCTACTTAAGGACATCAAGGAAGCATACCATGCGGATTCTTTGTTGGCTCAACCCCCAAGGGACGTAAGTCTTGTCTTTAAGAATGGTGTGTGGATTCAGGGACAACGTCTGTATATACCTGAAACAGTCAGATTGAGAGTATTGCAACTCATCCACGATTCCAAGATAGCCGGGCATAGGGGAATTCTAAAGACACAAGAATTTCTTTCTCGTTTCTTTTGGTGGCCCACTTACAGGAAAGATGTCTTAAACTATGTCACTTCATGTGAAGTCTGTGCAAGATGCAAAACACCTTGCTCCTCACCAACTGGTCTGTTGCAACCTCTTCCCACCCCGTCCCGCCCGTGGGGATCCATTTCTATGGACTTCATTGTGGAGTTACCAACCTCTCAAGGGAAGAACACCATTCTAGTGGTGGTTGACCGTCTAACAAAGGCAGCTCATTTTATCCCTTGTGTCGGCTTACCCACTGCAAAACAGACATCAGACTTGATGATTAAGAATGTGTTTTGCTTACATGGAGTACCGGATGAGGTCATTTCGGATCGAGGGGTGCAATTCACTTCAAGGTTTTGGCAAAATTTCTGTGCAGCATTGGACATTAAAGTAAACCTTTCTTCTGCTTTTCATCCCCAGACTAATGGACAGACAGAACGAACCAATCAGACCCTGGAGCAGTATCTCCGCTGTTTTATCTGCCACCTACAGGATGATTGGGTGGATCTACTTCCACTGGCTGAGTTCTCTTATAACAACTCTCAGAGCGCCTCCACTAAGCTGTCTCCTTTTTACTCCAATCTAGGTTATCATCCTAACATTCTTCCTCGATTTCCCATAGATACGCCCTTGCCGGCAGTGGCTGAAAGAATCACTTCTTTACAAAAGAATATGGATCTTCTAAAGGAAAATCTAGAATTGGCTCAGGAAAGGTACAAGAAAGCAGCAGATAAATTTCGTAAACCTGCACCAGCTTTCAAGGTAGGAGATTTGGTCTGGCTGTCAACCAGAAATCTTAAATTAAAGATTCCATCGTCTAAATTGGGACATAAGTACATTGGACCTTATAAGATCAATAAGATTATAAGTGCTGTTGCTTGTCGTCTTCAACTGCCCAGAACTATGAGAATCCACCCTGTCTTTCATGTATCCCTACTAAAGGCTGCAACACCCAATACGTTTCCTGGACGTTCTTCTCCTTGCCCTGACCCAGTGCTGGTCGATGGTCAGGAAGAATTTATGGTGGAAAGGATTCTAGATTCCAGGTTGTACAGAAATCAGTTGCAATATTTGATTAAATGGCAGGGCTACCCAGTGGAGGACAACTCATGGGAACCAGTCAATAATGTAAATGCTCCTCGCCTGCTCCGCCAGTTTCATCAGAGGTACCCTGACAAGCCTGGTCTGAGGTCATCCGGAGGTTGTCCCTAAGGGGGGAGTAATGTAAGGTTCTTTGTCTCTGTTGACATGTTCCTTGAAACTCAGTTTTCCGTCGGCCATTTTGCTTTCTGTCTTTCTGCAGCTCTTGTCCTCAGTTAATATGGAGTTTCCAGTTTTCATGTTCCCGCCCTGATTCTTCCCTCTTACTTCTTAAGCAGCCTCAGCTGAACAATCAGTGCTCCTGAATCAAGCCTCAGTCAGTCTGTGACCTGACTCCTGGAAGCCTTGGACTTGTACTCCAGCTATTCCCTACTGAGGAACCTTGGAACACTTTTGGACTCTGGAAACCTGCTGTTTGGTGAATCCATGTTTGCAGAGGAATTACGGTACAGAGAAGAGATCCTGAACCTGCTTTGGAGATTTATTGTAGTGCTTGAAGTTACTCTGGCCTGCTGTGTCTCCTGTCGCTGTTCCTGCAAACTGTGTGAACTTTTCAGCATGCTTGTATGAAGTAATACAAGTCATTTCATTTCAACCTATGTCTCCTGTGTTTTCCTCGCACCCAAGCACAAGACGCTATAGGAACTGTACACTATACATGACACCAGCCTCATCTCATCCCAACGTGGATTGGGTGACAATGAAGAAGAGGAGGAAGAACAGGAGCTACTTTCCTGCGCTATAGATTGTACTACAAGCACAACTGTCATACCGTCTGTTCAGCGTGGATGGCCTGAGGACAGGGAGGAGGAGGACTGCATGGTCAGTCGTCCTGTTAGTGAGGACACGGGACTCTTGCCAGTTAGCAGTCTGGCACACATGGCAGACTTTGTTGCGCTGCCTTTCCCGTGACCCTCGCGTTATCAAAATTTGTACTGACACTCATTACTGGTTGGTGACACTTCTAGACCCAAGCTACAAGCAGAACTTTCAATCTCTTCTTCCAGAGGCTGATGGGTGTACTAAAATGTTGCAGTACCAGAGGGCCATTGTTGCGAAATTATTAAAAAAAATTCCCATCTGAAAAGGCTGGCAGCAGAAGTCACAGTTTGTTGGACAACCAAGGAGTAGAGGAGAGATGACTCCAATCCAGTAGAGGCAGGGTAACACACCAAGTTCTCAGACGCTCCTATCGCCCTGGCCCAGAGTCGCAGAGTACTCCACAAGGAGTGCAAAGTTTGGGAAGATGCTGAGGGAGTACCTTACTGACCGTACGAATGTCCTCCATGATGCCTCTGAGCCTTTTAATTATAGGGTATCCAAGCTGGACATGTGTCACGAACTGGCTCTCTACTCCATGGAGGTCCTGGCCTGCCCTGCCTCTAGCGTTTTGTCAGAGCGAGTTTTTAGTGCCGCTGGTGAAATTATAACTGATAAGCGCATCCGCCTGTCAACTGAAAATGCTGACAGGCTGACTCTTATAAAAATGAACAAGGGCTGCATTGGGGCAGACTTCTCTACACCACCGAATGAGAACAGCGAAACATAACTTCCAATATAGTGTCATTTTTGGGAGGTGTATTACCATGCACCTCTTCACACCCACACATGGGTATCCGCTTCCTGACTTTTGACTTTTTGGTGTGTTATCCTCCTCCTTCTCTTCATCCTCATCATCCACCACCACTAGATCAACATGGTGACCATGGTCTGTGATGTAACAGCCAACTTATTGTGTAAAAGGGTGTTTTTGATGCAATTTTAATAAAAAAAATTTACACAGTAGGTTGATGTGTACCCCACCAGGGGAAAATGTTATTCAGCCCATACACTTTGTGTATGGGCTGTCCAAGTAAAGGAGACCCGCTCCTTTAAACTGGCTAGACATTTTTTGTAGGCCATCCTCCACGTCTCTTCCGACACCACCACTAGAACACGAGGGTGAACATGTTCCATGATGCAACAGCCACTACATTGTTTTGCAAGAGTGTGTATGATGTCTATAACAAAAAATATTTACCCAGTAGGTTGATGTGTACCCCTCCAGGGGAAAATGTTTGTCACCCCATACACTTAGTGTATGGGCTGTCCAAGTATAGGAGACCCGCTCCTTTAAACTGGGAAGACATTTTTTGTAGGCCATCCTCCACGTCTCTTCCGACACCACCACTAGATCACCAGGGTGAATATGTTCCATGATGCAACAGCCACGTAATTTTTTTGAAGGGTGTTTATGATGCCCGTAACAAAAATTTTGAGACTGTATGTTGATGTGTACCCCCCAGGGGGAATTGCTTGTCAGCCCATACACTTACAGTATGGTCATTACAAGTATAGGAGACCCGCTCCTTTGTAATTAAAACAGATTTTTAGGAGGACTTCCTCCACGTCTCTTCCGAGTGGTATTTGGGTGCATCCAAATTTGGGGCAGGCCTTGCATTCACTGCATAGGCAATCAGTATGGAAGATGCACTTCCTAATAATGTGAACTTTGTTAGTTGTTAATCTTCATCAATGCAATTCTCCACTGTCAGTTCTTCAGCCTCAACCATGCAATGCTACAATGCAGGGTCTTCAGCCTCACCACTGACATTCACCAATGCAGGTTCTTCAGCCTCAACATTGCACTTCTCCACTGATGGTTCTTCAGGCTCAAAACTGAAAAGCTCCACTGCTGGGTGTTCTTCCTCAACACTGTAATGCTACAATGCAGCTTCTTCGGGCTTAAGATTGCAATGCTCCACTGCTGGGTGTTCCTCAACACTGCATAGCTACATTGCTGATACTTCGGTCTCAAGATTGCAGTGTTCCACTGCTGGGTGTCCTTCCTCAACACTGCAATGCAGGTTCTTCGGGCTCAACATTGCAATGCTCCACTGATGTGTGTTCATGCTCAACACTGCAATTCTCCACTGCCGGGTTTTCAGCCTCAACACTGCAATTGTCCGCTGCAGGTTCTTCTGGCTCAACACTGAAATGCTCCACTGCCGTGTGTTCTTCCTCAACACTGCAATGCTACAATAAAGGATCTTCAGCCTCAACACTGCAATTGCCCCACTGCTGGGTCTTTAGCCTCAACACTGCAATTGTCCACTACAGGTTCTTCTGACTCAATACTGAAATGCTCCACTGCGGGGGGGATTTTCTTCCTGAACACTGCAATGCTACAATAAAGATTCTTCAGCCTCAATACTGACATTTTCCACTGCTGGGTCTTCATCATCAACACTGACATTCTCCAATGCAGGTTCTTCAGGCTCAACAATTCACTGCATGGCCAAACAATATGGGAGTACCAAATTACTAGGAACAGTGCTTTCAGGTGGCCATCCAGTATGTGGGTTCAAAGACTTATTGGGGTGCATGTAACTTTGGGACAGGGCAGGCCTTGCATTCAATGCATAAGCTAACAGTATGGAAGTACCAAATGAATACTTGGAACTTTGGTTGCATGTGGTCATCCATGACTTCTGTTCAAAGGGTTGTTGGGGTGCGTCCAAATTTTGGTCAGCCCTGCCACTCACTGCATACACAATAACAGTATAAGGGATCCACTGTTTAATAAAGGGAACAACAAAGCATAACCAGCTGATGGCTCTCTAAGAAAAGTGAGGGCCCACTTCTGGCACTATAAAAATAGACTTTGTGACTAAAAGAGTCCCTCCTTCATAAATGAAACAGAATGTGTCTGATGTGTCACACACCATATGGCCAAATAAGGTTGTAAAATGTTAAAATTACATTTCACAGTGAATGCATTGGTCTTGGTTGGAAGCAATGGTAAAGTTGAAACGCAGCAAAAATGCTACGTGTGAACATAGTCCAGGTGGTAAAGGAACATTTTTGTTTTGGGTTATTTATTTTGTCTTACATACAAATCATTACCCTGGAAAGGATGTTCCTTAACATTTCCAAGGAAAATCCATTTTGGTATCGTTTTGTATGTTTTATTGTGCGCCTGTAAAAGTGGCATAAGACTCTGACAACATTGTTCACAGCTGTGACCTGGGTGTCAGAAATGCTTCCAGGGGCATTCCCCATGATGTTCCCATGTCATTTGAGCACTGTTTCTCCTTCGTCTCATTGGGGGACACAGGACTGTGGGTGTATGCTACTGCCGCTAGGAGGCTGACACTAAGTAAACATAAAAAAAGGTTAGCTCCTCCTCCGCCGTATACACCTCAGCACTGGCCGCAGGCAAACCCAGTTCATGCTTAGTGTCTGATGGAGGCACACGTCTGGTTTCTTCCAGACCATTTTTTTTTTTCTCTACTTTCCCACGAAGATGTGACAGGGGCGACGGACCCTTTTGAAGGGGTCCGATCTCCCCAAACCATCAACGGGCGAGCATGTGGAGTAAAGCCTCCACGTATCCTTTCCCGCTACGTGGGACATGATGCCGGACTCAGCCCTGACCACCCTGGGGTATTGAAACCTCAGGTTGTACAGTGGCATGTTATAGTCCGTGCGGCCCCCACTGCACCACCAATGCTAGACTGCGGTGCTGCAAGGTGGCGGACGGTCCCTATCCTCGTCCCCTGAAGGGGTGATGGAGTTAGGGTGCCTGCACCGTCCCTCCTTTTTTTGCTGCAAGCCCCCCTCTAAAAGACGGGAGATGCTGGACTAATGTCTGGGAGAGCCGCGAGTCCACTGCAGCAAGGAAGACCCACCATTAGAGGTCATGGAGCTGGAGCCTGCACCGTCCCCCATTTTTTGGTAGAAGACTGCAAGCAGGAGAACCCACCTTCAAAGCTCCGGAGAAACAGTGTCGGACGTCAGGTAGCGTCTGGGGCGGTCGAGAATTCGGTGGGAGCGGAGTCCCCGGCCTGAGCTCCGCGAGGCTGTCTGTGAACCCCCCGGAGAGCGCCATCCCCTATCTGCGTGCGACGGCCCGCCCCCTGGCTTCTAGGCGGCCGCCGCCAAAAAATCTAGCCCCGGCTTCGGCCGGTGCTAGGCCGCGGGCTGAAATTTAGTCCCCGGCTTCGGCCGGGAACCAGGCCGCATGTCTAATTTTGCTCCCGGCGTCGGCCGGAAGATAGGCCATGCTCCGCCCCCGGCAGCGTCACTTCCGGCGGGCCCGCCCCGTTTTTCGGGTGGCCACCGCCAAAAATTTAGGCCGAGGCTTTGGCCGGCGCTAGGCCGCGGCCGGAAATTTAGTCCCCGGCTTCGGCCGGAGACTAGGCCGCGGCCGGAAGTGGTGTCTCCGGCATCTGACGGCGCTAGGCCGCGCCTCTCGACCCGCCCCCTGTGATCAGCTATATGAGCCACGCCTCCCTGACAGGGAGCGCTCTTTTTGAAAAAGTCTGGAGCCTTTGCTCGTTTCCTTTTGCGCTGTCAACGCTGCTTAAGGACGTCCGGGGATACAGGACTGGGGTAAGTGCTACTACCTCCAGCCCGGCTCCACTTCGCTGCGCTCCGCTACCATACCTCCGCATCGTCACAGCAGATTGTTACAGCAAAGGAGGCTCTGAACAGATACAGTATGTCCAGAAGAACTAAGGCTCACACGGTGCTGTATACCGCATGCATTGCCTGTAGATCCCCTTTTCCGCATGCCCAGACTAATCGGGTCTGCGAAGCCTGTGACTCTAAACGGGCTCAGGAGCCCTCACCTATAGCCCAGCCCAGTGCGTCAGGCCCCCCGGAGTGGGCCCTATCTCTGTCTCAATCTATGGCGTCATTAACGAGAGCAATCGAGTCCCTTCAAGCTCCTGATAGGAGCAGGGACAGTGGTTCACCCGTCTTGCGACGTCTCAGGAACCTCCGGCCTGCAGGGGCCGCGCTCTCACCAGGCAGACGCAGGGGAAGCGAACCCACACTGCGTCGCCTATGCCGTCCAGGGCTTCGGCATCCTTCAGCTCAGCTTCTCGCTCTCCCTCACCTTTAGAGGCAAGTGATCAATATTCGGATTCCGATACTGAAGGGTCCCTCAATTTGGAAGCTCCAGGTTGTCAGGAGACAATTGACAGTCTGATCGAAGCTGTCAATCAATCTCTGGGGGTAGACGATGAATCCACCTTGGCCTCTGGTCATAAGGTGTCTTTCAAACGAGCCAGACAGACCCATAAGGTTTTTGGTGCTCATCCTGAGTTTGAGGAGCTTGTGCAGCGCCACCGAGAAAAAACCGGATAAGCGCTTTGCAGGACAGAGGGCCCTCAATACCAGGTATCCTTTTGCTCCTGAACTTCTTAAGAAGTGGGTGGAATCCCCAGTGGTCGATCCTCCGGTGTCACGCTTGGCATCTAAGACGCTTCTCTCCCTTCCTGATGGTTCCTCGATTAAGGATCCAACGGATCGTCTGATTGAAAGCCTGGCTCGCTCGGTGTTTGAAGCATCTGGGTCATCTCTCTCTCCTTCCTTTGCAGCGACTTGGGTTGCTAAGGCCATGATTTCCTGGTCGGAGTCTCTGAACAGAGCTCTTCACGGTGTAGAAGTGCCACCTGAGGTTTTGGAGATATCTGATCAGATGGCTCTCGCAGGTGATTTTTTGATCAACGCTTCTATGGATGCGGCAAATTGCGCAGCATTAGCTGCTGCTAATGCGATTGCCATTAGGAGATCCTTGTGGTTGAGGACTTGGCGAGCAGATTCAACTTCAAAGAAGTCACTTACGTCCTTGCCATATCAAAGCGGTCGTTTATTTGGTGAAAAGCTGGATCAGCTTATATCTGATGCGACAGGAGGGAAGAGTTCTTTTTTGCCTCAGCAGAAAGTCAAACAGCCCTTTCGCCGACAGCCTCAGCCTCGCTTTAGAGCCTTTCGCAACCCAGGTTGGGCTGCAACAACCAGTTCCAGCGGCTCAGGTCGACCTAATCAGGCCAGAGATCGTCAGGCCTCTTACAAGACCAACCCATTGGGAAGAATGCGGTCTCAACAACCGAGATCTAGAGGGTCTAGGCCCCAAAGATTTTCGGATAAATGACTGGAGGCAGAATCCGGTCGATTCATCCAGAGTAGGCGGCCGTCTACTCTGGTTTCGTCCCACTTGGCTATCAATTACTCAAGACGAATGGGTCAGAGAATTAGTCACCTCGGGGTACAAGATAGAATTTACCAGCCTTCCCTCAAATCGTTTTTTTCCCTCGCGCCTTCCCAAGGAGGAGTCTCGGGTTCGCGCCTTATTCAAGGCGGTCGAGTCTCCTCGACACAGCGGGGTTGTCGTACCTGTACCAGAGGTCGAAAGAGGTTGGGGGTTTTATTCCAATCTGTTCATTGTACCCAAAAAGGACGGTACCGTAAGGCCCATTCTGGATCTAAAAAGACTGAACCGGTTTGTCAGAATTCGACATTTTCGAATGGAGTCTCTCCGCTCGGTCATTGCTGCCATTGAAAAAGGGGAATTTCTAGCATCAATAGACATCCAGGATGCCTATCTTCACATCCCCATATTTCCCCCTCATCAAAGGTTTCTTCGGTTTGCCATCGGCAAACTTCACTTTCAGTTCGCTGCCTTGCCATTCGGGCTAGCCACAGCTCCCAGAGTGTTCACAAAGGTCATGGCTACTGTTGTATCCATTCTACACTCCAGGGGGATAGTCATCTTGCCTTACCTAGACGACCTTCTCATCAAGGGTCCGTCTTTCCAAACATGCGAGGAAAGTGTCAGCATTACCCTAGACACTCTTGTTCGCCTGGGGTGGCTGGTGAATATGAAGAAGTCATCTCCCGTGCCATCTCGAAAGATCACCTTCTTAGGGATGGATTTCGACACCGCTCAAGGGTTGATAATCCTTCCTCAGGACAAGGCCTTAGTTCTCCGTCAAGAGGTACGGATCCTTCACAAACCGATTCCTCATACCATCCGGTTTTGCATGAGGGTCCTAGGAAGGATGGTGGCAACGATCGAGGCGATTCCATTTGCCCAGTTTCATCTTCGCCCCCTTCAGCATGCACTCTTGGCAGTATGGGACGGGAGCCCTTATTCCCTCAATCTTCGGTGCCGTCTGTCCCTGCAGGTCAGACAGACTCTTATGTGGTGGACGAGGAGTTCCACTCTTCAACAGGGCCGTTTGTTTCCTCCGAATATCTGGATGGTAGTCACAACGGATGCCAGCCTGCTCGGATGGGGAGCAGTGTTTCGTCACCACACAGCCCAGGGGACTTGGTCTCAGCAGGAGTCGATCCTCCCGATCAATATTTTAGAGATCCGAGCTATTTGGCTGGCTCTGAGGCATTTTCACCAGCATCTGGCGGGCCGCCCAGTCCGAATTCAATCAGACAATGCCACGGCGGTGGCATACATAAACCATCAAGGAGGTACCCGCAGCCGGGCGGCTATGCACGAGGTAAAACAGATTCTGTCCTGGGCAGAGGTAAATCACTTCGTGATTTCAGCAGTCCACATTCCGGGCGAGGAAAACTGGGCAGTGGACTTTCTCAGCCGTCACGGCATAGCTTCAGGGGAATGGTCACTACATCCCGAGATTTTTCAGCAGATATGCCGACGCTGGGGAACCCCAGATGTGGACCTGATGGCTTCCAGGATGAATGCCAAGGTGCCCAACTTCGTCTCCCGGTACCGGGATCCGCAGGCAATTGCGGTGGACGCCCTGGTTCTACCGTGGAATCAATTCCATCTTCCATACTTATTTCCACCAATAGCTCTTCTCCCAAGGGTGATCAGAAAGATCAGGATAGAGGGGGTTCCAGCGATATTAATCGCTCCGGATTGGCCGCGTCGCTCTTGGTACGCGGAGCTGGTACAGTTGCTCGCCGACGCACCCTGGCGACTGCCAGGGCGCGCGGACCTTCTCTCCCAGGGCCCAGTTTACCACCAGAACTCAGCGGTCCTGTGTTTGACGGCCTGGCCGTTGAATCTTGGATCCTGACCAGGGCTGGATTCTCTAAGAAGGTCGCCGCGACGATGGCTAGCGCCCGAAAGCCCGTCTCGGCTCGCATCTACCACGGGACTTGGAAGATCTTTTTTGCTTGGTGCAGGGAACATGGTTGTTCCCCGCTTAGGTTTTCAATTCCAAACATTCTGTCATTTCTCCAGGCAGGCCTAGATTCAGGTCTAGCGCCAAGTACGCTTAGACGGCAGATATCAGCCTTGTCTGTGCTTTTTCAGCGAAGGATCGCGTCTAATTTTCAGGTTAGGACCTTTATTCAGGGGGTTGTCCATATAGTTCCTCCCTACAAGACTCCTTTAGAGGTTTGGGACCTCAATCTAGTCCTGGGAGTCCTGCAAGAGTCTCCTTTTGAACCTTTGCAGGAGGTTTCTCTGTCATTTCTTTCCTGGAAAGTGGTGTTTTTGGTAGCCATAACATCCATAAGGCGGGTTTCGGAGCTGGCTGCACTGTCTTGTCGAGCTCCGTACTTGCTTTTCCATCAGGATAAGGTAGTGCTCAGACCTACTCCACCTTTTTTGCCTAAAGTCGTGTCCTCATTTCATATTAATGAGGACATTGTTTTGCCCTCATTTTGCCCAGCTCCGACGCACCGAGTGGAGAAGGCTCTCCATACGCTGGATCTGGTGAGAGCACTCAGGAGATATGTATCTCGGACGGCGTCCTTTCGACAGACGGACACGCTGTTTGTCCTCCCTGAAGGTCGCAGGAAGGGACTCGCTGCCTCTAAATCAACCTTGGCTAGGTGGATTCGGTTAGCCATTCAGGAGGCTTACCGCATCAGAGGCGCGGTGGTTCCTGCAGGGATCAAGGCTGACTCCACCAGAGCGGTGGGTGCCTCCTGGGCCCTTCGGCATCAGGCTTCGGTGGAACAGGTTTGTAAAGCAGCAACCTGGTCCAGTCTGCATACCTTTTCCAAGCATTATAATGTCCATACCCAGGCTTCTGCGGATGCCAGTCTGGGTAGAAGGATTCTTCAGGGCGCGGTTGCGCACCTATAAGCAATGCTTGATTATAAATTACACTGTGGAGTCGGTTTCCCACCCAAGGGACTGCTTTGGGACGTCCCACAGTCCTGTGTCCCCCAATGAGACGAAGGAGAAATACGGATTTTTGTGTTACTCACCGTAAAATCCTTTTCTCCGAGACGCTCATTGGGGGACACAGCTCCCTCCCTATTAGCCGGATGGCTTCGATTTCTAAGTTAATTTTATTTGCTTGGGTCTATATCAGTAGATTTACTTCTGGATATATTGTACCTGTATTAACATTAATTTATTCTTTAGCCTCCTACTGCTTTTTGCACTAAACTGGGTTTGCCTGCGGCCAGTGCTGAGGTGTATACGGTGGAGGAGGAGCTAACCTTTTTTTATGTTTACTTAGTGTCAGCCTCCTAGCGGCAGTAGCATACACCCACAGTCCTGTGTCCCCCAATGAGCGTCTCGGAGAAAAGGATTTTACGGTGAGTAACACAAAAATCCGTATTTCTATCAATTTCAGACGTTTTTAGACCCTAAAAGGACCCCCAGTGGGATTGCGGCAATAATGCTCGGTTTTCCCATAGACTTACATTGAGCTCGTTTCTCAGGTCGAGCACCTGAGTATTCCAATTTGCTTGACCCGAGCAACGAGCACTCGAGCATTTTAGTGCTAGCTCATCACTAGTGGTAACAATTAAATACAGAGAAGTCATAGATTCTTCTCAGTCTCCTGCTGTGGCTGTTTTATCGGTGGCATAGTCCGGCCATATCACAATAGTGTGATATCCATTTTGCCACTAGAGCACAACATTTTCCTCCATTTGGAAATGTTGAAATTACTTTGTGAAATCCTTTACTATAGAACTTACAACCTGGAGGTTCCACCTACCTTGAATTAGAAGACGCTGACACCTGCCCAGATCTGTAAACCACAAAGGTAAATAACATAAGAAAAATGTGCTGACAAGTTAGAAAATCATTTTAAGAAAAATATCATGATGGGCGAAGCGAAAGCGGAGGGTAATGATGCTGTTGGCTTACTAGAATCCTGATATATTATTGGATGAATCTACCTTCTCTCCCTTCTGTGCCGCTGAATGTCTCATATGGTTCCTACAAGACCAGGTCCAGTCTTTGTGGCCAAACTTCACTTTTATGATTGACAAAATTAAATGTGCAGTGAGGCCAAGTGTGAATTTCTGCACAAATAACATCAGTTTCTCTTTATCCTGACTTTTCAATTTATTTTAAAACCGACTAACTCCAAACAGGATCACAATAAACTACATAAAAACCATTACACCTGTGCCATCATATATCTCTAAGCTGTGCGTGGCTGATGGCTGTAATATACATTTAGGCCGGAGCCACACTAGAGAGGAATAACGGACGAGTGCTAAGCGAGAAAAAAATCGCATAGCACTCGGACCAATGTTAATCTATGGGGCAGCTCCCATCATCCATTTTTTTCTCGGGCGTATTATACGTATGAGAGAAATCGCAGCATGCTGCGCTTTGCACCGTATTACGGGGAAGACTCGCTAATGCAAGTCTATGGGTGCGAGAAAACAATGGATTACACACGGACCATGCGTGTGACTTGCGAGAAATACGCATCGGTGTCCTTGGAAAAGCCGGCAATTCAGTGCGCTATACTGTAAAATCACAGTGACGGATTAAAATAGGATAGGATACATGTATACATATAGTATAGGCATAAATATATATCGTGGTGTTAGGTATTGATGCAAGTGCTCTATATGCATCTTCTAGCATACTGTCTGGTGGTGTTTCTTCGATCTCTGGTATTGGTGGTATTTAGATTATCTAAGATTTTCTGTTTCAGAAGACCAGCTGCTGTTCTCTCTAGATGCAGGACTGGATCAGGATTTTCAGGGGGTTGCACATATTGTTCTTCCAGGTCTTCATGTGGGGTGGATCTGCAGTGCAGTCGATCCATCTCAAGTTGTGTTAATAGCTTTCTCTTTATGATGTTGAAACGTTGGGTGACTAGTTGTTTCTCAGTCAGTGGACATGTAGGTCTTGTATCCATCCAGAGTTTCCTCATATGCTTCATATAACCTCTCTCATTTGGTCTGCTGTTATAGTAGCATTTTATCAGATCCAGGTTCCCTTGCCTTGTCCATGTATGGGTTGTTCCAGTAGCCCATTTATCATCAGATTGCCCTGGTTCCTCGACATCTGAATCGGACCTTGTTAATCCAAGCGAAGTCGGAGCCGGCATGACTCTCTTTGTTCGTGACACTCTCATGTTTATTGAGGTAGGCGCTATAGTGTTAGTAGTCTTGCCCAAGGACCACTACTGATACATTATTTCCAGAGCCAGGATATGAACCCCAGACTCCCACGTTGGTGGTTGTGTACTTTTAACAGCTATAACAGCCACCTAAGTAAATCATAGAAGCAGGAATATACCACACAAGACAAGACCCAAGGTGCAGACTATGCAAAGAAACCTCAGAAACGGTCCAACATATAGTGGCAGGACGCAAAATGCAAGCAGGAACAGCCTATACTGAACGCCACAACCAAGTAGCGGGAATTGTATACAGGAACATCTGCACAGCATATGGGCTAAGTCCAGGTGGGAGACCCCAGAAAAAGTGGTGGAGAATGAAAGGGCTAAAATCCTGTGAGACTTCAAGATCCAGACGGATAAGCAGGTTTTGGCTAACCAACCAGACATTGTCATAGTAGACAAGGATCACAAGACAGCAATGATAATAGATGTGGCAGTGCCAAGTGAAAGCAACATAAGAAAGAAGGAATATGAGAAGCTGGAGAAATACCAGGGCCTCAAAGGAAAACTGGAGAAGATGTGGAAGGTGAAGGCAACAGTGATTCCAGTGGTGATAGGAGCACTTGGAGCAGTGACCCCTAAGTTGGAAGAATGGCTACAACAGATCCCAGGAGCAACATCTGAGAAAAACAACAAAGACCACCCCCAGTGGGGGTGAGAAGGAAGCTATATACAGTACAGACCAAAAGTTTGGACACACCTTCTCATTCAAAGATTTTTCTGTATTTTCATGACTATGAAAATTGTACATTCACACTGAAGGCATCAAAACTATGAATTAACACATGTGGAATTATATACTTAACAAAAAAGTGTGAAACAACTGAAAATATGTCTTATATTCTAGGTTCTTCAAAGTAGCCACCTTTTGCTTTGATTACTGCTTTGCACACTCTTGGTATTCTCTCCAACTCCTTAATTTCCATGACACCGACTCCCTCATACATGGCTCATGTTTAAGTTAAGTGATAAATTTACTGTAAAAAAATGGTAACATCAGGCTTTTATTATTTATAATGATACAATAATCAAGCCATTTAAATAGAACATAAAATATATTTATTGGAATACAACTTTAGAACAATTTTTTTTTGCATATTTACAATTTATTATACACTATGCAGTAAGTGGAAAAACAGTTTTCAACAAAAACGTACTGAATAACATTTGTGCAGTCTATGAATTTGTTCTGAGAAATTGTATCGCCTCCATCAGATCCTCCTTCATATGTGACCTACCTCAAATCTGACCTAATTATTTTAAGGCTAAAGAACAACCTTTCTACACTAACTTGAGTTGGTGGCAAAGCAGTAACCACACGGCAACATCTCTAACAATTTCAGGGTATAAAAGAATTGCTTCGTGCACAGTCAGTTTTGATGAACGATTGAACTCTTCTTCTTTGAGAGCAAGTGAAAAATTTTGCTGAAATATGGTCAATCTGTTTTCTACGTGAGTGGAATCTTTTTCCCTGCCGCAACGCTTTGCCTGCTCCATTTCATCCAAATACTTGTCGAAATGAAACTCCTCATCCGATGAAGATGAAGAAACGGCAGCAGCAGCACTGGCAGGACCCAAGTCCTCTTGCTCTTGGCCGTTTTGTAGCCCACTCATCCTAACTGCTACCTCAATCAGAGCTTCTTTTCCTTTAGTAAGCTGTTGATCATCCAGCAATATACGATGACTCGGGTCCACATAAACAGCTGCCAGAAGAATTTTATTTTCTAATAGCAGGGTCTCTCTCCATTTCATTGAAGCAGCAATGCCATCTGCGATAAAACCCTCCTCTTTGGGACAGGGAAAACAACAAGTTCTTCCACTTATTTATAAAAATGCCAGGAGTTAAATCCTCAGCTTGTACCTTTTTAGTCACTGTAAATGGGTACTGAAGCAATTCCTTCAATTCAGCCACCTGTGTCCATTGACCTTCATGTAGTGTTACCTGAGGGTTGGCCATATCTACAAGAAAGGGTTTCAGCTGGAGCAATCGCTCAATCTTTAAATAGGTGCTGCCCCACCAAGTGGCTTGATCCATAATTGTCACTTTTCCAGCACGTCTCTTCAAGATGGAATCAATTTTTAGAGGTTCTGGCAGCAATAGCCAATTTCCTTACTTTGCTAATCAGAGTTCCAGCATGTCCCTCTTGCAGACTATCTCTTATTGCCAGCTGCAGCTTGTGCACAACACAGCGCATGTGATGAATAGCAAAGAGGCGTGAAGCAGCTTCATCTAATTGTAAAGAATCAGTTTGCTGTTCTTCTTTAGTAATATCTGTTTGTTCCTCCGTTATGGGAACAGGACTGTGGCCTTCCATCTCCAACATACTGAATCTGAATTGTTCTTCTAGCTGCTGTTCACATTCATTATTCTCATTCATCAGTTTAATTGTACTTATCATGTTTCAAGTATTATCAGTTACAATAGCAATTACCTGTTCTTTTTTGAGTTCATAATCTTGCAGAACTTTTTCCACTAAGGTCTGGAGAAACTAGCTGCTATGATGAGCTTTAGTATCTTTTAGTGCCAGCATTTTAGTAACAATTTTTTTGCTGTCACAAACATATCGAACGTTGATAGCAAAATAGTTCACTCTGTGACATGTGCAGGCATCAATTTTAAGAAAAGCAAAGCGTCTCTTGAGAGTCTTTTTAAGAACTTCCTTTTGGTTAAGGGCTTCTTCAATCGCTAATACTTTCTCTTTCGAGAGAAACACCAATGCAGGCCATTTCTCCATTAAGAGCTGTAAAAGCTGGTCGTGCAAATAATGATAATGGTACACTGTCCTTCACAGCAAGCTCAATGAGCTGTCTTTTAAACACATCTGCTGTCATTGTTACAGTAATTTTGTCACTTACAAAATATCTTTTAACTGATGTTTGAGACGCTCTTTCCTCCTTCTTTGCCTGGCGGGAAGTGCTGGGCTCTGGTTTCTTGGTGCTGCTGTGATCTTTTTCAATCACAGCTTTGTAAACTTCTGGGTGGCAGCGTTGTAAATGTCTTTTTAGATTGTAAGCTTTAGAAGGAGCATTTTTACCACTGCCTGAGTATGCACTGATTTTGGCATAACAGCATTTGTTTTCATCTGGGTCACTTATACACTGACACACAAAATGCTTTTATCTTGAGTCACTTTGAAGTGTTTAAATACAGCTTACTTCATAAGATGCTTCTTTAAACATTTTGTAATTATGTAAATTTGCTCTAAAAATAATTTTGTCCTGTAAAAAAATAAGGTATATTGTAATTTTTGCAAGAATAGGGAATCATGCACTGTATAATTTAGGATAGAAATAAAACAATCTTTGCATAAATCAATAGGACAGATGATCAGTATAAAGATATATAAAATATGTTGTTAGATAGCTTTACTCTGAACTTTCAATGTTAAGCTTGTCTCGGGGTATAGCTCACTAAATGCTTCACATCATAATTTTTCAGTCTATGAAGAGCAGGAGGAGGGAGGAAGCATGTTTGTGCTGAATCGTTCCAGAACGCGCACGCACACACACATCAAATGTGTATGTCCTCATCGATCCTGTTACTGTATTTCTGAATTTGAAATGTTAAACAGTTTTCCCTCTTATATTCTATGTATAGTGTACATAAGTCATCAGAGCAGCTAATTTCTCCACACATGAGCTAAGAGGAAAAACAAACTAAAACATCAAGCATACAGAGACAACATATACTGGACTATTGATTTATGCACAGTTTATTGAAAGTTTAGATATGCTTTAAGAAATACTTATCTTAAGACTGCTTTCCTGTTCACTTCAGAAGTTTTAAGATGAATGCAGGCATTCCTTCTCTGTGTAAACCAAAAAAGAAAAAATAGAATGGCACTAAGAAACAGTCTACTTACTGGTGGAGTGGGTGGACTCTGAGCCAGCAACACTTTGCTGGGTGAAATCACGGTAGTGAAGGTGCTTGCTTGAAAAAGCACACATTAGGCAATCCAAAAAGTAAGGAAAAAAGCAGCACACTCCGTTTACCATATCATAAAAACCTAAGTCCTTTATTTAAGAAAAGTTCACATGGACAAGGTTTGTGAGGGCAAGACAAATGCAGGCATGCAGACAAAAGAACAGGACTAAGGCCGTTTCGCGTTTAACACACTTTCACGGGTCCAGATGTAACAATTACTGTTATTTCCTTTTATGCACCTCGGTGTGAAAACATTCTTACATATAACAACATTCGTTGATTGCAATTAAGATAGAAATTATAATAAAGCACATTATTATAAGAAGCAAGAGTAATCTAATCTTTCATTCAGTCCTAAGGGACCTTGCACATTTGCTTTCATAATCCATTTTGTTTCCCGTCTCAGCAGAATTTTGTTATGATCTCCTCCACATGGTGGAAGTTTAACTACTTCCAATCCTGCAAAACACAGGCATTGAGGATTAGACCCATGTCTCTCTTGGATGTGCTTTATAAATCTTTGTAATCCCTTACCTGTAGAAATACATTTTGATCACATCATCCTTTTTAGACATGTTGTCCTACTCCAAGCTGTATAGGCTTCAAAAGCCAACTGCCAATTATGTAAATCAGGTGATTTGCATTTCTGTAATGAGGAGGGGTGTGGTCTAATGACATCAACACCCTATATAAGGTGTGCTTAATTATTAGGCAACTTCCTTTCCTTTGGCAAAATGGGTCAGAAGAGAGATTTGACGGACTCTGAAAAGTCAAAAATTGTGAGAAGTCTTGCAGAGGGATGCAGCAGTCTTGAAAATGCAAAACTTTTGAAGCGTGATCACCGAACAATCAAGCGTTTCATGGCAAATAGCCAACAGGGTCGCAAGAAGCATGTTGATAAAAAAAGGTGCAAAATAACTGCCCATGAATTGAGGAAAATCAAGCGTGAAGCTGCCAAGATGCCATTTGCCACCAGTTTTGCCATATTTCAGAGCTGCAATGTTACTGGAGTATCAAAAAGCACAAGGTGTGCCATACTCAGGGACATGGCCAAGGTAAGGAAGGCTGAAAAACATCCACCTTTGAACAAGAAACATAAGATAAAACGTCAAGACTAGGACAAGAAATATGTTAAGACTGATTTTTCTAAGGTTTTATGGACTGATGAAATGAGTGACTCTTGATGGGCCAGATGGATGGGCCCGAGGCTGGAGCAGTAAAGGGCAGAGAGCTCCACTCCGACTCAGACGCCAGCAGGGTGGAGGTGGGGTACTGGTTTCGGCTGGTATCATCAAACATGAACTTGTGGGACCTTTTCGGGTTGAGGATGGAGTAAAACTCAACTCCTAGACCCACTTCAAGCAGTGGTACAGGAAGAAGTCGGTATCGTTCAGGAAAAACATGATTTTCATGCTGGACAATGCTCCATCACATGCATCCAAATACACAGCGTGGCTGGCCAGTAAAGGTCTAAAAGAAGGAAAAATAATGACATGGCCCCCTTGTTCACCTGATCTGAACCCCATAGAGAACCTGTGGTCCCTCATAAAAATGTGAGATCTACAGAAAGGGAAAACAGTCCACCTCTCGGAACAGTGTCTGGGAGGCTGTGGTGGCTGTTGCACGCAATGTTGATCGTAAACAGATCAAGCAACTGACAGAATCTATGGATGGAAGGCTTTTGAGTGTCATCGTAAAGAAAGGTGGCTATATTGGTCACTGATTTTTTTGATTTTGAATGTCAGTTTATTTCTAAATTTTGTGTTATATTGGTTTACCTGGTGAAAATAAACAAGTGAGATGGGTATATACAGTACAGACCAAAAGTTTGGACACACCTTCTCATTCAGTGATTTTTCGGTATTTTCATGACATGAAAATTGTAGAATCACACTGAAGGCATCAAAACTATGAAGTAACACATGTGGAATTATGCATTACACTTTACAAAAAAGTGTGAAACAACTGAAAATGTTTTATATTCTAGGTTCTTCAAAGTAGCCACCTTTTGCTTTGATTACTGCTTTGCACGCAGAAAAGGTGAATGGATGGACTCTACATGCCTAGTTCCCACCGTGAAGCATGGAGGAGGTGGTGTGATTGTGTGGGGGTGCTTTGCTGGTGACACTTTGTGGATTTATTCAAAATTGAAGGCATACTGAACCAGCATGGCTACCACAGCATATTGCAGCAGCATGCTATTCCATCCGGTTTGCGTTTAGTTGGACCATCATTTATTTTTCAACAGGACAATGACCCCAAACACACCTCCAGGCTATGTAAGGGCTATTTGACCAAGAAGGAGAGTGTTGGGGTGCTACGCCAGATGACCTGGCCTCCACAGACACCAGACCTGAACCCAATCGAGATGGTTTGGGGTGAGCTGGACCGCTCACCGCTTCAATTTTGAATAAATCCCCAACAGTGTCACCAGCAAAGCACCCCCACACAATCACACCACCTCCTCCATGCTTCACGGTGGGAACCAGGCATGTAGAGTCCATCCGTTCACCTTTTCTGCGTGCAAAGCAGTAATCAAAGCAAAAGGTGGCTTCTTTGAAGAACCTAGAATATGAGACATATTTTCAGTTGTTTCACACTTTTTTGTAAAGTGTAATGTATAATTCCACATGTGTTAATTCATAGTTTTGATGCCTTCAGTGTGATTCTACAATTTTCATAGTCCTGAAAATACAGAAAAATATTTGAATGAGAAGGTGTATCCAAACTTTTGGTCTGTACTGTATATATGGTTTTTATTAAGTTGCCTAATAATTCTACATAGTAATAGTTACCTGCACTAACAGATATCCTCCTAAGATAGCCAAATCTAAACAAAAACCCACTCCAACTTCAAAAAATATTAAGCTTTGATATTTGAGTCTTTTGGGTTGATTGAGAGCATACAGTCATGGCCAAAAGTTTTGACAATGACACAAATATTATATTTTCACATGATCTGCTGCCCTCTGGTTTTTATGTGTGTTTGACATGTTTTTATCACAGACAGAAATATAATAATTGCAAACATATGAGTAACAAAAGCTTATATTGACAGTTAGAATGAGTTAATGCCGCAAGTCAATATTTGCAGTGTTGACCCTTCTTCTTCAGGACCTCTGCAATTCTCCCTGGCATGCTCTCAATCAACTTCTGGACCAAATCCTGACTGATAGCAGTCCATTCTTGCACAATCAATGCTTTCATTTTGTCAGAATTTTTAGGTTTTTGTTTGTCCACCCGTCTCTTGATGATTGACCACAAGTTCTCAATGGGATTAAGATCTGGGGAGTTTCCTGGCCATGGACCCAAAATCTCTATGTTTTGTTCCCTGAGCCATTTAGTTATCACCTTTGCTTTATGGCAAGGTGCTCCATCATGCTGGAAAAGGCATTGTTGATCGCCAAACTGCTCTTGGAGGGTTGGGAGAAGTTGCTCTTGGAGGACATTCTGGTACCATTCTTTATTCATGGCTGTGTTTTTAGGCAAGACTGTTAGAGAGCCGATTCCCTTGCCTGAGAAGCAACCCCACACATGAATGGTTTCAGGATGCTTAACAGTTGGCATGAGACAAGACTGGTGGTAGCGCTCACCTTGTCTTCTCCGAATGAGGCGTTTTCCTGATGTCCCAAACAATCGAAAAGGGGATTCATCAGAGAAAATAACTTTACCCCAGTCCTCAGCAGTCCACTGCCTGTACCTTTTGCAGAATATCAGTCTGTCCATGATGTTTTTTCTGGAGAGAAGTGGCTTCTTTGCTGCCCTCCTTGAGACCAGGCCTTGCTCCAAGAGTCTCCGCCTCACAGTGCGTGCAGATGCACTCACACCTGCCTGCTGCCATTCCTGAGCAAGCTCTGCACTGCTGGTAGCCCAATCCCGCAGCTGAAACACTTTTAAGAGACGGTCCTGGCGCTTGCTGGTCTTTCTTGGACGCCCTGAAGCCTTTTTGGCAACAATGGAACCTCTCTCCTTGAAGTTCTTGATGATGCGATAGATCGTTGACTGAGGTGCAATCTTTCTAGCTGCGATACTCTTCCCTGTTAGGCCATTTTTGTGCATTGCAATGATGACTGCACGTATTTCTTTAGAGATAACCATGGTTAACAGAAGAGAAACAATGATGCCAAGCACCAGCCTCCTTTTAAAGTGTCCAGTGGTCTCATTCTTACTTAATCATGACAGATTGATCTCCAGCCATGTCCTCATCAACACCCACACCTGTGTTAATGGAGAAATCACTGAAAAGAGGTTAGCTGGTCCTTTTAAGGCAGGGCTGCAATGATGTTGAAATGTGTTTTGGGGGATAAAGTTCATTTTCTAGCCAAATATTGACTTTGCAAGTAATTGCTGTTAAGCTGATCACACTTTATAACATTCTGGAGTATATGCAAATTGCCATTAGAAAAAGTGAAGCAGTAGACTTTGTAAAAATTAATATTTGTGTCATTCTCAAAACTTATGGTCATGACTGTAGTTGATGTTCAATAATAAAAAGAATCCTCTCAAATACAACTTGCGTAATAATTCTGCACACAGTGTAGAATGAAAATGTTCACGAAATCTTATAAACACCCCACTTGACAAAACCATTCATGCGTCAATTCGTAAGAACTGGCACATTTTGGAGTCTGTCCATGATCTAAACAAATGTGGTAAAATTAAACCTCGGTTTGCTTATAAAACTAATAACTTGACAGATTTATTGGTACATAACCGCATTTTACAACCACAGGACAATTGGTTAACTAGTAATACCCCAAAAGGGAATTTTAAATGCGGGGATTGCAATTTTTGTCAGTATCATTTAACAGGGAATTTTCTGCAGATTGGCCACATCCAGCATAGGGTTAATGATTTAATCACTTGCAAAACCAAATACCGTATATACTCATGTATAAGCCGACCCGTGTATAAGCCGACCCCCTAATTTTGCCACAAAAAAATGGGAAAACTTATTGACTCGAGTATAAGCCTAGGGTGAAAAATGATTATGCCCCCATATGATGCTCCACAGATTATGCCCCCATATGCTCCAGATTATGCCCCCATATGCTCCAGATTATGCCCATCACAGATTATGCCCCTATATGCTCCAGATTATGCCCCCATATGCTCCAGATTATGCCCAATATGCTTCAGAGATTATGCCCCCATATGCTCCAGATTATGCCCCCATATATTCCACAGATTATGCCCCCATATGCTCCAGATTATGCCCCCATATGTTCCACAGATTATGCCCCATATGCTCCAGATTATGCCCCATATGTTCCACAGTTTATGCCCCCATATGCTCCATATTATGCCCCCATATGTTCCACAGCTTATGCCCCCATATGCTCCAGATTATGCCCCCATATGTTCCACAGCTTATGCCCCCATATGCTCTATATTATGCCCCCATATGCTCCAGATTATGCCCCCATATGTTCCACAGCTTATGCCTCCATATGCTCCATATTATGCCCCATATGCTCCAGATTATGCCCCCATATGCTCCAGATTATGCCCCCATATGTTCCACAGCTTATGCCCCCGTATGCTCCATATTATGCCCCCATATGTTCCACAGCTTATGCCCCCATATGCTCCATATTATGCCACCATATGCTCCAGATTATGCCCCCATATGTTCCACAGCTTATGCCCCCATATGCTCCAGATTATGCCCCCATATGCTCCATATTATGCCCCCATATGCTCCACAGCTTATGCCCCCATAAGCTCCATATTTTGCCCCCATATGCTCCATATTATGCCCCATATGTTCCAGATTATGCCCCATATGCTGCTGCTGCTGCAAAAAAAAATTAAATACTCACCTCTCGTCGCTGGGGGCCAGGTGCCGGTGTCTTGAGCAGGCGGGGACACCGGCGCGCTATGGGGGACAGGTGCCGGCGTCACCGCTCGCTCAGGACCCCGGCACCTGAGATATTTACCTGTCCTCTCTGCACAGCAGCGCTGCGTCCTTTTCCTGGTCCTCGGCAGAGAATGATCAGGCAGGGGGCGCGGTGCTCACTAATGACGTCATCGCGCCCTCTGCTGATCATTCACAGCCAGAGGAGTCAGACGAGGATGCAGCCTGCAGCGTGGAACGGGACAGGTAAGTATCGCTATACTCACCCCTCCACCGCGCGTCCCTGCAGCCTCTCCTCTTCTCCCGGCGATCTCCGCAGCGCTTCCTGCAGAGACCGCGGCGGCGGAGAGGTGAGTATAATCCGACACCCCCGCTCCCCCTCCCCCGCCAACCCCCGTATATGACCCGCGTATAAGCCGAGAGGGGGACTTTCAGCCCTAAAAAATGGGCTGAAAATCTCGGCTTATACACGAGTATATACGGTATGTTGTTTATGTCATTTTCTGTCCATGTTCTTTTTATTATATAGGAAAAAGGATAAGATCAGTGTTTTTAAGATTTTGTGAACATTTTCATTTTATTTCTATAAAGCACATCCAAGAGAAGCATGGCTCTAATCCTCAATGCCTGTGTTTTGCAGGATTGGAAGTAGTTAAACTTCCACCATGTGGAGGAGATCATAACAAAATTCTGCTGAGACGGGAAGCAAACTGGATTATTAAAGCAAATTCGCAAGATCCCTTAGGACTGAATGAAAGATTAGCTTACTCTTGCATCTTATAATAATGTGCTTTAATCTTAATTGCAATCAAAGGATGTTATATGTAAGAATGTTTGTCATTTTTTAATTGCATAGTTTTTTTCTGAATTTTTTAGATTTTGTTTGTATATTGATTATATGCAAATGCTTTAACACCGAGGTGCATAAAAGAAAATGACATAGTAATTGTTACATCTGGACCCGTGGAAGCGTGTTAAACACGAACCGGCCGTAGTCCTGTTCTTTTGTCTGCATCCCTGCATTTGTCCTGCCCTCACAAACCTTGTCCATGTGAACTCTTCTTAAATAAAAGACTTAGGTTTTTATGATACAGTAAACGGAGTGTGCTGGTTTTTTCCTTATTTTTTGGATTCCTTCTCTGTGTATTTATTTTTCCCCTTATCCGTAGAGGAGGAGCTTCACTACTTATCATGAACATAAGCTGCAGCACAGATTCATCTCAGCTAAAAGTCTAGACCTTAGATCAGGAATAGGACATATGTTTATAGGACATTTCATAACTTTCCCAAATTCTTATGAAAAAATATAAAAAACTGCATTGAACTACTGTACCCAATTTATTATATATTTTAGGAGTCTGAGTCGGTCCATTTTACACCGACTCCAACTCCACCAATGGGCTCCGACTACGACTCCACATCGCTGGTTACCACGCTATCAAAAGACAGTGTGAGCATGAGCACTCAGCTGTGATCAGAGGTATACAGTTTACCTACAGTCAATGGTGTCAGGTGATGGGACTATTGTTCCCATCATCTGACACCGGCCGCTAATTACAGTGAAAGCAGGAGCGGTTGATGGGAGTATTCATTAGACGCTTCTGCGCTGTAAATAAATAATTTTTTTTAAGAAACGCTGTGGGCTGGTTGTCAAAAATAGGGGGACCCTTCGCCGTTTTTTAAAATTATTTAAATAATTTTAAAAAAGTGTGGGGACTCCTCTATTCTTGATAACTAGCCTTGCTGACAGCTGAGAGTTGCAGCCCCCAGCTGTGATTTTTGTCTGGCTGGTTAGCAAAAATACAGGGGAACCCACATCATTTTTTTAAAATTATTTACAGCGCAGGAGTGGCTAATGAATACTCCCATCTGCCACTCCTACGCTCACTGTAATTAGCGGCATCAGGTGTCGGATGATGGGATCAGTAGTCCCATCAGCTGACACCAGTGACCAGAGGTAAACCTTATACCTCTGATTACAGCTCAGCTCTCATGCTGTTTTTCACAGCGTGGGAATCTCTGCTCTCTGGTGGGGATGATTTCACCGCCAATTAGAAGCAGTGTTTTCATGCACATGACAGCACGACAAAACACCCAGTGTTTGGGCAGCCGAACCCGAACAGTAACACAGACTTTGAGTTAATGATATGCTCATGCTTCGAGGCACCTGCGGGAGGGTCTTCATGTGGTGCTCTGCTTTGTATTCATCAATATGGCTTCTGACAGGTTACTGATCCCACAGTGACCCGCCCCCTACTTTACATAATAAATAAAATATATCTTTGAAAAAAACACTTCTGCATGCTGGCGTAGGAAGTGGCACCTGCGCTGCACAATGATCGCCTATGTAATGAATGCTATACATTTCGTTGCTGTTCTCCTGAAGTTCTTGCAGAAGCTGTGAGCAGAGCATAGAGGACTGAACCAGAGGAGAACAAGGCTTCCTTCAATATGCTACGAGTTTTAGTAGAATATGGTGCTTTCCAATTGGCTAAATCAAGGAGCAGATTACTTCAGCTGGACAACACACACTCCTACTGCCAGAATAGATGATACTAATGATACCAGGCACCCTAATCTTAGTTGCTGGACCGAGCCTACATAGTTCAGAGCTTCTAGTTCCAATGTCTACTCCACTACCAGCCCCGCTTGCCATATGAATAAGGACGCACCTGGTGACAAAATCAGATGTTGTAGGAGCAGATCCCAGAAGAGATGTGACACACCATCTGCAGAGGCCCTAATATGACAACATTTCAGAAAACCAGAGCAGTAGAAATCCCCATAAAGTGACTCAATTTTGGAAATTATAACCATCAGAGAATTAATCTATTGGCGTAGTGACTATTTTTGATTCCACAGACATTTTCCGGAAATTAGCACGCAGTGGAGGTGGGCGAGAACAATTGCAAATATGCCATTTTATTACTCATTTACCATTTTGTTACTCAGATTGTGCTCCAGGAGACACACACCGTAAATTAAGTGAACTCTTCTCACTATAGTAATGTCAAATACATGGATGCTAAATGTTGTTTGGGCACACAGCAAGGCTTAGAAGCAAGGGGGAAATTTCACTTTGAGAGAGTAGTTATTGGTGGATTGGTTTATGGTAGCCAGGTTGCTTTTCAAGAGCCTTTGAGCCACTAGTAATGTGGAAACCTGTTTTTCCGCTGACAGATGATGGACCTGAGTGAGGACTTGTTTTTTGTGAGATAAATAGAAGTTTTTATTGATATTATGTTTGTCTTCATAACTTTTCTTTGTGGCTTTTTATTCCATATTTGGGAGGCAGAATGATGAACAAACAGTTGAATACCGCGCTGTACTGGTTCATCCTATGAGATTTTCTACACAGTTTAAGTAGAAATGTTAAATGACATTCAAAGATATTTATTCAAAAATAATAATTGGTTTATATTTTGGCAGATGACTGTACCAGGAGATCAGAGAGACAGCTGACATCTTCAATTTTTAAATCGGATGATTTTGAGATGCCACTGGTTACAATTGAAGTGAATGCCATTACTCCAAGTATACCATCACCCCTTCAGAGCAAAGATCTGTCATCTGATCCTCTGAAACAGGTCGTGCCTTGTGATTCATTAGTGACAACTGAGGAAAATCCAAGTCACAAAATAAGCATTAAAAACGGAAATACTCCTAAATCAAATAAACCATTTTCATGGTCAGAATATAGAAACGGTTTTCCCATTAAAGAGTCTTTTCTTAAAAGTCCAAAAATTCACACAGTGGAGAAAATATTTTCTTGTTCCAAGTGTGGGAAATGTTTTAAGAAGAAATCTTGTCTTGTTAGACACCAGAGAACCCACACAGGGAGAAACCTTTTTCATGTTCAGAATGTGGGGAATGTTTTACACAGAAACCAGTTTTTGTTAAGCACCAGAGAACTCACACAGGGGAGAAGCCTTTTTCATGTTCAGAATGTGAGAAATGTTTTACATGGAAGTCAGATTTGGTTAAGCACCAGAGAACTCACACAGGGGAGAAGCCTTTTTCATGTTCAGAATGTGGGAAATGTTTTACACAGAAATCAGATTTGGGTAACCACCAGAGAACTCACACAGGGGAGAAGCCTTTTTCATGTTCAGAATGTGAGAAATGTTTTACATGGAAGTCAGATTTGGTTAGGCACCAGAGAACTCAAACAGGCGAAAAGCCTTTTTTATGTTCAGAATGTGGGAAATGTTTTATTCAGAAATGCACTCTTGTTATACACCAGAGAACACACATAGGAGAGAAGCCTTTTTCATGTTCAGAATGTGGGAAATGTTTTGATCAGAAATCAGATTTGGATAGACACCAGAGAACCCACACAGGGGAGAAGCCATTTCCCTGTCCCGAATGTGGGAAATGTTTTAGCCAGACATGCCATCTTGTTAGACACCAAAGAACCCACACAGGGAAGAAGCCTTTTTCATGTTCAGAATGTGGGAAATGTTTTACACAGAAACCCGATTTGGTTAAACACCAGAGAACTCACACAGGGGAGAAGCCTTTTTCGTATTCAGAATGTGGGAAATGTTTTACACTGAAACCCGATTTGGCTAAGCACAAGAGAATTCACACAGGGGAAAAACCTTTTTCATGTTCATAATGTAATAAATGTTTTACACTAAAATCAACTACTTAACATTAGCGAAGTCACAAAGGAGAGAAGCCTTTTTCATGTTCAGAATGTGGGATATGTTTTACACAGAAATTCAATCTCGTTATGCACCAAAAAACCCACACAGGAAGGAAGCCTTTTTCATGTTCAGAATGTTGGAAATGTTTTAACCAAAAATTGTATTTCTTAAAGGGATTGTCATTTACTAGGACACCCTCTTGTCATTCATCATGTTTGACCTATTTGAAATAAAAACACTCATACTCACTGTTCATGCCGACTCCAATCCAGTGGTCTTGGCACTCATGTTCCTGGGACTCGTGTCTGTTTCATAACACGAGCCCTGCGCCCAATCAGCGCTGGCTTCACTGTTCCTGCCTTTGGATGTATTGAACATCAACAGGAAGCTAGATCTGCGGCTGCTCTCTGACTTACTCTTATTGTTTGATATGTCCAGAAGTGGAGACCGTGAACTGAATTTAAGAACGCACTTGATTTTCAAACACGTTTGGTATTTTAGTAGTCTTTTCCCTATGTTCCCTATGATCCTTAAATACATTTTTCCTACATGTTTCAACCAAGAAGAAAAATACTTTTTGATATGACTATATTTTAACTTTGAAAAAATAAAGAATTCATAATTTTAAACTGTAGTGCTAAGATATTAATGACTATCGGGAATCCATATTGATAGCCTGTCTTTAAAGACCCCTTGAAGACTGTGGAGAAACAGGGTCAGTGGGTGCTCTTGTCCGCTGGCCTGGCTGCCTTTACAAAGACTGCATGGACCAGGGCTCATACCACTGAAAGCCCGCTCTATCTCCCCGTGGGCAACATACTACACAGACAACGCAGGGTTAGGGTAAAACAGTGTGGCAATGCTTCATTGAACCACAACACCCTATAGCAAACAACATTCCCAGCAATTACCCCCAACGTGGTGCACATTACAGGGTCCAACCCTTCTGCTGACTCGCCTGGTTACGTCAGAGCTCCTAGGGTTGATATTCCACCTGTGATATACACACAGAGAAGAGATATTGATAAGCATAGGGAGATGACCGAGAACAGTCCATAGAGTCCGTAGAAGGCCCAAAGCCAGTTGACACTACATCACAGCTCCCTGGGTCGCTATTCCACCTGTGATATGCACACAGAAGAGATAACGACAAGCGTAGGGAGGTGACAGTCCATACAAGGTCAAAAGCCAGTTGACGCGAGAGTCACCACCTGGCTTATCCAACCACCTCCATGGAACCAGGCGACCAGTGGGTCCCAAAACCTGGCCTTCTCCAAGCATATCCATGGTTCAGAGATGGTCACTGGATCAGATCTGTGTCCTTCCAACCGAAGCCGAAAACTCCTAGGTTGATTCCCATAGAATCATAGATCCAAATCCCTCGTGATGGTGCCATGATGAATTAGCTGCAGTCCTGTCTCTCGTCCATTGAGTCTTATTCAGAATGGCCGACTGGTAGCTCTGTGTGATGAGATGAGATCTGATCTGCTCTCTCTGGCTTTTGTTTTTATACCTGAGACATGTAAGCTATTTTTAGAATTACCCAGTGTGCTTCAGTTCAGCCTCATAGCTCAAACTTGTTAAAGTACAATACACAATTAACATATCAGCTGACACTAAACACAGATAAACACCCACTATGTACATGTCACTATTAGTCTTACACAGTATGTTAAATAGTATATCAGCTTGCAAGATTATCTTCTTGACCCACCAGACATAAACACTTAAATCACAAGCCAATATACAGATAAAAAGTCAATTCTTACAGGTTTACAAAAACATGGTTGTCTGGAAAATTAAGATTCAATCTGGTTTCTTCACAAAGATATTAAACCATAATAGTTTAGCTGTGTATTTTTTGTAATTCTCCTAACACCTGGGCTGCATAGTTTCTATTGAGAACATGCTTGTTTATAGTATTCATTAGGGTTGAGCTAAACAGGTCGGTCAATTTAAAAAAACACCGACTTTCGCCAGTCGGATTTCGCCGAGCGAAACCCGACCATGGCGCGAGGTCGGTCACGTGTTCGGCGACCATTTTGCCTAAGTTGGTTTTCACATACTACTTTAAGGGCCTTTTCTCGGGCAATGAGCAAGGACGCAGGCTGTGGGCAGCGCGATGACATGGGCAGCGGCCAGCACCATCTTAGAGAAGGGCATTGCAGCGATTGGCTGGTTTTGTGTGGTGTCACAGTGCATATAAAATCCCTCAGCGCCGACCGCCATTTTACTTCTGCAGATCTTAGTGTAGGGAGAGGTTGCTGGCGCTGCTTGTCAGCAGGGAGAGCATTACGCAGGCCCCAAAAACAAAAACTGCTTGTGCTGATAGCGATTAGCTGTACATTTACTGTGCAGTGACAGGGGAGGATTTTGGTGTGCAGCAACGCTGGTTCTTAGGCTGCCTGCCAGTGACAGGGTGGAAATTTCTTGGGTGGAGCAGCAGAGCTGATTAATAGGCTGCCTGCCAGTGATAAGGGGGAAATTTCTTGGGTGGAGCAGCAGAGCTGATTAATAGGCTGCCTGCCAGTGATAAGGGGGAAATTTCTTGGGTGGAGCAGCAGAGCTGATTAATAGGCTGCCTGCCAGTGATAAGGGGGAAATTTCTTGGGTGGAGCAGCAGAGCTGATTATTAGGCTGCCTGCCAGTGAGAAGGGGGAAATTTATTTGGTGGAGCAGCAGAGCTGATTACTAGGCTGCCTGCCAGTGAGAAGGGGGAAATTTCTTTCAGTTACCGAGTGTTCATTTTTTCACACACCATATAGAGCTGTACGCTCCTCACAGTACCGTGTACTGGCTGGTATCACAGACAAATACATGCTATGTGTGTGACTCCGGAAATATATACAGAGATTTACAATTCCCCCAACACTGTATACAGCTGTACACTACTGATACAGTACACTTTTCTGATTTTCATATTCTGGTGTTATCCAGACTGGGCCTGTGACCGTGTGTCTTACTGCTGAAATATATACGGAGATTTGAAATTCCCCCAACACTGTATACAGCTGTATGCTACACATAGAGTACACTTTTCCTGATTTTCATATTCTGGTGTTAGCCAGACTGGGCCTGAGACCATGTGTCTTAGTGCTGAAATATATACGGAGATTTAAAATTCCCCCAACACTGTATACAGCTGTACGCTACAGAAAGAGTACACTTTTCCGATTCTGGTGTTAGCCAGACTGGGCCTGTGACCGTATGTCTTACTGCTGAAATATATACGGAGATTTACAATTCCCCCAACACTGTATACAGCTGTACGCTACTGATACAGTATACTTTTCCTGATTTTCCTATTCTGGTATTATCCAGACTTGGCCTGTGACTGTGTGTGTTCCTCCTGAAATATATACGGAGATTTACAATTCCCCAACAATGTATACAGCTGTACGCTACTGATAGAGTACACTTTTCCTGATTTTCATATTCTGGTGTTAGCCAGACTGTGCCTGTGACCGTGTGTCTTACTGCTGAAATATATAAAGAGATTTACAATTCCCACAGCATTGTATACAGCTGTACGCTACTGATACAGTACACTTTTAATGATTTTCCTATTCTGGTGTTATCCAGACTGGGCCTGTGACTGTGTGTGTTCCTCCTGAAATATATATACGGAGATTTACAATTCCCCCAACACTGTATACAGCTGTACGCTACTGATAGAGTAAACTTCTGATTTTCATATTCTGATGTTAGCCAGATTGGGCCTCTGACTGTGTGTGTTCCTCCTGAAATATATACGGAAATTTACAATTCCTCCAACACTGTATACAGCTGTCCGCTACTGATACAGTACACTTTTCTGATTTTCATATTCTGTTGTTAGCCAGATTGGGCCTCTGACTGTGTGTGTTCCTCCTGAAATATATACGGAAATTTACAATTCCTCCAACACTGTATACAGCTGTCCGCTACTGATACAGTACACTTTTCTGATTTTCATATTCTGTTGTTAGCCAGATTGGGCCTCTGACTGTGTGTGTTCCTCCTGAAATATATACGGAAATTTACAATTCCTCCAACACTGTATACAGCTGTCCGCTACTGATACAGTACACTTTTCTGATTTTCATATTCTGTTGTTAGCCAGATTGGGCCTCTGACTGTGTGTGTTCCTCCTGAA
This sequence comes from Oophaga sylvatica, assembly GCA_033576555.1. Lineage (NCBI taxonomy): Eukaryota > Metazoa > Chordata > Amphibia > Anura > Dendrobatidae > Oophaga > Oophaga sylvatica. The sequence continues at coordinate 12,696,364 of JARQOD010000003.1, read as the reverse complement.
ATATATACGGAAATTTACAATTCCTCCAACACTGTATACAGCTGTCCGCTACTGATACAGTACACTTTTCTGATTTTCATATTCTGGTGTTAACCAGACTGGGCCTCTGACTGTGTGTGTTCCTCCTGAAATATATACGGAGATTTACAATTCCCCCAACACTGTATAGAGCTGTCCGCTACTGATACAGTATACTTTTCTGATTTTCATATTCTGGTGTTAGCCAGACTGGGCCTCTGACTGTGTGTGTTCCTCCTGAAATATATACGGAGATTTACAATTCCCCCAACACTGTATAGAGCTGTCCGCTACTGATACAGTATACTTTTCTGATTTTCATATTCTGGTGTTAGCCAGACTGGGCCTCTGACTGTGTGTGTTCCTCCTGAAATATATACGGAGATTTACAATTCCTCCAACACTGTATACAGCTGTCCGCTACTGATACAGTACACTTTTCTAATTTTCATATTCTGGTGTTAGCCAGACTGGGCCTCTGACTGTGTGTGTTCCTCCTGAAATTTATACGGAGATATACAATTCCCCCCAACACTGTATGCAGCTGTACGCTACTGATAGAGTAAACTTTTCTGATATTCATATTCTGGTGTTAGCCAGACTGGGCCTCTGACTGTGTGTGCTCCTCCTGAAATATATACGGAGATTTACAATTCCTCCAACACTGTATAGAGCTGTCCGCTACTGATACAGTATACTTTTCTGATTTTCATATTCTGGTGTTAGCCAGACTGGGCCTCTGACTGTGTGTTCCTCCTGAAATATATGCGGAGATTTACAATTCCCCCAACACTCTATACAGCTGTACGCTTCTGATACTGTACACTTTTTTGGTTTTTAGATTTGAGTGTAATCCATACTGAGCCTGTGAGAGTCTGTGTCTGTTACTCCGGAAATATATACAGAGATTAAAAATTTTCACCTTCACCGTATACAGCTGTACGCTTCTGATACTGTACCATATATCTGTTGTTATTTTGGGTACATTTACACAAACATGAGGAAGTATGGTGGAAAAGGTCGCGGACATGGTTGTGGGAGGCCCCCTGCTACTGATGGTGGTGTTGCATCTGCTGGTAGTGCCAAAAGCACAATAGCACCTAAGGCAGGAGGTGTTGAGCCTGCCTCATCGTCTGGCTCCAGAAGGCCTGGAAGGCTTCCTTTTCTCGGAGTAGGTAAACCGCTTTTAAAGCGGGAGCATCAGGAACAGGTTTTGTCTTACATTGCCAAAAAGCCTCCAGCTCTATCTCCTCCTCTTCGGAATTTTCAAAAGCTCCAAGCACTGAGTCGTCATTGCAGGCTTCTGGTCAGGAACAACCCCTTTCCTTATGTCCTTCACCCCCACCAAAAGTGAAGGATGCGGCAGCCCACAGTTCACATTACTCCATGGAGCTCTTTTCACATACCATGCCTGGGTTATCAAGTCAAATCCTGAATTCCCCAGTCCACTGGGTTAATATGGTGGATGCAGGCTCCACAGGGGACAGTGGCGGAGGGACAGTGCTGCCTAGTAGCCCACGGTATAGGCAACAGTTGGCTGTAGGCATTTGACCCTCCTCCTTCAGAAGCGAAAGTTCGTCAACAGAGCGCAGTCGCACGAGCACTCCATCCGCAACTCTCAGTGTTGCACACAAGGTGTCACACTATCGAACAGCTAGTGGTAAGCGTTAGCAGGCTGTTTTACAAATGATGTGTTTGGGCGACAACAGACACACTGAGAAGGTACTGGCCCACTACCTGCAGCGAGAAACTGAGACATGGCTGGGCAGTATACATCTTGAGCCAGGCAAGGTAGTCAGTGATAACGGCCGTAATTTTGTGGAGGCCATAGCCCTGGCAAAACTCAGACACGTACATTGCCTGTCTCACACCTTGAACCTGGTGGTGCAGTGCTTTTTGAATAATTATCCTGAGTTAACAGACATGCTCCATAAAGTGCGAAGACTGTGCTCGCACATCCGTCGCTCGCCCGTAGACTCCAGTCGCATGCAGAGGCTGCAGCGATCGCTCCACCTCCCCAAGCACCGCCTAATCATAGACGTTGCAACAAGGTGGAACTCCACCATGCACATGGTTGAGAGGCTGTGCGAACAGAGGCAGGCTGTAATGCATTTATGGGAGGATACACAGGCAGGTAGTTTGAGGGCAGACATGGAGTTGTCAGGTGTGCAGTGGTTAAAGCTGAAAGACCTCTGTAAAGTCCTTCAGTGTTTTGAGGAATGCACAAGGCTGGTAAGCGCAGATGACGCCATCATAAGCATGAGCGTCCCACTTATGCGTCTGCTCATGCAAACTTTGACACACATTAAGGATCAGTCGTCTGCAGCGGAGGAGGAAGAGGGAAGCCTTGGTGACATTCAACCATTGTCTGCTCAGGGAACTGTCCTGGATGAGGTGGAGGAAGAAGAGGAGGGGGATGAATATTTTGGGGAGGAGGATGCTTCTCAGGGTGCAAGACAAAATGTTGGCTTGCCAAGTTCAGGTCCAGGGTTTGTGCGTGACTGGAGTGATGTGGATTTGGCAGAAAGTGCTCCTACACCCACTGCTGGCAGTGCATCACTGACACCTGGAACATTGGCCCACATGTGTGATTATGCCTTGCGGATCCTAAAAAGGGACCCCCGAATTGCCAAAATGATGAAGAATGACGACTACTGGTTGGCCAGCATCCTTGATCCATGCTATAAAGGCAAATTACAGAACATAATGCCACAGGAGAACCTCGAGCTAATATTGGCAAACAAACAAGCAACTATGGTAAACCGTTTGTTAGAGGCATTCCAGCAAACAGCAGCGGTGCAGGTTCTACCACGAGCCGTACTGGGCCAAATGGAAGAGGTGTTCGTGGTGCACACAGCCGAAGTGGCATTGGAGACAAGGGTTTCATGACCATGTTGTGGACTGATTTCTCCCGGACAGCTCACACTGTTATGTTTCGGTAGCTGAGGAGAAATAGCAAAAATAGCCAAAGTAGCAATACACCAGAGAGGCTGGAAACTACTGGGTTGCAGGACCCTAAACTAACCGCAACACTAGAAGTAGCCGTGGAGCGTACCTACGGTGATACTAGACGCCTCGTCACAGCCGGAGAGATAGCTACACCTAAAGGCAGAAAGATGAAAGCTAACTGCCCCGTAGCAGAACCCCCAAAGAAATAGGAAGCCCCCAAACATGTAATGGCGGTTAGACAAGAAGACAATACGAACACAGACAAAATAGAATGAGCAAACGCTGGGGCCCAATTCTGTCTAGATAGAAAAGTATAGGAAAGAATTCTGACAGCAACCCAAAAAACCCTGACAAAAATACCAACACTTCTGATTAACAAAAAACCTGAGATCACACGATCTCAACCACCTAAATCAGATCTCTGGTATAACACACAGCAATTCAGCAAATAAAAAGTGACACAGGAACAGAGCAAAAGTGCAAACACAAACTGAGCACAAATGCAGCGCCAGGCCCCAAAAGGGGACCAGGCTGAAGTCCACTGCAAGGCAGCAAACCAGCAAGGAAAATCCAACCAGAGGAAAAAAAACAACAAGTCACTTATCTGAATGAAAGCAGGAATGCAAGCTGAGCTCCAAGCAAGACCTGGAAGAACAATTGATTACCGGCAAGGCTGATGGGAGTTCATGTCACTTATATCAGACCATTCAGACCCAGCTGAAAGCCATTCAGCAATTGGTTCATTACCCTCAGCAACCACCGGAGGGAGCCCCAGCTCCGAAGTCGCCTCCAACGTGTTCACAACAGTACCCCCCTTGAGGAGGGGTCACCGAACCCTCACCTGCGCAACCAGGTCGATCAGGATGAGCTCGATGATAGGCACGGATCAGTCTCCTAGCATGGATGTCTGAAGCAAACACCCAAGAATTGTCCTCCTGACCATAACCTCTCCACTTAACCAAATACTGGAGTTTCCGTCTAGCAAAACGAGAATCCAATATTTTCTCAACCACATACTCTAAATTGCCCTTAACCAAAACAGGGTCGGGAGGCGCAACCATAGGAACCACTGGCTCGACAAATCTCTTCAATAAGGACTTGTGGAACATGTTATGGATCTTAAATGTCCCTGGAAGAAGCAAACAGAAGGAAACCGGCTTAAGAATTTCCATGAACTTATAAGGTCCAATGAACCTTGGCTTAAATTTTGGAGATGCAACCTTCATAGGGATATTTCTTGAGGACAACCAAACCAAGTCCCCCACTTTAAAACGAGGACCATCAGTCCTATGCCGGTTGGCAAACCGCTGGGCCTTCTCTTGAGAGAGAGACAACCTCTCCACTATCTGGTCCCAAATCTGCTGCATACGCTCCACAATAGAGTCAACCCCCGGACAGACAGAATTGCAGAAAAATGGAGACATCAAGGTGGCAGAGCTAGCCCTATTATTAAGAGCAAACTCAGTCATCTTGATCAGCAGACACAAAACATCTCAAATAAGTCTCCAAGGTCTGGTTTGTTCTCTCGGTTTGTCCATTGCTCTGAGAGTGAAATACAGAGGAGAAAGATAACTGTACACCAAGTTTAGAACAAAATGTCCTCCAAAATCTGGAAACAAACTGGACTCCTCTGTCAGACACAATGTTCTCCGGAATGCCATGTAACCGAACCACGTGCTGAAAGAACAAAGGCACCAATTCGGAGGAGGGAGGCAACTTAGGTAATGGCACAAGATGTATCATCTTGGAAAACCTATCACAGATTACCCAGATAACGGTCATTCTCTGAGAGACAGGGAGGTCGGAAATAAAATCCATAGAAATATGGGTCCATGGCCTCTTGGGTACAGGTAATGGCATTAACAAACCACTAGAGGCGAGAGCAAGGCTTGGAACGAGAGCAAGTCCCACAGGACTGCACAAAGTCCCTGACGTCACGAGACAAAGTAAGCCACCAAAAGGACCGACTCACCAAGTCTCTGGTACCAAAAATACCGGGTGTTATGAATGTGCTAGAGATGGTTTCTGAGCAGAGGCTTCGTCTGGTGGTTACAGACAGTACTGAACCTTTCAGCGAGGAATGGCAATCTGGGTTCATTGACTGGTCTGATATAAGGGAGGTTCCCTCCCATGATGGTTGCCGGTGATCAATTATTCTTGTCTCAATTGTGGTTCCTGGTTCATTTGGAAGTTTGCTGAGTCTTGCCTGCATCTTCTGCTATCAGATAAGATATTTTCTGCTTTTATTTTTGCGCTTACTTTTTGCATTGTTCCCTGCACTCTTGTGGAGGTCAGCCAGGTCCCCTCCGGGGTGCTTGTGCTCCTCTCAGTTTATCTGAAGTCACTGTTATTTGTTCATTTTCTTTTTCCTGTTTTTTCAGTGGCTGCGGCTTAGTTTTGTTACACCAGAGATCTGATTTGTGTGGTTAGTTCAGGTTACTGCAATTCAATAGGTTCCAGCCTCTCTGGTGTATTGCCGTATTTGCTTTTTCTCCTCAGCTACCAAAACACAACCGGGATGACCAGCCAATGCGGAACAATGAATCTCAGACATCACACTCTTCTTCCACTGGTCTGGGACAAACAATTTCCCAAAAGGGCAGCATTCAGGTTTATCCTCATGACAACCCTCCAGAGCCAGTCTCAAATTGGGCGAGATGGCGGAAAGAACTACACCCTCTTTCAAAATAACAGAGGATCAGATAACTCAGGAGAATCCGCAAAGAAACTCCTCGAGAGGGCATCCACCTTAACATTCTAAGTCCCCGGAAGAAAAGAAACCACAAAATTAAAATGTGTGAAAAACAAGGCCCACCTGGCCTGTCTAGGATTAAGTCGCTTAGCTGATTCGAGATAAACCAGGTTCTTATGGTCCGCGAGGACCACCACCTGATGTTTGGCTCCTTCCAGCCAATGTCTCCACTCTTCAAAGGCCCACTTCATGGCCAATAACTCTGATTAACCATGTCATAATTACGTTCAGTTGGAGAAAATTTTCGAGAGAGGAAGGCAAAAGGATTACTCTTAGAGGTCTCTGGATCCCTTTAGGACAAAACGGCACCTGCCCCAATCTTAGAAGCATCAACCTCCACCTGAAACGGCAGAGAAACATCAGGCTGCCGTAGAACAGGAGCAGAAATGAATCTCTGCTTAAGTTCCTGAAACGCAGAAACTGCCTCAGGAGGCCAATTCACCACATCGGAACCCTTTTTGGTCAAATCAGTCAATGGTTTAACAATACCAGAGAAATTACCAATAAATTTACGATAAAAATTGGCAAAACCCAAAAATCTCTGAAGAGCCTTCAATGAAGTAGGTTGAACCCAATCATAGATGGCCTGAACCTTGACCGGGTCCATTTCAATAACAGACGGAGACAAAATGAATCCCGGAAATGAGACCTTCTGTACGCCAAAAAGACACTTTGATCCCTTCACATACAGTGCATTCTCTCTCAAAATCTGGAACACAGTCTGAACATGTTTCACATGAGAGTCCCAGTCGTTGGAAAAAATCAAGATATCATCCAAATAAACAATCAGAAATTTATCCACAAAATCCCTGAAAATATCATTCATGAAGGATTGGAAGACAGAAGGGGCATTAGTAAGCCCAAAAGGCATCACTAGGTACTCAAAATGCCCCTCTGGGGTATTAAACGCCGTCTTCCATTCATCCCCGTGCTTAATGCGAATAAGGTTATACGCCCCCCTGAGGTCAAGCTTGGTAAACCAACTAGCACTTTTCACTCTGGAAAATAGGTCAGAAATCAAGGGTAACGGATATTGATATTTAACCCCTTCCCGACCCATCACGCCTACGTAGGCGTCATGCTATAAATCATGTTCCTGCGGGTCGGGTGACCGGGGTCACTGAAAGGTCACCCGACCCGCAGTTACAAGACCCTTTGTGCATCACCACAGTGGGGGTGGCTTAACCCCCACGTGGATACGATCGCTCTGATTGGCTGTTAAAAGTGAAACAGCCAATCAGAGCAATCTGTAATATTTTCACCACTGAAATCTGGTGAAATTTACAATCCAGCCATGGCCGATGCTGCAATAGCATCTGCCATGGCTGGACACCTAGTTCCCACCCTCCCCACATCGAGTGACGGCGGCGATCAGTCACCGCTGTCACTAAATGCTCCCTGCGCTCCATCTGCTCCCCTCCTCCTTGCCTCCACTCCCCTCCGCTCCGGTCCGCTCCCCCCGACTTCCGCTCCCCCCCTCAGCTGTCCTCACCTCCCCCAGTCCTCTGTTCGCCCTCTATCAGTCCCGGCGTCTGTCCGGGACTCTTCATGGGTGCCGCCATCTTGGAAAATGGCAGGCGCATGCGCAGTCCGCCCTCCGGCCAGCAGCTTCAGTAATTTATTTTGATCACTGTGATAAACTCTCACAGTGATCAAAATAAATAAAAAAGTAAATAAATGCCCCTTTATCACCCCCATAGGTAGGGACAAATAATAAAATTTAGAAAATATTTTTTTTTCTATTAGGGTTAGAATTACAGTTAGGGTTAGCCTTAAGGTTAGGATTATGTTAGGGTTAGGCTGGATAAATATCGCGTAATGGTAGTCCGTTAGACGGACTGCGTTACACCGCGGTATAACGTGGTGTAACGCAGTCCGTTAAAGCTGCCATTCACTGCCATTTGCAGGCGCATCGCGACGCATGCCGTAAAGCGGCATGTGTTTGCGACATGCCGTCATTCAGTGATGGAGCCTCGGATGCGGCCTGCAGCGTCTAGGCTCCGTCACCGCTAGCGCAAAAGAATCATTTGCTGATTCCTCTGCACCAGCGGGTATAGCATAACGCGATCGCGTTATACTATACCGTTACTAGCCTGTCAACGCTTTGTGTTGAATGGGCTGGTAAAACATAATGTGAACCTAGCCTTAGGGTTAGGTTAGGGTTAGGACTAGGGTTAGCATTAGGGTTAGGGTTATAATTAGGGTTAGGCTGGATTCATATCACGTTATGGCAGTCCGTTAGACAGACTGCATTATACCACGGTATAACGCGGTGTAACGCAGTCCGTTAATGCTGTCATTCACCCCCATTTGAGGGCGCATCGCGACGCATGCCGTAAAGCGGCATACGTTCGTGACGTGCCGTCATTCAGTGACGGAGCCTTGGACGCGGCCTGCAGCGTCTGGGCTCCGTCACCGCTAGCGCAGAAGAATCATCTGCTGATTCCTCTGCACCAGCGGGTATAGCATAATGCGATCGCGTTATGCTATACTGTTACCAGCCCGTCAATTCTATGTGTTGAACGGGCTGGTAAAACGTAATGTGAACCTAGCCTTTAGCATTAGGGTTAGAATTAGGGTTAGGGTTAGAATTAGGGTTACGGTTAGAATTAGGGTTAGGGTTGGAATTTGGGTTAGGGTTGGAATTAGGGTTACGGTTAGAATTAGGGTTAGGGTTGGAATTAGGGTTAGGGTTGGGGTTAGGGCTGGGATTAGGGTTAGGCTTGTGGTTAGGGTTAGAGTTAGGATTAGTGTTAGGGGTGTTTTGGGGTTAGGGTTGGGATTAGGTTTAGGCTTGTGGTTAGGGTTATGTTTAGGGTTGGGATTAGGGTTAGGGGTGTGTTGGGGTTAGGGTTATGGTTCGGATTAGGGGTGTGTAGGGGTTAGGGTTGTGGTTTGGGGTGTGTTGGGGTTAGGGTTGGAGTTAGAATTGAGGGGTTTCCACTATTTAGGCACATCAAGGGGTCTCCAAACGCGACATGGCGCCACCATTGATTCCTGCAAATTTTGAGTTATAAAAGTCAAACAGTGCTTCCTTTATTCCGAGCCCCGACGTGTGCCCAAACAGTGGTTTACCCCCACATATGGGGTATCAGCGTACTCAGGAAAAATTGCACAACATCTTTGGGGGTCTAATTTCTCCTGTTACCCTAGGGAAAAAAAATTGGGGACTAAAATATGTGGAAAAAATTTTTTTTTTATTTTCACGGCTCTGCGTTAGAAACTTCTGTGAAGAACTTGGAGATTCAAAGTGCTCACCACACTTCTAGAGGAGTTCCTTGGGGGATCTAGTTTCCAAAATGGGGTCACTTGGGGGGGGTTTCTACTGTTTAGGCACATCATGGGCTCTGCAAACGTAAAATGGCGCCCGCAGACCATTCCATCAAGTCGGTATTACAAAACATCACTACTTCCCTTCCGAGCCCTGACTTGTGCCCAAACAGTGGTTCCCCCCACATATGGGGTACCAGCGTACTCAGGACGAACAGGACAACAACTTTTGGTGTCCAATTTCTCCTGTTACTCTTGTGAAAATAAAAAATTGTGGGCTAAAAAATCATTTTTTGAGGGAAAAAAATGATTTTTTATTTTCATGACTCTGGGTTATAAACTTCTGTGAAGCACTTGGGGGTTTAAAGTGCACACTACACATCTAGATGAGTTCCTTGGGTGGTCTAGTTTCCAAAATAGGGTCACTTGGGGGGGGTTTCCACAGTTTAGGCACATCAGGGGCTCTGCAAACTTAACATGACGCCCGCAGACCATTCCATCAAGTCGGCATTTCAAAACATCACTACTTCCTTTCCGAGCCCCGACGTGTGCCCAACAGTAGTTTTCTCCAACATATGGGATATCAGCGTACCCAGGACAAATTGGACAACAACTTTTGGCGTCTAATTTCTCCTGTTACCCTTGGGAAAAAAAAAATTGAGGACTAAAAGGTCATGTTTGTGGAAAAAATATGATTTTTTTATTTTCGTGCCCTGGAGTTATAAACTTCTGTGTAGCTCTTGGGGGTTCAAAGTGCTCACCACACATCTAGATAAGTTCCTTGCGGGGTCTAGTTTCCAAAATTGGGTCACTTGTGGGGAGTTTCTACTGTTTAGGCACATCAGGGGCTCTGCAAACATAACATGACGCCCGCAGACCATTCCATCAATGTCGGCATTTCAAAACGTCACTACTTCCCTTCCGAGCCCTGACGTGTGCCCAAACAGTGGTTCCCCCCCACATATTGGGTACCAGCGTACTCAGGACAAACTGGACAACAACTTTTGGGTTCCAATTTCTCCTTTAACCATTGTGAAATAAAAAATAGGGGGCTAAAAAATCATGTTTTGGAAAAAAAAATGATTTTTTATTTTCACGGCTCTGCGTTATAAACTTCTGTGAAGCACCTGGGGGTACAAAAAGTGCTCACTGTGCATCTAGATAAGTTCCTTAGGGGGTCTAGTTTCCAAAATGGGGGCATTTGTGGCGGAGCTACAAAGTTTAGGCACACAGGGGCTCTCCAAACACGACATGGTGTCCGCTAACGATTGGAGCTAATTTTCCATTAAAAAAGTCAAATGGCGCTCCTTCCCTTCTGAGCCCTGCCGTGCGCCCAAACAGTGGTTCCCCTCCACATATGGGGCACCATCGTACTCAGGAAAAATTGGACTACAACTTTTGGGGTCCAATTTATCCTGTTACCATTGGGAAAATAAAAAATAGCGGGCTAAAAAATGATTTTTGAGGAACAAAAATGATTTTTTTATTTTCACTGCTCTACGTTTATAAACTTCTGTGAAGCACTTGGGGGTTCAAAGTGCTCACTACACATCTAGATAAGCTCCTTGGGGGGTCTAGTTTCCAAACTGGGGTCACTTGTGGGGGGTTTCTACTGTTTAGGCACATCAGGGGCTCTGAAAACGCAACATGACGCCCGCAGAACATTCCATCAAGTCTGCATTCCAAAATGGCGCTCCTTCCCTTCTGAGCTCTCTCATGCACCAAAACAGTGGTTCCCCCCACATATGGGGTACTGGTGTACTCAGGACAAATTGCACAACAACTTTTGTGGTCCAATTTCTCCTGTTACCCTTATGAAAAAAAAATAGCGGGCTAAAAAATCATTTTTGAGGAAAAAAATGATTTTTTTATTTTCACTGCTCTGCGTTATAAACTTCTGTGAAGCACTTGGGGGTTCAGAGTGCTCACAACACATCTAGATAAGTTCCATAAGGAGTCTAGCTTCCAAAATGGTGTCACATGTGGGGGTTTTCACTGTTTAGGCACACAGGGGCTCTCCAAACGCGTCATGGTGTCCACTAACGATTGGAGCTAATTTTCCATTCAAAAAGTCAAATGGAGCTCCTTCCCTTCTGGGCCCTGCCGTGCGCCCAAACAGTGGTTTATGACCACATATGAGGTATCTGTGTACTCAGGATAATTTGCACAACAAATTTTAGGATCCATTTTATCCTATTGCACATGTGAAAATGAAAAAACTGAGGCTAAAAGAAAATTTTTGTGAAAAAAAAAGTACTTTCTTTTTTTACGGATCAATTTGTGAAGCACCTGGGGGATCAAAGTGCTCACTATGCATCTAGATAAGTTCCTTGGGGGGTCTAGTTTCCAAAATGGGGTCACTTGTGGGGGAGCTCCAATGTTTAGGCACACAGGGACTCTCCAAATGCGACATGGCAACCGCTAAATATTCCAGCATATTTTCCATTCAAAAAGTCAAATGGCGCTCCTTTCCTTCTGAGCCATGCCGTACGCCCAAACAGTGGTTTATGACCACATATGAGGTATCGTGTGTACTCGGAAGAAATTGCCCAACAAATTTTAGGATCCATTTTATCCTGTTGCCCATGCAAAAATGAAAAAATTGATGCTAAAAGAAAATTTTTGTTGGAAAAATGAACATGTCCATTTCTTCCTTCCACGTTGCTTTAGTTCCTGTGAAGCACCTGAAGAGTTTATAATCTTCTTGAATGTAGTTTTGAGTAGCTTGAGGGGTGCAGTTTTTATAATGATGTCACTTTTGGGTATTTTCTGCCATATAGACCCCTCAAAGTGACTTCAAATGTGAGGTGGTCCGTAAAAAAAATGGCTTTGTAAATTTTGTTGTAAAAATGAGAAATAGCTGGTCAACTTTTAACCCTTATAACTTCCTAACAAACAAAAATTTTGTTTCCAAAATTGTGCTGATGTAAAATAGACATGTGGGAAATGTTATTTATTAACTACTTTGTGTCACATAACTCTCTGGTTTAACAGAATAAAAAATCAAAATTTGAAAATTGCAAACTTTTCAAAATTTTCGCCAAATTTCCATTTTTTTCACAAGTAAATGCAAAAATTATCGACCTAAATTTACCACTAACATGAAGCCCAATATGTCACGAAAAAAATTCTCAGAATCTCTAGGATCCGTTGAAGCGTTCCTGAGTTATTACCTCATAAAGGGACACTGGTCAGAATTGCAAAAAATTGCAAGGTCTTTAAGGTCAAAATAGGCTGGGTCATGAAGGGGTTAACAGTGATTTATTCAGGAGGCGATAATCAATACACGGCCTCAATGAACCATCCTTTTTGGCCACAAAGAAAAAACCGGCGCCCAAGGGTGAAGAGGATAGTCTGATATGACCCTTCTCTAAAGACTCTTTGATATAAGATTGCATAGCATCGTGTTCAGGTACAGATAAATTAAAAAGGCGACCTTTAGGAAATTTACCACCAGGCACTAACTCGTTAGCGCAATCATAGCTCCTGTGAGGAGGTAAGGATGCAGACTTACTCTCACTAAACACATCAGAAAAATCAGTCAAAAAGTCAGGGACATCCTGAGACTGGGGAGAGGCAGAAAAAACAGGAGTGTCAGTATTAACACATTGGCAGCCCCAACTGGTCATAGACAGATTTCCAATCCAAAATAGGATTACGAGTCTGTATCCAAGGGAAACCCAGTACAATAATGTCATGCAGATTATGCAACACCAGAAATTTGCAACTCTCCTGATGATCTGGTTCAACCCTCATTATCACCTGAGTAGAAAACTGGGGTTTATTCTCCGCCAAAGGGGTAGAATCAATGCCCAGCAAAGCAATAGACTTCCGAAGGGGTATCATGGGAAACCCACAACGTTTGGCAAAGTCAAAATCCATCAGGTTAATAGCTGCTCCTGAATCAACAAAAGCCTGAGCCGAAAATGTGGACAGGGAGCAAATCAGGGTAACAGTCAACAGAAATTTAGTCTGAACACTACCCAAGACAACTGAGCGCGCAAAACGTCTTCCCCGCTTAGGGAAAACGGAAATAGCATGAGAAGCGTCACCACAGTAGAAACATAACTCATTGCGCTTTCGAAACTCATGACGCTGAGCCCCAGAAGTCACACCATCACACTGCATGGGCTCAGAAGCTGGCTCACAAGGCAACACTATCTCACGCATAGCTCTGCGCTCACGCAAACATCTGTCAATTTGAATAGTCAAAGACATAGAATCATTGAGACCAGAGGGAACAGGGAATCCCACCATAACGTCCTTTACATTTTCTGACAGATCCTTCCGAAAAAGGGCTGCCAAAGCATCATCATTCCATTTGGTCAGGACTGCCCACTTTCGGAATTTCTGACAGTACAGCTCAGCTTCTTCACGACCCTGATTTAATGCCAACAAGGTCTTTTCAGCTTGATCAGTGACATTAGGTTCATCGTACAATAACCCCAGAGCCTGAAAAAATGCATCAACATTACTCAAAACAGGATCCCCAGGTGTCAGGGAAAAAGCCCAATCCTGAGGGTCGCCGCGCAGCAGAGAGATGACAATTTGAACCTGCTGTGCTGCGTTCCCTGAGGATTTAGGCTTTAAGGCAAAAAACAACTTGCAGTTATTTTTAAAATTCAGAAATTTAGACCGATCCCCCAAGAATAAATCTGGCATGGGGATTCTAGGTTCCACAACAGGCAACCCAGCAAGATAGGCAGTAATCTTCTGAACCTCAGCGGCAAGCCGCTCCACACGGCCAGACAACTGTGTAAACTCCATTGAGGACAAAGAAAAAATTCCTCCTCAGCACCCAGAAAAAAAGAGGGAAAAAATGCAACAAACAGAAAAATTTTTTTCTGACAACTCCTTTTTTTTTCTTTTTACTATTTTTCCCTTCTGTTGAGTACCATAGAATTGTCAGTTTGGCCGGTAATACTGTTATGTTTCAGTAGCTGAGGAGAAATAGCAAAAATAGCCGAAGTAGCAATACACCAGAGAGGCTGGAAACTACTGGGTGTTAGAACCCTCTTGTTAGATTTTGTTTCAGTTTGCTGGTCACATGACCTTTTTTCCCTATTTAGTCTGGCTCCGCCCTTCTGGCTTTGCTGGACTTCATTGTATTATCTACTCTTAAGCTAGCCGGGTGCTTAGGTGCCTTTCTCAGTCAGTTTTGCTTGATCTTAGGATCTCTAAGTAATTTGTTTTCTGTTTATTTATCCCTGCTACAACTTCTGTTAGGAGGTGTCCACCTTTTTCCCCAGTCCCTAGATCTGTAGGGATTCCTGCCTCGCATGTATAGGTCTTCGTTCAGACTAGCTGAGGACTTTAGCGGGTCTGGTCGCAGGAGCAGGTTCCCCGTTACATCGTAGGGATCCAGCTTAGTTCTATTGTAGGGACAGAATTGCCATCTTTCCTTAGTGCTTGTAGCAGATCATAACAGTAAGTCCAGCCCAAAAAATATCCCTATGGAAAGATTTCCAGTTTTCATCATGGTGTCGGTTCAGGATTTGGCTCAACGCCTGCAGGGACTCTCTCTGGAGGTGGCTGAGATCCAGCAACACGTGAGTAGTTGTTCTGGAGCACATTTCGTGGAGCCAAAGGTACGTTTGCCTGATTTATTTTTTGGTGAACAACAAGATTTTTTTTCTTTTAAAATGCTTGCTTGTTGTATTTTCGTTTGAGACCCAGATCCTCTGGTGATGAATCTCAGCGCATAGGGTTCATAATGTCACTTTTGCGCAAAGAACCTCAGGACTGGGCCTTTTCTCTGCAACTTAGTGATCCATGCTTTAGATCAGTGGATAGTTTTTTTTCTGCTTTGGGGTTAATGTATGACGATCCTGATCGTGTTTCATCAGCTGAGACAGAATTGAGACGTTTGAGGCAGGGTTCAGGGAATGTGGAAAAATATTGTACTCACTTCCATCGGTGGTCTACCCAGGTGGGGTGGAACGATTCAGCTTTGAAAAGTTTATTTCTTGCAGAGCTAAGTGAAAGGGTTAAAGATTTGCTGATTGCTTATCCTATACCTGGTAACTTGCAAGAGGCTATGCAATTAGCCATACGGGTGGATAGGAGACTGCGTGCAAGGGTTAATGAGAATAAATCCTCTGCCATGTCAGCTCCAAGTCTGGAGAGGGACTGTACTGACATTGGAGAGCCGATGGAAATTGGAGCGATGACACTTCGCTCTCAGGAAAAAGACCGCAGGTATTCTGAAGGTTTGTGTTTCTATTGTGGCAAGTCTAAGCATTTTATTAAGAACTGTGCGCTTCAAATAAATAAAGAGAAAAAAAAATGAGGTCAGTTTCGCCCGTACAGCTTGTTTAAACAATAAAGGTGTCTTTCTTTCTGCTACCACTGCTGTTGAGTAGTAAGTAAATGATGTGCACACTGTTAAGTCAATAGTTGGTGCTGGCTGAACCAAGAAACCAATATAGTAGAGAAAAACAGCCGCACTCAATGTTGATTGTGAAGCAAAATAAGTTCCATTTTATTACATCAAAATTATATACAAGAGCCACAGCCCGTGTGGTGTGAACGGATAAGAGAAGTTGGGGTTAACGTTTCGACCGTATGGTCTTTCTCAAAACCTCACTGTGAAACACAAAAACATAGGTATGAATATCAAATAACAAAAAACATTTTTTATATACAAAAATATACAAAAATATGTACAAATATATACAAAATTATCAACAGAGTAATGGTATATAGTCCCAGGGTAGAGATTTATGTTATTAACAGAGTGCAGGGCATAAACATATATATCAAGATTGTAACAACTAGGGATTAATTAGCCATAGAGATAGATTAAAGGGGATGTAGCAGGGGCATTACCAGTAATACTCAGGTTAATAAGTGTAGCACATGTGTTACAATGGAATAAGGTTGAAACCTGAAAAAGATCTGCAACCATGTGATAGTCTAAAGTCCAATAATCATATGTAGTAAAGAAATGCTATGAGATAGCGATAATATATATGCAAGAATACCAAAATCTGCAAGGCTCATGGAATACAAATGCACATTAATCCTGGAAAACTGATCTGGTAGGTACAAGAGCAACTAACCTGGAGATGGATATGCACGATAAAGGGAAATGGTTTAGAAAGGAACAATGTCCCGTGTAGGCTATACATAGAAAAGGAGGAAAACATTGTTAATTCAAGTCCAAGTGCCATGGGGAAAGTATAGAACAAAGAAACCGACAGCAGATAAGGCATGATGTAAAAGTGAAAGTCCTGGGCACAAACCTGTATTTAGAAACAAATAGGAGCGTTCCGTTCAGTGGCTGCAGTGTGTGTGGTGCAAAGAGGTATGGCGCTTTAAATCAGGCGCCTCAGCTCAATATCCGGTCGCCGCCCATAGAGTCGACAGTGTGAGAGAGGCCTGACACGCAAGAGCGTGTCATGATGTATTGCGCATGCGTCTCGCTCAAACAGGCGTCATGGCTATGAGAGTGTACGAGGGAGGCGTGTCCTACCAATGGGCGCCTGCGCACTAAGGTGTATGTGATCACTGCGGTAACCGGGGAAGAAAACAGGGGTGGGTTTGTAGATGTGTAACGCGTGAGCAGTGACGGAAAGGGGGAGAAACAAGGGATGGAAGCAGCAGGAGAATAGGGAGAAGAAGAGAAAGGAGGGGAAAGGGGGGAATAGAGAAAGGGGGGTGAGGGAGGTAAGTATTGGAGGAAATAAGTGAATGCAAATAGCGGTGGAGCATGTAAAGTGGAACCAAGGACTAGATGGAAAGGGGAGAACTGAAATGAGAGTTGAGGTAATGGTTAGAAAATTGTCAACAGAAAGAAGGGAACAGACAAGTTGTATCTTATAATGTGGAATTTGTAAAAATTGGAAACTGCAATGACAGCTGTGGCAATGATAGACCAATTGTTAAGAGATGGACAATCAAGAGGATTTGACAAAATTATTTATTTAGAAATGAAAAATTGGAAAAATTCACCATAAAATAAAAAAATAAATATAATAAAAAGCGAAAAATAAAAGAATAGAAATAAACAATTAAAAAAGAATAAAGAATTAAAAAAATTACAAAAAAAAAAAAAAAAAAATTTTTCAAAAAAAGAGGAAAAAGAATATGAAGAAAAATAGTAATAATAAAAATAAAAATAAAAATAAAAGAAAAAAATGAAAAAGGTGGAAAAAAAATTTTGTTGAAAAAAACTTACCACCCAATAGTTGAAGATAGGAGGGAAAGATTATGTATAGCCTTACATAAATCATGTGAGGTAACCATGTTAAGAAATCTGGAAAAAAAAGGGGGGGGAGGAAAGGTTAAGGTACCCACAAGAAACAGTTAACCTGGAAATAAAGTGTTACAAAGATCATAAACACTGTAATGGACCATTCAGCAAAAGGTAAAATCTATTTCCCTATTCAGGCCTTTCGGAGCCAGAGTTTGTAATGTGTGGATCCAAAAGGATTCCCGTTGCTTGAGGAGTTTAATGTGGTTGCCCCCTCGTCTCGGTCTGTTGACCTGCTTTATTACCTGGAAACGTAGCTGTGACACAGCATGGTTTGCCGTGGAGAAATGATATGGTACCGGCAGCCATGTTTTATTTAACCTGATCGTTGATTTATGATTTGTGATTCTCTCTCTGATGTGTTGCGTGGTTTCGCCAATATATAGGAAGCCACATGGGCATTTAATGAGGTAGACTACAAAATTGGAGTCACATGTGAAGAAACCATTGATTTTGTACCTCTTACCCGTGTGTGGGTGGACAATGTCTTCCGATTTAATCACATTGGCACAGCAAGCACAGCCTAGACATGGAAATGTTCCTTTTCTTTGTGACCCAAGGAATGTTTGTTTGGGTAATTTTGTAACACTGCCAATGTCCGCACGGACCAGTTGATCTTTAAAGTTCCTTGGTCTCCTTTTACACATAAGGGCAGGTGTCTGGAAGGATGGAATTTGTGGGTATGACTCGGCTAGGCGAGGCCAATGTTTGTTAATGGTTTTGTAGATTAGGTTCATTAGAGGGTGATGTGTGTGAATAAAGGGGATTCGTTCAGGTTTCGAGGGAACATTGGTTGGGGGATTCCATGATGAGATTCTCTGTTTTTCCATGGAAAGGATATTATCTGGGTAGCCCCTTTCCCTGAATTTATTGGCCATCTCGTCAAGTCGTGCGTCAACAAGAAGGGGATTGGAAACAATCTTTTTCACCCTGTGGAATTGGGACCAGGGAAGGCTCTCACGTGTGGACCTTGGATGGCAGCTTGTAAATAGTAGAAGATTATTAGAATCAGTGGGCTTGGTGTACAGGTCCGTAGAAAGGCCCCCGTTGTCATTTTTTGAAACCATAGTGTCTAGGAACGGAATTTTACGTAAGTCCCAATTAAGTACAAATTGTAGCTCAGGTCTGATGCCATTAATCCGTGTTGTAAATGTGAGAATGGTATCAGGGCTACCTTCCCATAGGCAGAAAATGTCGTCTATGTAGCGAAGCCAACATTTGGAATGTAGAACAAACAGGTCATTATTGTAGACATGTGTATTTTCAAAGGTGTCCATATATAGATTGGCATAGGCCGGTGCCATGTTTGATCCCATGGCCGTTCCACAGGATTGGTAATAGAACTGGTCACCAAATAGAAAATAGTTCTCATTAAGGACTAGGGTTAGCATATCCAAAATAAATTGCTGTGAGTTTGTGCTTAAATGTGTTGAATGGAGAGAATCTCTCACAGCATCAACACCATGATCATGTTTGATTGAGGTGTAGAGGCTTTTGACATCTAAGGTAGCAAGAAGGCATCCTGGTGAGATGTTTGCCAAACCTTTGATTATGTTGATAAAGTGTCCAGTGTCGAGTACAAAGGATCTGGTTTCCTTGACTAGTGGTGTCAAGGTTTTCTCCAGAAAAATGGATAAAGGTGCCAAGACAGAGTCAGTTGATGCCACTATAGGGCGTCCCGGGGGGTTGGTTAGTGATTTGTGAATTTTGGAAGAGTATATATAACTGGTGTTACTGGATGGAAGTTGGTCAAGAAGGTGGCCGTTTTCTTATCTATGCAATTCATGGCTAGATATTTATTGAGAAGATTCTCAATTTTCCTTTTAATGTTTGGCAATGGGTCAGAGGTGATTTTTGTATATGTGGATACATCCGATAATTGACTCTCGATTTCCTTCATGTAGTCAATTTTGTTCATCACCACAATCGCCCCGCCCTTATCTGCTGGTTTGATAGTGATGTTTTTATTAGCCTTTAAAGACTCGATGGCCTGCCTTTCCAGTGGTGTAATATTGCTTTTAGTGGGAAAATGGCCCTTCTGTTGTTTTTTAAGTGTCTCATGTATTTCCCTGTCAATAAGGTCAATACATGCTTCCGCTGCATGATAGGTGCGGGGAGGGTGGAACGAGCTTTTGTTATACAGTCCTAGGGAGGCAATAGACATTTCAGATAAACCAACTGAGGTACCCTCATAAGGGGATGTCACATCCAGATTTGGCCCCTTTTGAAGGCCAAAATGGGTTTTAAGACGAATGGAGCGGTAGAAATATTGGAGGTCTTGCTCCAATTTGAAGCTGTCCCAGGCAGGGGTAGGGCAAAATGATAGTCCATGTTGTAGCACCGACAGTTCTGTTGGATTAAGTGTATATGAGGAAATGTTAATCACAGACCTGAGGTTCATACCTGCGATCTTGTTACCATCCGGTCGGTTGTATTTACGGGTTGACCTCCTTGTCTTTCTCCTCCTGTCGGGCGATTGTAGCCCCTCCTGGGTTGTCCTCTTCCTAAAAAATTCCTCTGGTTTGGGTTGTATGAAGAACCACTGCTGTCTGAGCTGAATGAGCCAGGTCGTCTTGAGTTGTAGTTGCCTCGCATTGTGTCGAATTTGTGTTGTCGTTCCACCTATACACTCTCTCGAGTCTATAGTCCTCTTCGTCTCTGTGGAATTTACTTCTCTTTTTCTATTGTAGAGTTTTGCGGTTTTCCTCAATTATTTTGTCAACCTTACTTTTCAGGTTGTGCCAGTCCTGTGTGGAAAAAGTAGAGCAAAGTTGTTCCTCAATAGATTTCACCTTAGCCTCGGTTTCCGAAATTGCTGACTGTAGTGTCTCAATTGTTAGAAGTATGATGTCCAATGAGCACTTGTTGAGAATTTTTTTAATACTTCTCGCAGTAATCAGGTCTGTCGGAAAAAAGCGTGGGACGGAGGTTACAGCGTAAGCCTCTCGGGATACGATTGACCTTGTAATATTCAGCTAGGGTAACTGAATGGAGGTCGTAGGACATCAGCCTCCTACGTTCCCGTTCATAATCTCTGCTTCGGATCTCTTGTGCTGGAGTGTGCAGAAAATCACTAGGATTAGTGATTCTAGATAGGATGCTAGATGCTGTAGATTCATCAAATGCAAATGTATGCGTAGACATTAGGGAACAGGTGCGTACATCAACAAAAAATCCAATAGTAAGTAAATGATGTGCACACTGTTAAGTCAATAGTTGGTGCTGGCTGAACCAAGAAACCAATATAGTAGAGAAAAACAGCCGCACTCAGTGTTGATTGTGAAGCAAATAAGTTCCATTTTATTACATCAAAATTATATACAAGAGCCACAGCCCGTGTGGTGTGAACGGATAAGAGAAGTTGGGGTTAACGTTTCGACCGTATGGTCTTTCTCAAAACCTCACTGTGA
Organism: Oophaga sylvatica; assembly: GCA_033576555.1. Lineage (NCBI taxonomy): Eukaryota > Metazoa > Chordata > Amphibia > Anura > Dendrobatidae > Oophaga > Oophaga sylvatica. The sequence continues at coordinate 12,675,711 of JARQOD010000003.1, read as the reverse complement.
AACACAAAAACATAGGTATGAATATCAAATGACAAAAAACATTTTTTATATACAAAAATATACAAAAATATGTACAAATATATACAAAATTATCAACAGAGTAATGGTATATAGTCCCAGGGTAGAGATTTATGTTATTAACAGAGTGCAGGGCATAAACATATATATCAAGATTGTATCAACTAGGGATTAATTAGCCATAGAGATAGATTAAAGGGGATGTAGCAGGGGCATTACCAGTAATACTCAGGTTAATAAGTGTAGCACATGTGTTACAATGGAATAAGGTTGAAACCTGAAAAAGATCTGCAACCATGTGATAGTCTAAAGTCCAATAATCATATGTAGTAAAGAAATGCTATGAGATAGCGATAATATATATGCAAGAATACCAAAATCTGCAAGGCTCATGGAATACAAATGCACATTAATCCTGGAAAACTGATCTGGTAGGTACAAGAGCAACTAACCTGGAGATGGATATGCACGATAAAGAGGAAATGGTTTAGAAAGGAACAATGTCCCGTGTAGGCTATACATAGAAAAGGAGGAAAACATTGTTAATTCAAGTCCAAGTGCCATGGGGAAAGTATAGAACAAAGAAACCGACAGCAGATAAGGCATGATGTAAAAGTGAAAGTCCTGGGCACAAACCTGTATTTAGAAACAAATAGGAGCGTTCCGTTCAGTGGCTGCAGTGTGTGTGGTGCAAAGAGGTATGGCGCTTTAAATCAGGCGCCTCAGCTCAATATCCGGTCGCCGCCCATAGAGTCGACAGTGTGAGAGAGGCCTGACACGCAAGAGCGTGTCATGATGTATTGCGCATGCGTCTCGCTCAAACAGGCGTCATGGCTATGAGAGTGTACGAGGGAGGCGTGTCCTACCAATGGGCGCCTGCGCACTAAGGTGTATGTGATCACTGCGGTAACCGGGGAAGAAAACAGGGGTGGGTTTGTAGATGTGTAACGCGTGAGCAGTGACGGAAAGGGGGAGAAACAAGGGATGGAAGCAGCAGGAGAATAGGGAGAAGAGAAAGGAGGGGGAAGGGGGGAATAGAGAAAGGGGGGTGAGGGAGGTAAGTATTGGAGGAAATAAGTGAATGCAAATAGCGGTGGAGCATGTAAAGTGGAACCAAGGACTAGATGGAAAGGGGACATTGTCCACCCACACACGGGTAAGAGGTACAAAATCAATGGTTTCTTCACATGTGACTCCAATTTTGTAGTCTACCTCATTAAATGCCCATGTGGCTTCCTATATATTGGCGAAACCACGCAACACATCAGAGAGAGAATCACAAATCATAAATCAACGATCAGGTTAAATAAAACATGGCTGCCGGTACCATATCATTTCTCCACGGCAAACCATGCTGTGTCACAGCTACGTTTCCAGGTAATAAAGCAGGTCAACAGACCGAGACGAGGGGGCAACCACATTAAACTCCTCAAGCAACGGGAATCCTTTTGGATCCACACATTACAAACTCTGGCTCCGAAAGGCCTGAATAGGGAAATAGATTTTACCTTTTGCTGAATGGTCCATTACAGTGTTTATGATCTTTGTAACACTTTATTTCCAGGTTAACTGTTTCTTGTGGGTACCTTAACCTTTCCTCCCCCCCCTTTTTTTTCCAGATTTCTTAACATGGTTACCTCACATGATTTATGTAAGGCTATACATAATCTTTCCCTCCTATCTTCAACTATTGGGTGGTAAGTTTTTTTCAACAAAATTTTTTTTCCACCTTTTTCATTTTTTTCTTTTATTTTTATTTTTATTTTTATTATTACTATTTTTCTTCATATTCTTTTTCCTCTTTTTTTGAAAAATTTTTTTTTTTTTTTTTGTAATTTTTTTAATTCTTTATTCTTTTTTAATTGTTTATTTCTATTCTTTTATTTTTCGCTTTTTATTATATTTATTTTTTTATTTTATGGTGAATTTTTCCAATTTTTCATTTCTAAATAAATAATTTTGTCAAATCCTCTTGATTGTCCATCTCTTAACAATTGGTCTATCATTGCCACAGCTGTCATTGCAGTTTCCAATTTTTACAAATTCCACATTATAAGATACAACTTGTCTGTTCCCTTCTTTCTGTTGACAATTTTCTAACCATTACCTCAACTCTCATTTCAGTTCTCCCCTTTCCATCTAGTCCTTGGTTCCACTTTACATGCTCCACCGCTATTTGCATTCACTTATTTCCTCCAATACTTACCTCCCTCACCCCCCTTTCTCTATTCCCCCCTTTCCCCTCCTTTCTCTTCTTCTCCCTATTCTCCTGCTGCTTCCATCCCTTGTTTCTCCCCCTTTCCGTCACTGCTCACGCGTTACACATCTACAAACCCACCCCTGTTTTCTTCCCCGGTTACCGCAGTGATCACATACACCTTAGTGCGCAGGCGCCCATTGGTAGGACACGCCTCCCTCGTACACTCTCATAGCCATGACGCCTGTTTGAGCGAGACGCATGCGCAATACATCATGACACGCTCTTGCGTGTCAGGCCTCTCTCACACTGCCGACTCTATGGGCAGCGACCGGATATTGAGCTGAGGCGCCTGATTTAAAGCGCCATACCTCTCTGCACCACACACACTGCAGCCACTGAACGGAACGCTCCTATTTGTTTCTAAATACAGGTTTGTGCCCAGGACTTTCACTTTTACATCATGCCTTATCTGCTGTCGGTTTCTTTGTTCTATACTTTCCCCATGGCACTTGGACTTGAATTAACAATGTTTTCCTCCTTTTCTATGTATAGCCTACACGGGACATTGTTCCTTTCTAAACCATTTCCTCTTTATCGTGCATATCCATCTCCAGGTTAGTTGCTCTTGTACCTACCAGATCAGTTTTCCAGGATTAATGTGCATTTGTATTCCATGAGCCTTGCAGATTTTGGTATTCTTGCATATATATTATCGCTATCTCATAGCATTTCTTTACTACATATGATTATTGGACTTTAGACTATCACATGGTTGCAGATCTTTTTCAGGTTTCAACCTTATTCCATTGTAACACATGTGCTACACTTATTAACCTGAGTATTACTGGTAATGCCCCTGCTACATCCCCTTTAATCTATCTCTATGGCTAATTAATCCCTAGTTGATACAATCTTGATATATATGTTTATGCCCTGCACTCTGTTAATAACATAAATCTCTACCCTGGGACTATATACCATTACTCTGTTGATAATTTTGTATATATTTGTACATATTTTTGTATATAAAAAATGTTTTTTGTCATTTGATATTCATACCTATGTTTTTGTGTTTCACAGTGAGGTTTTGAGAAAGACCATACGGTCGAAACGTTAACCCCAACTTCTCTTATCCGTTCACACCACACGGGCTGTGGCTCTTGTATATAATTTTGATGTAATAAAATGGAACTTATTTTGCTTCACAATCAACATTGAGTGCGGCTGTTTTTCTCTACCACTGCTGTTGAGGAGGAATTAATGGAGTTTCGGGTATTTGTGGATTGTGGTTCAACTCTCAATGTGATTGATGGGAAATTTTTGGAAAAACTAAAATTAAAACCCAAACTTCTGTCTTCCCCTATTAATGTCGTTTCTGTGGATGGTTCTCACTTGAAAAATGTTACCATATCTGTGAATTTCCTCTTACTATTAAAGGGAATCTGTCACCCTAAATTGGCGGGATATTTAAATGATGGCAGTCAGGTCAGATGGGCGGTGTTTTGGGTACTTGCCTTAACATGTTGTTTGCCGCTGTCTCCATTATTTCTGGGAATTGTAGTCGTTGCCCTCCATATAATGCGCCTGCGCATTGCAATCTGCGGCAAAGCATACTGCGCGTGCGCAATTCAAGATTACAATGCGCAGGCACGTTATATGGAGGGCAACGACTACAATTCCCAGAAATAATGGAGACAGCGGCGAACAACATGTTAAGGCAAGTACCCAAAACACCGCCCATCTGACCTGACTGCCATCATTTAAATATCCCGCCAATTTAGGGTGACAGATTCCCTTTAATGGTTTCATCAAGAGAATTTGGATTTGGTAGTTTTGAATAATTTGCCCTCACCGGTGATTTTGGGGTTACCCTGGTTAAAATTGCACAATCCTGTACTGGATTGGTCTACCAATGAAATTAAAGATTAGTAAACACCAGCACAGTCCTGTAATGGAGGTGCACCAGTAGGTTCCCAGGCCGTAATAGTTTGAATGAAAAGCTGGGCACACTCATATAGGTGAGCAGAAAGTAATGGTTTAATGTACATACAGTAGTCACAAAATCAGACGTTTCGGTCTATCTCGACCTTCATCAGTGAACTACAAAAACGAAGTAAGACTAATGATAATGCATGAAAATAAAGTATGTACAGTGGAAAGTAATAGTGGCAGTCATATATAATAAGCAGTATAACTTTAGGATAACCACAACATCATGCCTCAGCAAAAATAACAATGAAAAGAATCTTTTATAATATCAGAAAAATTCAGGACATATGTGGACATACCTAGGTGAAGGTGACAGGCATCTTGGATCTTATAATGGTTAGAAACTGATTGTTTGTAATCTGGAAAGTATAGATATAGCGCTCACATAATCAGCAAAAGGTTTGTGCACAGTGCTGAGGAGATATAATTACCAAATAAAACATACCACTAGTATGAGATGGTGAAAACGTGGTTATGCTGTGGTATACAATTGGAAAAAGGAGAATTAGTGTGAAGTGTACATCCCCAAACAATCGCGTTTCTTTAAAAAAACAAATGTAAAACGTACCGGAGTGCAGATCACTTGTTGTGGGATAATAGTAAAGCAGTTTAGTGCTGTGAAGACAATATAGTAGCCTGTTCAACGCTGTGAATGAAGGCACCTTCAGAACAATAGACTAGTGCGGACGCAATCAGACTTACCGATACCGGAAGTAAGGAAGCTGTGTGCTGTGCGGCTCCAGACGCGGCATCCACCGCTAGTCAGGAGGGGCCGCTAAACTGCAGCGTGCATCTATATATAGGGAGTATCGTGTGTTGGTGAGCACAGCAGTGCATAGCGATACCGGAAGTGCCGTAAACCGGAAGTGGAGTAAGCGTTCCACGGGGGTGGGCGTGATGCGTTCCACAGGTGGGAGTGACGCTGATTTGCGTTCCATAGGGATATGCTTGCGTGTCACAGGCGATATATTGATCAGGGAGTGAAGAAAATGCTCAGTGATGAAAACAAAACTGTGTGATAGTCAATGAGGATGATTCTGTAAGGTAAAGAGATAATATTAGTTATATTTGCAAATACAGAATGTGAGTACACTGGCAAAATTAAGTAAAATGGATTTAGTGACATTGTTAAATGTGGCACTGTCACCTTCATAATTCACAAAAAGGCACAAAGATCATAATCTTTATTAAGTCCCTTGGGATGCAACGTATCTAATTCGTGTATCCAATAAGCCTCTCTACGCTTGAGTAAAGTAATACGGTCACCTCCTCGTCGTGGCATAGGTACATGTTCCAGTACCTGGAAACGCAATAAACATATAATATTGCGTTTCCAGGAAACACGAATTAGATACGTTGCATCCCAAGGGACTTAATAAAGATTATGATCTTTGTGCCTTTTTGTGAATTATGAAGGTGACAGTGCCACATTTAACAATGTCACTAAATCCATTTTACTTAATTTTGCCAGTGTACTCACATTCTGTATTTGCAAATATAACTAATATTATCTCTTTACCTTACAGAATCATCCTCATTGACTATCACACAGTTTTGTTTTCATCACTGAGCATTTTCTTCACTCCCTGATCAATATATCGCCTGTGACACGCAAGCATATCCCTATGGAACGCAAATCAGCGTCACTCCCACCTGTGGAACGCATCACGCCCACCCCCGTGGAACGCTTACTCCACTTCCGGTTTACGGCACTTCCGGTATCGCTATGCACTGCTGTGCTCACCAACACACGATACTCCCTATATATAGATGCACGCTGCAGTTTAGCGGCCCCTCCTGACTAGCGGTGGATGCCGCGTCTGGAGCCGCACAGCACACAGCTTCCTTACTTCCGGTATCGGTAAGTCTGATTGCGTCCGCACTAGTCTATTGTTCTGAAGGTGCCTTCATTCACAGCGTTGAACAGGCTACTATATTGTCTTCACAGCACTAAACTGCTTTACTATTATCCCACAACAAGTGATCTGCACTCCGGTACGTTTTACATTTGTTTTTTTAAAGAAACGCGATTGTTTGGGGATGTACACTTCACACTAATTCTCCTTTTTCCAATTGTATACCACAGCATAACCACGTTTTCACCATCTCATACTAGTGGTATGTTTTATTTGGTAATTATATCTCCTCAGCACTGTGCACAAACCTTTTGCTGATTATGTGAGCGCTATATCTATACTTTCCAGATTACAAACAATCAGTTTCTAACCATTATAAGATCCAAGATGCCTGTCACCTTCACCTAGGTATGTCCACATATGTCCTGAATTTTTCTGATATTATAAAAGATTCTTTTCATTGTTATTTTTGCTGAGGCATGATGTTGTGGTTATCCTAAAGTTATACTGCTTATTATATATGACTGCCACTATTACTTTCCACTGTACATACTTTATTTTCATGCATTATCATTAGTCTTACTTCGTTTTTGTAGTTCACTGATGAAGGTCGAGATAGACCGAAACGTCTGATTTTGTGACTACTGTATGTACATTAAACCATTACTTTCTGCTCACCTATATGAGTGTGCCCAGCTTTTCATTCATACCAATGAAATTAAGTCCTGGAGTCCCAATTGTTATGACAAGTGTTGTAACGGGCGTATTGCTGCTGTAGTTAAGGGGGAGTTACCTGTACCTATTCAGGATTTTTGGAAAGTTTTTTCTGATAAGGAATCGCAGGTATTGCCTCCTCATAGAGACTATGATTGTACTATTGAATTTGTCCCTGGAGCGACTCTTCCTAAAAGTCGTTTATTTAATTTGACTATTCCTGAGAGAAAGGCTTTGGAGGAATACATACAGACAAGCTTGGCCGCCGGTCACATTAGACCTTCCAAATCTCCTGTGGTGGTTGGATTTTTTTTTGTTAAAAAGAAGGACGGCGGTTTACGGCCTTGTCTGGACTTTCGTGAGATTAATAAGATTACTGTACGCAATCCTTACCCACTGCCATTGATTCCTGATTTGTTTAACCAGTTAGTGGGGGCCAAGTGGTTCTCGAAAATTGATCTTCGAGGGGCATACAATTTGTTGCGCATGAAGGAGGGGGATGAATGGAAGACTGCGTTTAACACTCCACTGGGTCATTTTGAGAATCTGGTTATGCCTTTTGGGCTTTCCAGTGCTCCGGCATTTTTTCAGAATCTTATTAATGACATCCTTAGACCTTTGATCGGCAGAAGTGTGGTTGTGTATTTGGATGACATTTTGATTTATTCACCGGATTTGGAGTCTCATTGGAGGAATGTGCGTGAAGTATTACAGTTACTGAGTGATAATTCACTTTTTGCCAAACTAGAAAAATGTGAGTTCGCTGTACAGAGACTTAGTTTTTTGGGCTACATTGTCTCCAGTGAAGGTTTTGAGATGGACCCGGTGAAAGTGCAAGCTGTGCACACTGTCACACCAGCGATCTGATAAAATACAGTGATGTCCCACCCTGGGACAAAGTAAAAAAGTTAAAAAAATAAAAATAAACATGTTTTAAAAAAAAATCAAAAATGAATAATAAAAAAAATATTCCCCAATAAATTCATTTCTTCCTGTAAATAAAAAAACCAAAACAATAAAAGTACACATATTTGGTATCGCTGCGTCCGTAACGACCCCCCCTATAAAACTGTCCCACTAGTTAACCCCTTTAGTGAACCCCTTAAAAAAAAAAAAAACAAAGCAAAAAATCAATGCTTTATCATCATACCGCCGAACAAAAAGTGGTATAACACGCGATCAAAAAGACCGATATAAATAAACATGGTACCACTGAAAACGTCATCTTGTCCCGCAAAAAACGAGCCGCCATACAGCATCATCAGCGACAAAATAAAAAAGTTATAGCTCGCAGAATAAAGCAATGCAAAAATAATTATTTTTTATATAAAATTGTTTTTATTCTATAACAGCGCCAAAACCTAAAAAAATGATATAAATGAGGTATCGCCATAATCGTACTGACCCGAAGAATAAAACTGCTTTATCAATTTATCAACCCGCTATAAATAGTAAATCAAACCCCCCTTTATCACCCCCTTAGTTAGGGAAAAGTAATAAAATAAAAAAATGTATTTATTTCCATTTTCCCATTAGGGTTAGGGTTGCGGCTAAAGTTAGGGTTAGGGTTGGCGCTAAAGTTAGGATTAGGGTTAGGGTTGGGATTAGGGGTGTGTTAGGGTTAGGTTTGTGGTTAGGGTTGGGACTAGGGTTAGGGGTGTGTTGGGGTTAGGGTTGGAGTTAGAATTGGGGGGTTTCCGCTGTTTAGGCACATCAGGGGCTCTCCAAATGTGACATGGCGTCTGATCTCAATTCCAGCCAATTCTGCGTTGAAAAAGTCAAACGGTGCTCCTTCACTTCTGAGCTCTGCCATGCGTCCAAACAGTAGTTTATCCCCACATATGGGGTATCAACGTACTCTGGACCCCAAGAGTTATTGTGCAATTTGTCCTATTTCTTCTGTTACCCTTGGGAAAATAAAAAACTGGGGGCGAAAATATCATTTTTGTACAAAAAAAAATATTTTTTTGTTTTTACGGCTGTACATTATAAACTTCTGTGAAGCACTTGGGGCTTCATAGCGCTCACCACACATCTAGATAAGTTCCTTGTGGGGTCTATTTTCCAAAATGGGGTCACTTGTTGGGGATTTCCACTGTTTAGGCGCATCAGGCGCTCTCCAAATGCGACATGACGCCCCCAGACCATTCCATCAAAGTCTGCAATCCAAAACGTCACTACTTCCCTTCCAAATTCTGCCATGCACCCAAACAGTGGTTTACCCCCACATATGGGGTATCAGCGCACTCAGGACAAATTGCACAATAACTTTTGGAGTCTTGTTACCCTTGGAAAAATAAAAATTGGGGTGAAAAGATCATTTTTTTGGAAAAAATATGATTTTTAAATTTTACGGCTCTACGTTATAAACTTGTGTGAAGCCCTTGGGGGTTCAAATTGCTCACCAAAGATCTAGATAAGTTCCTCAGGGGGTCTAGTTTCCAAAATGGGGTCATTTGTGGGGGGTTTCCACTGTTTAGGCACATCAGGGGCTCTCCAAATGCAACATGGCATCCAATCTCAATTCCAGCCAATTTTGGTTGGAAAAAGTCAAATGGTGCTCCTTCCATTCCGAGCTCTGCCGTGCGCCCAAACAGTGGTTCCCCCCCACATATGGGGTATCAGCGTACTCAGGATAAATTGTTCAACAAATTATGTGGTCCAATTTCTCCTGTTACCCTTGGGAAAATAAAAAATTAGTGACTAAAACATAATTTTTGTGGGAAAAAAATAGGATTTTTTATTTTCATGCCCGGGCATTATAAACTTGTGTGAAGCACTTGGGGGTTCAAAGTGCTCACCAAAGATCTAAATAAGTTCCTTAGGGGGTCTAGTTTCCAAAATGGGGTCACTTGTGGGGGGTTTCCACTGTTTAGGCTCATCTGGGGCACTGCAAACGGAACATGACCCCCATCAACGTCTGCATTCCAAAACGATAGTACTTCCTTTCCAAGCCCTGCCGTGCGCCCAAACAGTTTCCCCCCCCCCCACATATGGGGTATCAGCGTACTCAGGACAAATTGGACAACAACTTTTGGGGTCCAATTTCCTTGGGAAAATTCAAAAATTTGGGACTAAAAAATAATTTTTGTGGAAAATTGTTTTTTTTTTTTTTTCACACCCAAGCATTATAAACTTTTGTGAAACATTTGGGGGTTCAAAGTGCTCACAACAGATCTAGATAAGTACCTTAGGGGGTCTAGTTTCCAAAATGGTGTCACTTGTGGGGGTTTCCACTGTTTAGGCGCATCAGAGGTTCTCCAAACGCGACATGGCATCCAATCTAAATTCCAGCCAATTTTAGTTTGAAAAAGTCAAACGGCGCTCCTTCCATTACGAGCTCTGCCGTGTGCCCAAACAGTGGTTTTCCACCACATATGGGGTATTGGCGTACTCAGGAGAAATTGCATAACAACCATATCTGTCCATTTTCTCCTTTTACCCTTGTGAAAATAAAAAAAAAGTTTGTAAAAGATCATTTTTGTGGCTAAAAAGTTAAATATTAATTTTTTCCGTCCACGTTGCTTTAGTTCCTGTGAAGCACCCGAAGGGTTAATAAACTTCTTGAATGTGGTTTTGAGTACCTTGAGGGTGCAGTTTTTAGAATGGTGTCACTTTTGGGTATTTTCTGCCATATAGACCCCTCAAAGTGACTTCAAATGTGAGGTGGTCCCTAAAAAAAATGGCTTTGTAAATTTTGTTGTAAAAATGAGAAATCGCTGGTCAACTTTTAACCCTTATAACTTCCTAACAAAAAAAATTTTGTTCCAAAATTGTGCTGATGTAAAGTAGACATGTGGAAAATTTTATTTCTTAACTATTTTGTGTGATATATTTCTCTGTTTTAAGGGAATAAAAATTCAAAGTTTCAAAATTGCAAAATTTTAAACATTTTCGCCATATTTGCGTTTTTTTCAAAAATAAACGCAAGTTATATCGAAGAAATTTTACTTCTAACGTGAAGTACAATATGTCACGAGAAAATAATCTCAGAATCGCGAATATCCGTTGAAGCGTTCCAGAGTTATAACCTCATAAAGAGACAGTGGTCAGAATTGTAAAAATTGGCCCGGTCATTAACGTGCAAACCACCCTTGGGGGTGAAGGGGTTAAAAAAATAAAACACTCAAACTGCACTCAAAATGCATATTCCAAATTATTATGCACAGCAGAGTTTTCAACCTTTTCATTTTAATAAAGAACAAAAAAATGTTTGTTTTTTTTAAATTATAAGCATTAGCAGGTTATTACAAACTGAAATCAAACAGTTTTCAACTCAAAACTTTATTCTAGGTGATGTTACATTTGCACATAGGACCCCTTGTTCAAAAGGAGCTTCTGAACTCTCTCGGCCATTGAATTTGTCAGGTTTTGGATGGTTTCTGCTTATAATGTTTTGCATGAGGACAGAATACCCTCCCAGAGCTGTTGCTTAGATGTGAACTGCCTCCCGCCATCATAGACACTCCTTTTGATGATGCCCCAGAGGTTCTCAATCGGGTTGAGGTCAGGGGAGCATGGGGGCCACACCATAAGTTTGTCCCCTTTTATGCCCATAGCAGCCAGAGATGCAGATGTCTTATGTGCAGCATGAGACGGTGCATTATCATGCATGAAAATGATCTTGCTGCGGAATGCACGGTTCTTCTTCTTGAACCATGGCAGGAAGTGCTGTTTGAGAAACTCAACATACACTATGGAGTTCATCTTTACCCCTTCAATGTTCCTAAAGGGGCTGACAATCTCTCTCCCCATGATTCCAGCCCAAAACATTACTCCACCTCCTCCTTGTTGGCGCCGTAGCCGTGTTTGCATGGGGTGTCCAGCAACCAGCCATCCTCCACTCCATCCATCTGGACCATTGAGCGTTGCACGGCACTCATTGGTGAACAAAACAGTTTTGAAGTCAGTCTTCATGTATTGTTTGGTCCACTGGAGCCGTTTCTGCTTGTGTGCAGTGGATAGAGGTCGACAGGATGGCTTATGCACAGCTGCAAACCTCTGAAGGACCCTGCATCTTGTTGTTCGGGGGACGTTGGAGGCACCAGCAGCTTCAAAAACTTGTCTGCTGCTATGACAAGGCTTTTTTGCCGCTGCTCTTTTAACCTGACGTAATTGCCTGTAGGAAAGAGTTCTCAATTTTCCCTTATCAGCACGCACACATGTGTACTGTGAATCAGCTACATACTTCTTGATTGTGCGATGATCACGATGAAGAGTCTTGGCAATGTTGATTGTAGTCATGCCTTGACCTAAACACTCCACAATGTGTTGCTTCTCAGCAGCCGACACATCCTTTTTCTTTCCCATTTTGGCAGAAAATGTAGGCTGCTTAATAATGTGGGACAGCCTTCTTAAGTAGTCTTGCCTTTCATTGGACACACCTGCCAAACTAATTAGCACAGGTGTCTGCAATTGCTTACAGTGATATAAAGAGCCCTGACACACATCATCATCAATAAGTTTAACTGACAAGCAAAAAAATTCTTACCTTTTCACTCCTAAACAATTTTTGCATAATAATTTGGAACACAGTGTATAGCGTGGTGATTTTTTACTATTATATAATTTTATTTATTTTTCTAACAGGCGTTGACTCAGTGCCTGTTATTTCACCAGCTGCATCTGACATCTATTTATTCTCCTCCTTTACTGAGTGGTAGCACCAGGGTAAAAGTTTTTAGCTTTTTTCCCTATTTTTATACTTTGATAGATCAGGAGTTTCTGGACTCAGCGATACCAAATGTGTATTGTTTTTGTTGTTTTAGTTTGAATGGGGCGAATGGGGGGGTGTTTTGAACTTTTATATTTTTTAAATATTTAAAAAAATGTTTTTAGACTTCAGCCTGCCACAAGGTGGCGCTCATAGTAGATCGACAGTGACAACCACAATCAGGAGTTTCTGGACTCAGCGATACCAAATGTGTATTGTTTTTGTTGTTTTAGTCTGAATGGGGCGAATGGGGGGGTGTTTTGAACTTTTATATTTTTTAAATATTTTAAAAACATTTTTTGACTTCAGCCTGCCACAAGGTGGCGCTCATAGTAGATCGACAGTGACAACCACAAGGGTCTCCTGCAGACCCCGGGTTGTCATGCCAACACATCGGCGCTCCAGGGTCATGTGACATGGGCACCGACGGGCAGGATTAGTGACGTGCGGCCATGTTAAATGCTGCTGTCAGAGATTGACAGCTGCATTTCAGGGTACTTGCTCACGATCCGGAATAGCAGCATTTTGGATACAGCTCATCTGCTCTGCGTCGCGTCCAAAACGCTGCGTTCTACAATAGTCACAGTGGATGGGATTTATAGAAATTGCTGTGCTTCTATTTGACTCTGCGTAAACTCACCCGCGGTGCGGGGTTACGAGCCGCAGCGTGTCAATTATCTGCAGCAAAGACTCTAGTCTCTGCAACAGAAATTTGCACAATAGAATGTATTTGATGCGGTTATTCCACGGATTTAACTGCGAGATTGAATGCAGAGAGAGTGCTTCCAAAGCACTGCTATTTCCTGATCATGGTAGGCATGTACCCTAAAATGTTAACAGCCGCGGGAGGATTGCAATTCCGCCTGTGGCTGTTAGGGGCACATTTGTGTATGGAGTGCAGTGACACAACATCTGACGTATATATTTAATGGCTCTCTAAAGATTTGGAAAGAGTGACTATAATGATCTTCTAAAAATTTGAGAGTGACACATCATGGCCCTCTAAGGGCATGTTCACACTGGGCGTTTTTGCGGTGTTTCTTTTCTGCAGCAAAATCTAATATCTTGGCAGGAAAAAAGCTGCAGCTAAAATGCAGGTTTAGCTGCATTTTTGGCACGTTTTTCACTGCGGTTTTGGTGCTTTTTTTTTGGGCTAACTTGTGTCTCTGTGCATGCTTGCAAATAGTGATAGCTGCGTTTTTACAGCATTTTTGCAGCGTTTTTTCAACACCCATTCAAGCCAATGGGTGAAAAATGCTGCAAAATCGCTGAAAGAAGTGACATGCTCTATGACCAAAAAAAAAAGCAGCAAAGCACAAAATCCTTATGACAAAAAAAACCAATGTGTGCGCATGAGATTTCTGAAAACTCATAGGCTTTGTGGGTACTGTAAAAAGAAGCTGAAAATTAGCATAAAAAATGCAGCAAAAATGCCCAGTGTGAACATACCCTATTGGTTTGGAAAGAGTGACTATATTGACCCTCAACTAGAGTAATGAGCATAATGGAAATCAATGGGAAACTCGAGCATTTGTCCGGAAGACCCTAACAGGAGGGCTGGGGAGGGCAGAAAAATAGCTGAAATGGCTGGAAGCAGCACTCAGATGGCATGGGAAGAGTATGGGGAAGACGCCTGGATGCATCCCTGACTCCCAGGTCGCTGCTGGGAACAATGGTGTCAGAGTATTACTCCACTTTTATGGACTGACAATAAAACATACAAAACCGAAGATTAAATGGATTTTACTGGAAAAAAATGTTAGGAAACATTCTTTACTGTATACATACTTCTTTATATAAAGCAAAATTAAAAAGAGAAAAAAACCCTGCCTCCTCCACCCCTTAATAGCCGGGTCATCTCTCACGGTATTTTGCAATCATCTACGTTTACAATAGAAGGTATAGTAGAAGGGGAAATAAAACGAAATCCACCGATAAATGTAATTTTACATTTTACTACCTTATCTGGGCATGTGGTGTGTGTGACATGGTGAGACACATCCTGTTTAACCCCTTCCCGACATATCCCGTATATATACGGCGCCGCGGGAGATGCATTCCCGCAAACCACCATATAGGTACAGCTCCACGATCATGCAAGCTCACACTGAGCACCTCCCCAATCAGGAGTGTGCGTAAGCTCTATGAGAAAGCTTAAAGCCGATCGCAGACGTTTAACCCCTCTGATTCCACTGTCAATATTGACAGCGGAATCGAGGAGCACTGCAGAACTGGACACAGTATTCCAGATGAGGCCTGACCAAGGAGTAGAGGGGGATAATTACTTCATGTGATCTAGACTCTATGCTTCTCTTAATAATCCTAGAACTGTGTTTGCCTTTTTTTGCTGCTGCATCACACTGTTGACTCATGTGCAGTCTGTGATCTATTAGTATACCCAAATCATTTTCATATATGCTATTGCTTAGTTCTATTCCTCCTATACTATAGATGTAATTTTCGTTTTTCTTGCCAAGATGTAGAATATTGCATTTCTCCCTGTTAAATACCATTCTATTAGTCACTGCCTATTGTTTAAGCTTATCTAGAACCTTCTGAATCCTTTCAGTCTTCTCTATTGTTAGCTATCCCTCCTAGCTTTGCATCATCTGCAAATTTGATTAGTTTTCTTTCAGTTCCCTTATCCAGATCATTTATAAAAATGTTGAACACTGTGGCCAGGACAAAGCCTTGTGGTACCCCACTTGAAGCACTTTTACAATTGGATGTACAAGCATTTATTACCACTTTTTGAGTACGATCACTGAGCAAGTTATAAATCCATCTAACCGTAGCCTTAATTCCACACTAGGTAATTTCTTCAATAATGATAGTATGACATACTTTATCAAATGCTTTGCTGAAGTCGAGATATGCTATATCTACCGCATTTCCCTGATCCACCCAGTCAGTGATTCCATCATAGAAGGAAATTAGATTAGTCTGAAATGACATGATGGCTCTGTTTAATTATTGTGTTCTTATCCAAGTACTTACATACATTTTGTTTAATAATTTGTTTAAATATGTTTCCTGGTATACAAGTAAGGCTCACTGGCCTGTAATTTCCTGGCTTTGCCTTTTTTCCTTTTTTGACGACAGAGACAATATTTGCAAAAACGGTGTCGGCTTCACATATTGAGTATACTCATAAATTGGTGACTCCTAGCAATCCAAATAATGAGAAAAAGAGTCATTTTATGCCATTGAAATTGCAAAATTTTAATAACATCACTGTTACAAAAATTATTCAACATGTAAAATAGTACAATGGAGACAAATAGGTCTCTATCCGTGTGACCCAAGGTAAAATAAGGGGGATCAAAGACAGGACAGGGCAAGATAAAATGTGTCCAAATCCATATAAAGTGCTATAGGGCAAAAGTTGCATTAGATAAAGTCTTGATAGAATGCATTACTATAAATAATAAAGTGAGCAATACGCATTATTAAAGGTATTTACCCATGATTAGCATCTTGTCCTGGCGTTGGTCCCATTCCCCAATATTTGCCCTTCTCCAATCTTCTGGGACTCATCCTGTTTTCCTGGATTTTTCAAAGATTTTTGGCTAGTGGTTCTGCAATTTCCTCTGCTAACTCTTTCAGTACCCTAGGGTGTAATTCATCTGGACCAGATTTGAATTCACTTAAATTAACTAAGTGTTCCATCACCATTTCTCTGTTTATGGATAGGGTGACTTCTTTTATTCCTTCGATGTCACTGTGAAGATTAAATTATGTTACAATTGCTTTCTTAGAGAACACAGATGCAAAATAGGAATTTCAAAGTTCGGCCTTCTCAACATCATTTTTGACCACTTCACCCTTTTCATCCTGTAAACATCCTATAGCATCTTTGACTTTTCTTTTGCTTTTGACATACCACCAAAATCCTTCTGTACTGCTTTTGGTCTCCCTTGCAAGCCTTACTTCATTACTGGCTTTAGCTCTTCTAACTCTTACCCTGCATTCCCTGCAAACAGCATTATATTGTAAAATAAAAATAATTTTTTCTTCACTGCCCAGTGGTATAATATTGTGACACGCGTGTGTTGTTAATTATATTACTGCACCCCTAGATGAATTCATTGAGAGGTGTAGTTTGTAAAATGAGGTCACTTCTGGGAGGTTTCTGCTGTTCTGCCACCTCAGGGGCTCTGCCAATGTGACATGGCACCCTTAAACCACTGCAGCAAAATATGCACTGTAATATGGCGCTTCTTCCTTTGTGAGTTTGCACTGTGCCTCAAAAGTAGATTTTGACCACACATGGCGTGTCGGTGTACTCAGGAGAATTTTCACAACAAATTTTAGGGTCCATTTTCGACAGTTACCCTTATGAAAATGCTAAATTTGGGGCAAAAACATTTTTGTGGGAAAAATTAGATTTTTTTATTTTCACTGCTCAATGTGAAGCACCTGGGGTTACAAGGTGCTAACCACAAATCTAGATAAGTTCCCAGAGTAGTCTAGTTTCCAAAATGGTGTCACTTGTGAGGGGTTTCCACTGTTTAGGCACAGCAGGGGCTCTCCAAACACGACATGGCGTCCACCAGTTATGACAGCAAATTTTACATTCCAAAAGTCAAATGGTGCTCCTTCCCTTCCGAGCCATACAGTGCGCCCAAACAGTGGTTTTCTCCCACATATCAGCATGCTCAGAAGAAATTGCACAACAAATTGTATGGTCCATTTTCTCTTGTTACCCTTGTGAAAGTAAAAAAAAAATAAAATAATGGGTCTAAAGGAAAATTTTTGTGAAAAAAAGTTAAATGTTAATTTTTTCCTTTCACATTTCATTAATTCCTGTGAAGTGCCTAAAGGTTAACAAACTTCTTGAATGCGGTTTTGAGCATTTTGAGAGGTGTAGTTTTTAGAAGAGTGTCACTTTTGGGTATTTTCTGTCATATAGGCCCCTCAAAGTCACTTCAAATCTGATGTGGCTTCTAAAATTTTTTTTGTAAAAATGAGAAATCGCTGGTCAACTTTGAGCAATTACAACTTCCAAACTAAAAAATGCTTCAAAAATTGTGCTGATGTAAAGTAGACAAGTTGGAAATTTTATTTATGAAGTATTTTGTGTAACATGACTCTCTGATTTAAGGGCATAAAAATTAAAAGTTTGAAAATTGTAACATTTTCTCCAAATTTCCGTAAGTCATATCAAAGAAATTTTACCACTATCATGAAGTACAATATTTCTCAAAAAACACTCTCTAAAATCCGTTGAAGCTTTCCAGAGTTATGACCTTATAAAGTGACAGTGGTCAGGAAGGAGAAAACAGACTTTAAAGGTGAAGAGGTTAATTTATGAAAGGGGGACTCTATAACTCACAAAGCCTATACGGACAATGCAAGAACTTCCAAAAATTAACAGAGGTGTCATGGCTATGGACGGGATTCTTGTCTCATCCTTGCAGGGTTAATTTTGTGTGGCCTCCTTTTGGTTTGGGGAGGGCTATATTTACCCACTCCTTTCAGAGTTCCCTGTCAGGGATACATTCATTCTCGGCTGAGTAGCTGACCCCCTGGTGTACTTGTATACTGCTTGTGCTTGTTTGTCTCTTTGTGTATGACCTGGCCCGTTTTCCGTTTTGTGAATTTGCTGATTCTGCGTGTACTATTTACTCTTGGTCCTGACTTCTGCTCCGTATTTTGACTCCCCGCCTGTCTGTCCCTTCTGTACTGCATCGCTATCTCCGGTTTCTGACCTATTGTTTCTGACATCACCATCCCTTGCATCCCCACAAACAGGAGACTTCTTCGGCTACAGAACACATGGAGGTGGGAGCCATTTCGGTCAAGGAGAAAGAGACGCCGCAGAGATAATCAGCTGTGTTTCTATTGTGGAGCCCCAGGACACAGGAGAAAAGACTGCCCTTCTTGTCCCTCTCCATCTAAGATGTCAGTAAACGCCTAGGTCTGGGTAACGGTCGAGGAGGTTGCCCAGACCCCCAGGTACAATATTCCTCATTTGCTAAAATTTTCCAGGTGGAGTTAGGGGTCGTTGGTGGACCATTTCTGACTACTGCTTTTGTTGATTGTGGTTCCACTATCAATTTAATTGACTCTCGTTTGGTGACTCTTCATAACATAGGGACAGTTAGGCTCGAATCTTCAGTCAAAGTTGTGGCCATTGACTCATCTCCTCTCACCAGAGAGGGAATTTGTTTCATTTCCGAGGATTTTCCACTTAGAGTGGGCCCTGCCCATGTGGAAAACAGTTGTTTTGTTCAATTTGCTCGTGCGTCTGGTTTTGGGTATGCCTTGGTTGCAACGCCATAACCCAATAATTGATTGGGTAACTTGTGAGATTGATACAGTTGGAACCCCATTGGGCAATCTGTGTAGCAATTCTGCGGCATTATCCACTCCTTTAAAGTCTGTATCTGTATCGTCTGTCGGGTAATCCGCAGTACCTTAAGGACTTTAAAGACGTGTTCTCTGAAAGCGAGGCTGAGGCTTTACCACCACATAGATCTTTTGATTGTGCCATTGATTTAGTGCCTGGGGCTAAATTACCTAAGGCTCCGTTGTTCAATTTATCTGGGCCCGAGCGCCAAGCCATGAAAGAATATATTGCTGAGAGTCTCCGTAAGGGGCATATTCGCCCTTCCGTCTCGCCTGTTGCTGCGGGGTTTTTCTTTTAAGAAAAAAGATGGTGGTTTGCGGCCATGCCTTGACTTTCGGTAACTCAACAAAATCACTGAGAAACACGTATCCACGACGACTCATTCCTGATCTTTGTAACCAACTCTCCGGGGCCAAATGGTTTTCCAAACTTGATCCAGGGGGGACCTATAATTTGGTAAGAATCCGTGAAGGGGACTAGTGGAAGATGGCGTTTCT
The DNA here is from genome assembly GCA_033576555.1 of Oophaga sylvatica. Taxonomy (NCBI): domain Eukaryota; kingdom Metazoa; phylum Chordata; class Amphibia; order Anura; family Dendrobatidae; genus Oophaga; species Oophaga sylvatica. Next base: position 12,656,372 of record JARQOD010000003.1, on the reverse strand, counting down.
CACGTCTGAGGGTCTATTTGAAAACCTGGTCATGCCCTTCGGACTGACTAATGCTCCTATTTTTCAAAATTTTATTAATGTTGTATTTTCCGATCTGATTGCTCATTTTGTGGTCATTTAATGTGACATTTTGGTGTACTCCCCTGATAGTCAAACTCATCTACATCATCTGCGAACTGTTCTTCTGAGGCTTAGGGAGAACGGTCTCTATGCAAAATTAGAGAAATGCTCCTCGTACTTTGTACAAGAATTATCTTTTTTGGGTTTGATTTTTTTCATGTGAGGGTTTCCGCATGGATCCGAATAAAGTTCAGGCTATTGTTGACTGGGCTCAACCTCATGATTTGAAGGGTTTGCAACGCTTCCTGGGCTTTGCTAATTACTATCGCAAGTTTATCAGGGGTTTTTCACAAGTACTTTATTTTTCTACAGTGCTCTGAAATTCATGCGTAACCTTTTTTTTGTTTTGACCAAGTACTCCCCCTCCTCCACCAACTTAGTGTCTTCAAGCAGTTGACTCAAAAGTCACCATATTGATTCTGAGGACAGACCTGTTGTGAATGGGTTTGAGATGAGTTCTGAGCAGAGGCTCCCTCTGGTGGTTACAAGCGGTACTAGTGAGGATTGGGAATCAGGTGTTACTGATTGGTCTTATTTAAGGGAATCATTTTCCCATCAGGGTTGCCCGGTGATCAATTGTTCTGGTCTGAATCCTTCTTTCCAGTTTCCCTTGTAGCCTGCTGTGTCGTGTCTGCATCTCCTGCTATCAGATAAGACAATTTCTTATTTTGTGTTTTTGCTATATTTTTGCATTTTGTCCTGCCCTTCTGTGGGGGCCTTCTGGGTCCCCTCCGGGGGCTTTTGCCCTCTCAGTTTAGTCCAGCCACTGTGTTTTGTACTTTTGCTTTTTGCAGTTTTTTCAGTGGCTGCTGTTTTTTTTTTACACCAGAGAACTAATTTAGGTGGTAGAGGTCGTGTGATCTCAGGTGATTTTGAAATTAGTAGAGTTGGTGTTTTTCAGGGTTTTCTGGGATTGCAGTAAGTACCCTTCCTGTCCTTTTCTATTTAGATAGATTGGGCCCCAGCGTTTGCTCTTACTATTTTCTTTCTGTGTCAGTATTTCCTCTTGTCTAACCGCCATTACATGTTTGGGGGCTTTCTATTATCTTTGGGGTTCTGCTCCGGGGCAGATAGCTTTCCTATTTCTATCTTTAGGTGTAGTTAGTTTCTCAGGCTGTGACGAGGCGTCTAGGACCATCGTAGGAACGCTCCACGGCTGCCTCTAGTTGTGGTGGTTAGTCAGGGTACTGCAATCTCATAGATTCCAACTGCTCTGGTGTATTTTTTTTTTACCTGCACTCCTCAGCTACCGTAACATAACAGTATCACCGGCCATAAAAATTGTATGGTACTCACAGAAGGGAAAAAATATTTTGAAGGAAGAAAAGTTGTCAGAGATATTTTTCTGTTTGTTGCATTTTTTTTTTTTTTTTCCCTCTGTATCTCTGGGTGCTGGGGAGGATCTTTTCTCCCAATGGAGTTTGCACAGTTGTCTGGCCGTGTGGATCAGCTTGCCACTGAGGTTCGGAGTATTGCTGCATATCTTGCTAGGTTGCCTGTTGTGGAACCTAGGATCCCCATGCCAGATTTGTTTTCAGGGGATCGAGCTAAGTTTCAGAATTTCAAAAATAATTGTAAATTGTTTCTTGCCTTAAAATCTAAGTCCTCAGGAAACGCAGCGCAGCAGGTTCAAATTGTCATCTCTCTCCTGCGCGGCGATCCTCAGGATTGGGCTTTTTCCCTCACACCTGGGGATCCTGTTTTGAGTGATGTTGATGCATTTTTTCAGGCTTTGGGGTTATTGTACGATGAGCCTAATGTCACTGATCAAGCTGAAAAAGCCTTGTTGGCATTAAATCAGGGGCTTGATGACGCTGAGTTATACTGTCAGAGATTCCGTAGGTGGGCAGTCCTGACCAAATGGAATGACGACGCTTTGGCGGCCCTTTTCCGGAAGGGTCTGTCGGATAATGTAAAGGATGTTATGGTGGGATTCCCTGTCCCCTCTGGTCTCAATGATTCTATGTCATTAGCGATTCAAATTGACAGACGTTTGCGTGAGCGGAGAAGTATGCGTGGAGTGGTGTTGCCTTGTGAGCCAGCTGCTGAGCCCATGCAGTGTGATGGAGTGGTGTCTGGGGCACAGCGTCATGAGTTTCGAAAGCGCAATGGGTTATGTTTCTACTGTGGTGATGCCTATCATGCTATTTCAGTCTGCCCTAAGCGGGGAAGACGTTTTGCACGCTCAGTTGTCTTGGGTAGTGTTCAGACTAAGTTTTTATTAACTGTCACTCTGATATGCTCTCTGTCCTCATTTTCTGCTCAGGCTTTCGTTGATTCTGGAGCAGCTATTAACCTGATGGATTATGATTTTGCTAAACGTTGTGGATTTCCCTTGATACCCTACAGAAGTCTATTCCCCTACTGGGGATCGATTCTACCCCTTTGGCTGAGAATAAACCCCAGTTTTCTACTCAGGTGATAATGAGGGTTGAACCTGATCACCAGGAGTGCTGCAAATTTTTGGTTCTATATAATCTGCATGACATTATCGTGCTGGGTTTCCCTTGGTTACAGTCTCATAATCCTGTTTTGGATTGGAAATCTGTGTCTGTAACCAGTTGGGGCTGCCAATGTGTTAATACCAACACTCCTGTTTTTTCTGCCTCCCCCAGGCTGAGGATGTTCCTGACTTTTTGTTTGATTTTTCTGATGTGTTTAGCGAAAGTAAATCTGCATCCTTACCTCCCCATAGGAGCTATGACTGCGCTATTGAATTAGTGCCAGGTAGTAAATTCCCTAAGGGTCGCCTTTTTAACTTGTCTGTACCTGAACATGACGCTATGCGGTCTTATATCAAGGAATCATTGGAGAAGGGTCATATCAGACCATCCTCTTCACCCTTAGGTGCCGGTTTTTTCTTTGTGGCCAAAAAAGATGGTTCATTAAGGCCGTGTATTGATTATCGTCTCTTGAACAATATTACTGTGAAATATCAATACCCGTTACCCTTGATTTCTGACCTGTTTTCCAGGGTGAAAAACGCTACTTGGTTTACCAAGCTTGACCTCAGGGGGGCGTATAACCTTATTCGCATTAAGCACGGGGATGAATGGAAGACGGCATTTAACACCCCTGAAGGGCATTTTGAGTACCTTGTGATGCCCTTTGGGCTCACTAATGCTCCTTCCGTCTTCCAGTCCTTCATGAATGACATTTTCAGGGATTTTGTGGACAAGTTTCTGATTGTTTATTTGGATGATATCTTGATTTTTTCTAATGACTGGGACTCTCATGTGAAACATGTTCGAACTGTATTCCAGATTTTGAGAGAGAATGCTCTGTATGTGAAGGGATCAAAGTGTCTTTTTGGCGTACAGAAGATCTCATTTCTGGGATTCATTTTGTCCCCATCTGTTATTGAAATGGACCCGGTCAAGGTTCAGGCCATCTGTGATTGGGTCCAACCTACTTCATTAAAGGCTCTTCAGAGATTTTTGGGTTTTGCCAATTTTTATCGTAAATTTATTGGTAATTTCTCTGTTATTGTTAAACCATTAACTGATTTGACCAGAAAGGGTTCTGATGTGGTGAATTGGCCTCCTGAGGCAGTCTCTGCGTTTCAGGAACTTAAGCAGAGATTCACTTCTGCTCCTGTTCTACGGCAGCCTGATGTTTCTCTGCCATTTCAGGTGGAGGTTGATGCCTCTGAAATTGGGGCAGGTGCCGTTTTGTCCCAAAAAGATCCAGAGACCTCTAAAAGTAACCCTTGTGCCTTTTTCTCTCGAAAATTTTCTCCTACTGAACGTAATTATGACGTGGGTAATCGGGAGTTATTGGCCATGAAGTGGGCTTTTGAAGAGTGGAGACATTGGCTGGAGGGAGCCAAACATCAGGTGGTGGTCTTTACGGACCATAAGAATCTGGTCTATCTGGAATCTGCCAAGCGACTCAATCCTAGACAGGCCAGGTGGGCCTTGTTTTTCACACGTTTTAATTTTGTGGTTTCCTTTCTTCCTGGCACTAAGAATGTTAAGGCGGATGCCCTCTCGAGGAGTTTCCTTGCGGACTCTCCTGAGCTATCTGATCCCTCTGTTATTTTGAAGGAGGGTGTAGTTCTTTCCGCCATCTCGCCTAATTTGAGACTTGCTCTGGAGGGGTGTCAGGAGGATAGGCCCGAGCGCTGCCCTGTTGGAAAATTGTTTGTCCCGGACCAATGGAAAAAGAGTGTGATGTCTGAGATTCATTGTTCCGCATTGGCTGGGCATCCCGGAATTTTTGGTACCAGAGACTTGGTTAGTCGGTCCTTTTGGTGGCCTACCTTGTCTCGCGATGTCAGGGAATTTGTGCAGTCCTGCGGGACTTGCTCTCGCTCCAAGTCTTGCTCTCGCTCTAGTGGTTTGTTGATGCCATTGCCTGTGCCCAAGAGACCATGGACCCATATCTCTATGGATTTCATTTCCGATCTTCCTGTTTCTCAGAGAATGACCACCATCTGGGTAATTTGTGATAGGTTTTCCAAAATGATACATCTTGTGCCATTACCTAAGTTGCCTTCCTCCTCTGAATTGGTGCCGTTGTTCCTTCAGCACGTGGTTCGTTTACACGGCATTCCTGAGAACATTGTGTCTGACAGAGGAGTCCAGTTTGTTTCCAGATTTTGGAGGACTTTTTGTTCTAAACTGGGTGTTCAATTGTCTTTCTCCTCGGCATTTCATCCTCAGACCAATGGTCAAACTGAGAGAACAAACCAGACATTGGAGACTTATCTAAGATGCTTTGTGTCTGCTGATCAGGATGACTGGGTCTCTTTTTTGCCTTTGGCTGAGTTTGCTCTTAATAATAGGGCTAGCTCTGCCACTTTGATGTCTCCGTTTTTCTGTAATTCTGGGTTTCACCCTCGATTTTCTTCTGGACAGACGGAGGCTTCTGTCTGTCCAGGTGTTGACTCTGTTGTTGAGCGTATGCAGCAGATTTGGGACCAGGTAGTGGAGAGGTTGTCCCTCTCTCAGGAGAAGGCCCAGCGGTTTGCTAACCGGCATAGGACTGATGGTCCTCGGTTTAAAGTGGGGGACTTGGTCTGGTTGTCCTCAAAGAATATTCCTATGAGAGTAGCATCTCCTAAATTTAAGCCTAGGTTCATTGGACCTTATAAGATCATGGAGATTATTAATCCTGTTTCTTTTCGTTTGCTTCTTCCAGGGACATTTAAGATCCATAACGTGTTCCACAAGTCCTTGTTGAAGAGGTTTGTTGAGCCAGTGGTTCCTGCTGCTGTGCCTCCTGACCCTGTTTTGGTTGAGGGCAATCTGGAGTATGTGGTTGAGAAAATATTGGATTCTCGTTTTTCTAGACGAAGACTCCAGTATTTGGTTAAATGGAGAGGTTATGGTCAGGAAGATAATTCTTGGGTGTTTGCTTCGGACATCCATGCTAGGAGACTTATCCGTGCGTATCATAGAACTCATCCTGACCGACCTGGTTGCTCAAATGAGGGTTCGGTGACCCCTCCTCAAGGGGGGGGTACTGTTGTGAATGGGTTTGAGATGAGTTCTGAGCAGAGGCTCCCTCTGGTGGTTACAAGCGGTACTAGTGAGGATTGGGAATCAGGTGTTACTGATTGGTCTTATTTAAGGGAATCATTTTCCCATCAGGGTTGCCGGTGATCAATTGTTCTGGTCTGAATCCTTCTTTCCAGTTTCCCTTGTAGCCTGCTGTGTCGTGTCTGCATCTCCTGCTATCAGATAAGACAATTTCTTATTTTGTGTTTTTGCTATATTTTTGCATTTTGTCCTGCCCTTCTGTGGGGCCTTCTGGGTCCCCTCCGGGGGCTTTTGCCCTCTCAGTTTAGTCCAGCCACTGTGTTTTGTACTTTTGCTTTTTGCAGTTTTTTCAGTGGCTGCTGTTTTTTTTTTACACCAGAGAACTAATTTAGGTGGTAGAGGTCGTGTGAACTCAGGTGATTTTGAAATTAGTAGAGTTGGTGTTTTTCAGGGTTTTCTGGATTGCAGTAAGTACCCTTCCTGTCCTTTTCTATTTAGATAGATTGGGCCCCAGCGTTTGCTCTTACTATTTTCTTTCTGTGTCAGTATTTCCTCTTGTCTAACCGCCATTACATGTTTGGGGGCTTTCTATTATCTTTGGGGTTCTGCTCCGGGGCAGATAGCTTTCCTATTTCTATCTTTAGGTGTAGTTAGTTTCTCAGGCTGTGACGAGGCGTCTAGGACCATCGTAGGAACGCTCCACGGCTGCCTCTAGTTGTGGTGGTTAGTCAGGGTACTGCAATCTCATAGATTCCAACTGCTCTGGTGTATTTTTTTTTTTTTTACCTGCACTCCTCAGCTACCGTAACATAACACAGACCCCTGATTCACATAGCACAGAATGGACCAGAACTAACAAGCTCAAGTGATCCAACAGCCCAAGCCTCCAATAGTAGCTAGGATTACAGGTGCGCGCCACAGCACCCAGCACCACCGGTGGACTGAAAACATTCAATAACGTTATATTGTCTGGATGCAAAATAAACAAAACATTTTTTTCTTCACAATCTTGAGTGAGAAGTTCATTGACATTGTTTATAAGCTGGGTTGGACACCCTGCTTGAGCACCTAGAACTTACCACTGTATGAGTGTTGTGTCTTTTATATTATTATTATAATCAGAAGCATAGTTCAGGTCCCTCAAACCAAAAGGTTCCAGGGTCATTATTCAATTTTTTTTTTTCCTTTAAGAAATCCTCGAGATATTTGCACACCATAATAAGTTTAAAACCCTTAAATCGTTGGGTCATGCTCTAGGACTAGACTCGATCCCTACGATGGAGCGGGCGACCTATTCCTTGCGAATAGACCCACCGACGATCCTAGTCTAGACTCAAGAGAAGACCTGTATAGATTCTAACAAAAAGGAGAAGCTGTTTCATTCTTTAGAAGTCAGGCAGGCAGTTTAGCCCTACCTGGAGGCTACCCAAAATTGGAGGAAGGATGCCAACTTTTTCATTCAGTACAGAGGTAGACATAGGGGGAAAAACACACAGAGAATTGACATGCTGCAGATTATTTTCTGAGCCAATACTGCAAGACAAAAATACTCAATGTGTGCATGACACATGTTCATCATTCACTTTGCTGTCATCAGGATTGCTTCAGATATTGCTAGCAAATCAGCATTGCAAAAATGCACCAAATCTGCAATGTGTGAACAAGCTCTTAAGGGTGGGGGTTGGAGGGGAATTTTAAACCTCTCATGTTTACAGTCCCTATATGTATATTAAGGACAAATTCCAAGGTGTTGTCTGAACTGAATGGAATCTTGGAAACATAATTACCAGTATGACTAATTGCCCTTTTTGATATATACAGTGATGTGACAGCATCGCTACATATAGCAGAAGTTACTATATCTTTTGAAGCCCAGCCACAGGCAGGGTTTCAAAGGAGCTCTGTAATGACAGGCATTAGCTGACCCCTGTCTGTCACAACAAACCATCAGTGATCCGCGATCATGTGAAGTGCACACCAATGGGCAGAGATAATGACACATACGCACGTTGTTGCATGTTAAATGCCACTATCAGAGGTTGACAGTGATATTTAACAAGTGAAGTAGTAATACAGAACCATAACCTGCCTGGTATGGGGTGGGCTTGCAGTGTAAACCCAGTCCATACACCCGCTTCCAATATGTGCAGTACATACAGGTGCTTCTCACTAAATTATAATATCATCCAAATTTATTTCAGTTCTTCAATACAAAAAGTGAAACTCATTTATTACATAGAGTCATTACACACAGAGTGATCTATTTCACGTGTTTATTTCTGTTTATGTTGATGATTATGGCTTACAGCCAATGAAAACCCAAAAGTCATTATCTCAGTAAATTAGAATAATTAACAAAAAAACACCTGCAAAGGTTTATTAAGTGGTTAAAAAAGTCACAGTGTTTGGTGTTGTGAATGGGTTTGAGAGGAGTTCTGAGCAGAGGCTCCCTCTGGTGGTTACAAGCGGTGCTAGTGAAGATTGTGAGGACTGGGAATCAGGTGTTACTGACTGGTCTTATATAAGGGAGTCATTTTCCCATCAGGGTTGCCGGTGATCAATTGTTCTGGTCTGAATCCTTCATTCCAGTTTCCCTTGTAGCCTGCTGTGTCGTGTCTGCATCTCCTGCTAACAGATAAGATTTTTTCTTCTTTTGTGTTTGTGCTATATTTTTGCATTTTGTCCTGCACTTCTTTGGGGGCCTTCAGGGTCCCCTCCGGGGGCTTCTGCCCTCTCAGTTTAGTTCAGCCACTGAGTTTTGTTCTTTTGCTTTTTCCAGTTTTTTCAGTGGCTGCTGTTTTGATTTTGTTACACCAGAGAGCTAATTTAGGTGGTAGAGGTCGTGTGATCTCAGGTGATTTTGAAATTAGTAGAGTTGGTGCTTTTCAGGGTTTTCTGGGATTGCAGTAAGTACCCTTCCTATCCTTTTCTATTTAGATAGTTTGGGCCCCAGCGTTTGCTCATACTATTTTCTTTCTGTGTCAGTATTTCCTCTTGTCTAACCGCCATTACATGTTTGGGGGCTTTCTATTATCTTTGGGGTTCTGCTCCGGGGCAGATAGCTTTCCTATTTCTATCTTTAGGTGTAGTTAGTTTCTCAGGCTGTGACGAGGCGTCTAGGACCAACGTAGGAACGCTCCACGGCTGCCTCTAGTTGTGGTGGTTAGTCAGGGTACTGCAATCTCATAGATTCCAACTGCTCTGGTGTATTGCCTTTTTTGCCTGCACTCCTCAGCTACCGAAACATAACAGTATCACCGGCCTAAAAATTGAAAATTGTATGGTACTCACAGAAGGGAAAAAAAAAATATTGTGAATGAAAAAAGGTTGTCAGAGTTGTCAGAGATATTTTTCTGTTTGTTGCATTTTTTTTTTTTTTCCTCTGTATCTCTGGGTGCTGGGGAGGATCTTTTCTCCCAATGGAGTTTGCACAGTTGTCTGGCCGTGTGGATCAGCTTGCCACTGAGGTTCAGAGTATTGCTGCATATCTTGCTAGGTTGCCTGTTGTGGAACCTAGGATTCCCATGCCAGATTTGTTTTTAGGGGATCGAGCTAAGTTTCAGAATTTCAAAAATAATTGTAAATTGTTTTTTGCCTTACAATCTAAGTCCTCAGGAAACGCAGCGCAGCAGGTTCAAATTATCATCTCTCTCCTGCGCGGCGATCCTCAGGATTGGGCTTTTTCCCTGATACCTGGGGATCCTGTTTTGAGTGATGTTGATGCGTTTTTTCAGGCTTTGGGGTTATTGTACGATGAGCCTAATGTCACTGATCAAGCTGAAAAAGCCTTGTTGGCATTAAATCAGGGGCTTGATGACGCTGAGTTATACTGTCAGAGATTCCGTAGGTGGGCAGTCCTGACCAAATGGAATGACGACGCTTTGGCGGCCCTTTTCCGGAAGGGTCTGTCATTAGCGATTCAAATTGACAGACGTTTGCGTGAGCGGAGAAGTATGCGTGGAATGGTGTTGCCTTGTGAACCAGCTTCTGAACCCATGCAGTGTGATAGAGTGGTGTCTGGGGCACAGCGTCATGAGTTTCGAAAGCGCAATGGGTTATGTTTCTACTGTGGTGATGCCTCTCATGCTATTTCAGTCTGCCCTAAGCGGGGAAGACGTTTTGCACGCTCAGTTGTCTTGGGTAGTGTTCAGACTAAGTTTTTATTAACTGTCACTCTGATATGCTCTCTGTCCTCATTTTCTGCTCAGGCTTTCGTTGATTCTGGAGCAGCTATTAACCTGATGGATTATGATTTTGCTAAACGTTGTGGGTTTCCCTTGATACCCCTACAGAAGTCTATTCCCCTACTGGGGATCGATTCTACCCCTTTGGCTGAGAATAAACCCCAGTTTTCTACTCAGGTGATAATGAGGGTTGAACCTGATCACCAGGAGTGCCGCAAATTTTTGGTTCTATATAATCTGCATGACATTATCGTGCTGGGTTTCCCTTGGTTACAGTCTCATAATCCTGTTTTGGATTGGAAATCTGTGTCTGTAACCAGTTGGGGCTGCCAATGTGTTAATACCAACACTCCTGTTTTTTCTGCCTCCCCCCAGGCTGAGGATGTTCCTGACTTTTTGTTTGATTTTTCTGATGTGTTTAGCGAAAGTAAATCTGCATCCTTGCCTCCCCATAGGAGCTATGACTGCGCTATTGAATTAGTGCCGGGTAGTAAATTCCCTAAAGGTCGCCTTTTTAACTTGTCTGTACCTGAACATGACGCTATGCGGTCTTATATCAAGGAATCATTGGAGAAGGGTCATATCAGACCATCCTCTTCACCCTTAGGTGCCGGTTTTTTCTTTGTGGCCAAAAAAGATGGTTCATTAAGGCCGTGTATTGATTATCGTCTCTTGAACAATATTACTGTGAAATATCAATACCCGTTACCCTTGATTTCTGACCTGTTTTCCAGGGTGAAAAACGCTACTTGGTTTACCAAGCTTGACCTCAGGGGGGCGTATAACCTTATTCGCATTAAGCACGGGGATGAATGGAAGACGGCATTCAATACCCCTGAAGGGCATTTTGAGTACCTAGTGATGCCCTTTGGGCTCACTAATGCTCCTTCCGTCTTCCAGTCCTTCATGAATGACATTTTCAGGGATTTTGTGGACAAATTTCTGATTGTTTATTTGGATGATATCTTGATTTTTTCTAATGACTGGGACTCTCATGTGAAACATGTTCGAACTGTATTCCAGATTTTGAGAGAGAATGCTCTGTATGTGAAGGGATCAAAGTGTCTTTTTGGCGTACAGAGGATCTCATTTCTGGGATTCATTTTGTCCCCATCTGTTATTGAAATGGACCTGGTCAAGGTTCAGGCCATCTGTGATTGGGTCCAACCTACTTCATTAAAGGCTCTTCAGAGATTTTTGGGTTTTGCCAATTTTTATCGTAAATTTATTGGTAATTTCTCGGTTATTGTTAAACCATTAACTGATTTGACCAGAAAGGGTTCTGATGTGGTGAATTGGCCTCTTGAGGCAGTCTCTGCATTTCAGGAACTTAAGCAGAGATTCACTTCTGCTCCTGTTCTACGGCAGCCTGATGTTTCTCTGCCATTTCAGGTGGAGGTTGATGCCTCTGAAATTGGGGCAGGTGCCGTTTTGTCCCAAAAAGATCCAGAGACCTCTAAAAGTAACCCTTGTGCCTTTTTCTCTCGAAAATTTTCTCCTACTGAACGTAATTATGACGTGGGTAATCGGGAGTTATTGGCCATGAAGTGGGCTTTTGAAGAGTGGAGACATTGGCTGGAGGGAGCCAAACATCAGGTGGTGGTCCTTACGGACCATAAGAATCTGGTCTATCTGGAATCTGCCAAGCGACTCAATCCTAGACAGGCCAGGTGGGCCTTGTTTTTCACACGTTTTAATTTTGTGGTTTCCTTTCTTCCTGGCACTAAGAATGTTAAGGCGGATGCCCTCTCGAGGAGTTTCCTTGCGGACTCTCCTGAGTTATCTGATCCTTCTGTTATTTTGAAAGAGGGTGTAGTTCTTTCCGCCATCTCGCCCAATTTGAGACTTGCTCTGGAGGGGTGTCAGGAGGATAGGCCCGAGCGCTGCCCTGTTGGAAAATTGTTTGTCCTGGACCAATGGAAAAAGAGTGTGATGTCTGAGATTCATTGTTCCGCATTGGCTGGGCATCCCGGAATTTTTGGTACCAGAGACTTGGTTAGTCGGTCCTTTTGGTGGCCTACCTTGTCTCGTGATGTCAGGGAATTTGTGCAGTCCTGCGGGACTTGCTCTCGCTCCAAGCCTTGCTCTCGCTCTAGTGGTTTGTTGATGCCATTGCCTGTGCCCAAGAGACCATGGACCCATATCTCTATGGATTTCATTTCCGATCTTCCTGTTTCTCAGAGAATGACCACCATCTGGGTAATTTGTGATAGGTTTTCCAAAATGATACATCTTGTGCCATTACCTAAGTTGCCTTCCTCCTCTGAATTGGTGCCGTTGTTCCTTCAGCACGTGGTTCGTTTACACGGCATTCCTGAGAACATTGTGTCTGACAGAGGAGTCCAGTTTGTTTCCAGATTTTGGAGGACTTTTTGTTCTAAACTGGGTGTTCAATTGTCTTTCTCCTCGGCATTTCATCCTCAGACCAATGGTCAAACTGAGAGAACAAACCAGACATTGGAGACTTATCTAAGATGCTTTGTGTCTGCTGATCAGGATGACTGGGTCTCTTTTTTGCCTTTGGCTGAGTTTGCTCTTAATAATAGGGCTAGCTCTGCCACTTTGATGTCTCCGTTTTTCTGTAATTCTGGGTTTCACCCTCGATTTTCTTCAGGACAGACGGAGGCTTCTGTCTGTCCAGGTGTTGACTCTGTTGTGGAGCGTATGCAACAGATTTGGGACCAGGTAGTGGAGAGGTTGTCCCTCTCTCAGGAGAAGGCCCAGCGGTTTGCTAACCGGCATAGGACTGATGGTCCTCGGTTTAAAGTGGGGGACTTGGTCTGGTTGTCCTCAAGGAATATTCCTATGAGAGTAGCATCTCCTAAATTTAAGCCTAGGTTCATTGGACCTTATAAGATCATGGAGATTATTAATCCTGTTTCTTTTCGTTTGCTTCTTCCAGGGACATTTAAGATCCATAACGTGTTCCACAAGTCCTTGTTGAAGAGGTTTGTTGAGCCAGTGGTTCCTGCTGCTGTGCCTCCTGACCCTGTTTTGGTTGAGGGCAATCTGGAGTATGTGGTTGAGAAAATATTGGATTCTCGTTTTTCTAGACGGAAACTCCAGTATTTGGTTAAATGGAGAGGTTATGGTCAGGAGGACAATTCTTGGGTGTTTGCTTCGGACATCCATGCTGGGAGACTTATCCGTGCGTATCATAGAACTCATCCTGACCGACCTGGTTGCTCAAATGAGGGTTCGGTGACCCCTCCTCAAGGGGGGGGTACTGTTGTGAATGGGTTTGAGATGAGTTCTGAGCAGAGGCTCCCTCTGGTGGTTACAAGCGGTGCTAGTGAAGATTGTGAGGACTGGGAATCAGGTGTTACTGACTGGTCTTATATAAGGGAGTCATTTTCCCATCAGGGTTGCCGGTGATCAATTGTTCTGGTCTGAATCCTTCATTCCAGTTTCCCTTGTAGCCTGCTGTGTCGTGTCTGCATCTCCTGCTAACAGATAAGATTTTTTCTTCTTTTGTGTTTGTGCTATATTTTTGCATTTTGTCCTGCACTTCTTTGGGGGCCTTCAGGGTCCCCTCCGGGGGCTTCTGCCCTCTCAGTTTAGTTCAGCCACTGAGTTTTGTTCTTTTGCTTTTTCCAGTTTTTTCAGTGGCTGCTGTTTTGATTTTGTTACACCAGAGAGCTAATTTAGGTGGTAGAGGTCGTGTGATCTCAGGTGATTTTGAAATTAGTAGAGTTGGTGCTTTTCAGGGTTTTCTGGGATTGCAGTAAGTACCCTTCCTATCCTTTTCTATTTAGATAGTTTGGGCCCCAGCGTTTGCTCATACTATTTTCTTTCTGTGTCAGTATTTCCTCTTGTCTAACCGCCATTACATGTTTGGGGGCTTTCTATTATCTTTGGGGTTCTGCTCCGGGGCAGATAGCTTTCCTATTTCTATCTTTAGGTGTAGTTAGTTTCTCAGGCTGTGACGAGGCGTCTAGGACCAACGTAGGAACGCTCCACGGCTGCCTCTAGTTGTGGTGGTTAGTCAGGGTACTGCAATCTCATAGATTCCAACTGCTCTGGTGTATTGCCTTTTTTGCCTGCACTCCTCAGCTACCGAAACATAACAGTTTGGCGTCGGGATTCTCCCTCTGCACAGGGTAGATCCCAAGCTTTATCTCCTTCTGCGGTCTCCCGTTCTTCTTTGACCGCAGTGGAGCCTGCACAGCCACAAAAGGTCATTGCTAAAGAAGCTGTCTGTTCACAGAGTGCTGTATCCAAGCATATTAATGGGAAGTTGAGCGGAAAGAAAAAGTGTGGTAGAAAAAGGTGCACAATAAACCGGGATAACCGCAGGCTTGAAAGGATTGTTAAGAAATGGCCATTCAAAAATTTGGGGGAGATTCACAAGGAGTGGACTGTTGCTGGGAGTCATTGCTTCAAGAGCTACCACAAACAGACGTATTCAGGACATGGGCTACAAGTGGCAAGCCACTCATGACCAATAGACAATGCCAGAAACGTCTTACCTGGGCCAAGGAAAAAAAGTACTGGTCCAAGGTGTTGTGTTCAAGTAAATTTTGCATTTCATTTGGAAATCAAGGTCCCAGAGTCTGGAAAGAGGCACACAGTCCAAGTTGCTTGAGGTCTAGTGTGAAGTTTCCATAATTAGTGATGGTTTGGGAGACATGTCATCTGGTGGTGTAGGTCCACTGTGTTTTATCAAGATCAAAGTCAGAGCAGCATGGGATCTGAGTTTAAGAGTTTTTATTTTAATGAGGCCAAACATGAGGAATGACAGAGGGTTGTCCTAGTAGTTGACAACCCCTTCAAGAAGATACAATTTTTGGTTAAAATATTTATAACATTCTGAACATGAGAAAGGGATCACCACTGTGGGAGTTAATTTCCGTGTAAAACATTTCCCACATTAATAACATGAAAAAGGCTTTTCCCCTGTGTGGGTTCTCTGGTGGCCATCAAGATGCGCTTTCTGAGTAAAACGTTTCCCACATTCTGAACATCTAAAAGGTTTCTCCCCTGTGTGGGTTCTTTGGTGTTTAACAACATCTGATTTCTGGGTAAAACATTTACCACATTCTAAACAGGAAAAAGGCTTCTCCCCTGTGTGAATTCTCTGGTGCTTAACAAGATATGCTTTCTGGTTAAAACATTTCCCACAATCAGAACATGAAAAAGGCTTATCCCCTGTGTGACTGCTCTGATGCCTACGAAGAGATGATTTCTTCACAAAACATTTTCCACATTCTAAACATGAAAATGGCTGCTCCCCTGTGTGACTTCTCTGATGTATAAAAAGAGCTGATTTCTCTGTAAAACATTTTCCACATTCTAAACATGAAAATGGTTTCTCCCCTGTGTGAGTTCTCTGATGTGTAACAAGAGTTGATGTGTATGCAAAACATTTTCCACACTCTGAACAGGAAAAAGGCTTCTCCCCTGTGTGGGTTCTCTGATGAATAACAAGATTCCATTTCAGACTAAAACATTTCCCACATTCTGAACAGGAAAAAGGTTTCTCTCCTGTGTGAGTTCTCTGGTGACTAACAAGATCTGATTTCTCATTAAAACATTTCCCACATTCTGAACAGGAAAATGGCTTCTCCCCTGTGTGAGTTCTCTGGTGTCTAAGAAGGTGCGCTTTCTGGTTAAAACATCTCATACACTTGGAACAAGAAAATCTATTCTCTGCTGTGTGAATTTTTTGATGTTTAAGAAAAGACTTTTTGAGGGGAAAACTATTTCCATATTCTGAACATGAAAATGGCTTATTTGCTGTAGGAGTGGTTAGTTTTTTAATGCTTATTTTGTGACTTTGATTTTTCTTAATAGTCGGTAATGAATCAGAAGACAGAACTTGTTTCAAAGGATCAGATGACAGATCTTTGCTGTGAAGGAATGATGGTATATCTGGAGTAATGGAATTCACTTTGATTGAATTCTGTGAGAACGCAAAATCATCTGATTTAAAAACTGAAGATGTCATCTGTCCCTTTGATCGCCTGGTACAGTGATCTGTCAAAGAAAAACCAATTATTAATAACCTTGAAATTCATATTTTTGAACATTTCTACTTAACCCCTTAATGACCGCCGATACGCCTTCTAACGGCGGTCATTAAGGGTACTTAAACCACAGCGCCGTTAATTAACGGCGCTGTGGAAAAAGTGAATAGCGCCCCCCAGAGGCGCATTTTCTCCGGGGTCTCGGCTGCCGGGGGTAGCCGAGACCCCAGAGAACATGAATCGGGTCGGTTTTTACCGACACCGATGTTGCGATCGCCGTTATTAACCCTATAACGGCGACCGCAAAAAAAAAAAAAAAAAAAGTGCCATTTAACCCCTTCACCCCCAAGGGTGGTTTGCACGTTAATGACCGGGCCAATTTTTACAATTCTGACCACTGTCTCTTTATGAGGTTATAACTCTGGAACGCTTCAACGGATCTTCGCGATTCTGAGATTGTTTTCTCGTGACATATTGTACTTCATGTTAGTGGTAAAATTTCTTCGATATAACTTGCGTTTATTTTTGAAAAAAAACGCAAATATGGCGAAAATTTAAAAAATTTTGCAATTTTCAAACTTTGAATTTTTTTTCCCTTAAAACAGAGAAATATGTCACACAAAATAGTTAAGAAATAACATTTCCCACATGTCTACTTTACATCAGCACAATTTTGGAACCAAAATTTTTCTTTGTTAGGAAATTAGAAGGGTTAAAAGTTGACCAGTGATTTCTCATTTTTACAACAAAATTTACAAAGCCATTTTTTTAGGGACCACCTCACATTTGAAGTCACTTTGACGGGTCTATAAGGCAGAAAATACCCAAAAGTGACACCATTATAAAAACTGCACCCCTCAAGGTACTCAAAACTACATTCAAGAAGTTTATTAACCCTTCAGGTGCTTCACAGGAGCTGAAGCAACGTGGATGGAAAAAATTAATATTTAACTTTTTAGCCACAAAAATGATCTTTTACAAACTTTTTTTTATTTTCACAAGGGTAAAAGGAGAAAATGGACAGATAAAGTTGTTGTGCAATTTCTCCTGAGTACGCCAATACCCCATATGTGGGGGAAAACCACTGTTTGGGCACACGGCAGAGCTCGTAAGGGAAGGAGCGCCGTTTGACTTTTTCAAACTAAAATTGGCTGGAATTGAGATTGGACGCCATGTCGTGTTTGGAGAGCCCCTGATACGCCTAAACAGTGGAAACCCCCCACAAGTGACACCATTTTGGAAACTAGACCCCCTAAGGAACTTATCTAGATCTGTTGTGAGCACTTTGAACCCCAAAGTGTTTCACAAAAGTTTATAATGCCTGGGTGTGAAAAAAAAAAAAAAACAATTTTCCACAAAAATGATTTTTTAGTCCCAAATTTTTGATTTTTCCCAAGGAAATTGGACCCCAAAACTTGTTGTCCAATTTGTCCTGAGTACGCTGATACCCCATATGTGGGGGGGGGGAAACTGTTTGGGCGCACGGCAGGGCTTGGAAAAGAAGCAGTAACGTTTTGGAATGCAAACATTGATGGGGTCATGTTCCGTTTGTAGTGCCCCAGATGAGCCTAAACAGTGGAAACCCCCCACAAGTGACCCCATTTTGGAAGCTAGACCCCCTAAGGAACTTATCTAGATCTTTGGTGAGCACTTTGAACCCCCAAGTGCTTCACACAAGTTTATAATGCCCGGGCATGAAAATAAAAAATCCTATTTTTTTCCCACAAAAATTATCTCTTAGTCACTAATTTTTTATTTTCCCATAGGTAACAGGAGAAATTGGACCACAAAATTTGTTGTCCAATTTGTCCTGAGTACGCCGATACCCCATATGTGGGGGGGGAACCACTGTTTGGGCGCATGGCAGAGCTCGGAATGGAAGGAGCACTATTTGACTTTTTCCAACCAAAATTGGCTGGAATTGAGATTGGACGCCATGTTGCATTTGGAGAGCCCCTGATGTGCCTAAACAGTGGAAACCCCCCAAAGTGACCCCATTTGGGAAACTAGACCCCCTAAGGAACTTATCTAGATCTTTGGTGAGCAATTTGAACCCCCAAGTGCTTCACACAAGTTTATAACGTAGAGCCGTAAAATTAAAAAATTATATTTTTTCCACAAAATTGATCTTTTCACCCCAATTTTTATTTTCCCAAGGGAAACAAGACTCCAAAAGTTATTGTGCAATTTGTCCTGAGTGCGCTGACACCCCATATGTGGGGGTAAACCACTGTTTGGGTGCATGGCAGAGTTTGGAAGGGAAGGAGCGCCGTTTGACTTTTTCAACGCAGAATTGGCTGGATGCCATGTCGTGTTTGGAGAGCTCCTGATCTGCCTAAACAGTGGAAACCCCCCACAAATGACACCATTTTGGAAACTAGACCCCTCAAGGAACTTATCTAGATGTGTGGTGAGCACTTTGAACCCCAAAGTGCTTCACAGAAGTTTATAACGTACAGCCGTAAAATAAAAAAATTCTTTTTTTTTTTTTTTACAAAAATGATTTTTTAGCCCCCAATATTTTATTTTCACAAGGGTAGCAGGAGAAATTGGACCCCAAAAGTTGTTGTCCAATTTGTCCTGAGTATGCTGATACCCAATATGTGGGAGTAAACTACTGTATGGGCGCACGTCGGGGCTCGGAAGGGAAGTAGTGACGTTTTGGATTGCAGACTTTGATGGAATGGTCTGGGGGAGTCATGTCGCATTTGGAGAGCCCCTGATGCGCCTAAACAGTGGAAACCCCCCACAAGTGACCCCATTTTGGAAAATAGACCCCACAAGGAACTTATCTAGATGTGTGGTGAGCACTTTGAACCCCGAAGTGCTTCACAGAAGTTTATAACGTACAGCCGTAAAAATAAAAAATCCTTTTTTTTTTACAAAAATGATTTTTTCGCCCCCAATATTTTATTTTCACAAGGGTAACAGGAGAAATTGGACCCCAAAAGTTGTTGTCCAATTTGTCCTGAGTACGCTGATACCCAATATGTGGGAGTAAACTACTGTATGGGCACACGTCGGGGCTCGGAAGGGAAGTAGTGACGTTTTGGATTGCAGACTTTGATGGAATGGTCTGGGGGCGTCATGTCGCATTTGGAGAACCCCTGATGCGCCTAAACAGTGGAAACCCCCCACAAGTGACCCCATTTTGGAAAATAGACCCCACAAGGAACTTATCTAGAAGTGTGTTGAGCGCTATGAAGCCCCAAGTACTTCACAGAAGTTTTATAACATACAGCCGTAAAAAACAAAAAAATCATTTTTTTTTTTTACAAAAATGATTTTGTCGCCCCCAGTTTTTTATTTTCCCAAGGGTAACAGGAGAAATAGGCCAAATTGCACAATAACTCTTGGGGTCCAGAGTATGCTGATACCCCATATGTGGGGTAAACTACTGTTTGGGCGCATGGCAGAGCTCAGAAGTGAAGGAGCACCATTTGACTTTTTCAACGCAGAATTGGCTGGAATTGAGATCAGACGCCATGTCACATTTCGAGAGCTCCTGATGTGCCTAAACAGCAGAAACCCCCCAATTCTAACTCCAACCCTAACCCCAAACACCAATAACCCTAGTCCCAACCCTAACCACAAACCTAACCCTAACACACCCATAACCCTAATCCCAACCCTAATCCTAACGTTAGCGCCAACCCTAACCCTAATACTAACGTTAGCGCCAACCCTAACCCTAACTTTAGCCGCAACCCTAACCCTAACGGGAAAATGGAAATAAATACATTTTTTTTATTTTATTATTTTTCCCTAACTAAGGGGGTGATAAAGGGGGTTTGATTTACTATTTATAGCGGGTTTTTGTGATTGGCAGCTGTCACGCTAAAAGACGCTTTTTATTGCAAAAAATAGTTTTTTGCATCACCACATTTTGAGAGCTATAATTTTTGCATATTTTGGCCCACAGAGTCATATGAGGTCTTATTTTTTGCGGGACGAGTTGACGTTTTTATTTGTACCATTTTTGAGCACGTGACATTTTTTGATCGCTTTTTATTTCGATTTTTGGGTGGTTAGAATGAACAAAAATCAGCAATTCATGAATTTCTTTTGGGGGAGGCGTTTATACCGTTCCGCGTGTGGTAAAATTGATAAAGCAGTTTTATTCTTCGGGTCAGTACGATTATGGCGATACCTCATTTATATCATTTTTTTAGGTTTTGGCGCTTTTATAGAATGAAAACAATTTTATATAAAAAATCATTATTTTTGCATCGCTTTATTCTGCGAGCTATAACTTTTTTATTTTTTCGCTCATGATGCTGTGTGACGGCTCGTTTTTTGCGGGACAAGATGACGTTTTCAGTGGTACCATGTTTATTTATATCGGTCTTTTTGATCGCGTGTTATTTCACTTTTTGTTCGGCGGTATGATTATAAAGCATTGATTTTTTGCTTCGTTTTTTTTTTTTTTTTTTTAAGGGGTTCACTAAAGGGGTTAACTAGTGGGACAGTTTTATAGGGGGGGTCGTTACGGACGCGGCGATACCAAATATGTGTACTTTTATTGTTTTGTTTTTTTTATTTACAGGAAAAAATGAATTTATTGGGGAATATTTTTTTTTTTTTTTATGATTTTTTTTTACACTTTTTATTTTTACTTTTTTACTTTGTCCCAGGGTGGGACATCACAGTATTTTATCAGATCGCTGGTGTGACAGTGTGCACAGCACTCTGTCACACCAGCGATCGCTCTGGCATCGCTGCAGGCTTCCCCAGCGCCTGCTCTCAGCAGGCACTGAGGAAGCCGCCTCCCTGCAGGACCCCGGCGCCATCTTGGATCCGGGGACCTGGAGGGAGGACGGACCCTCGGAACAGCGCGACACATCGCGCTGCTCTGAGGGTCTCAGGGGAGCGCACAGGGAGCCCCCTGCCTGCGCGATCCTCCCCTGTGCCCCGGGTACACCGCGATCAGTTTTGATCGCGGTGTGCCAAGGGTTAATGTGCCGGGAGCGGTCCGTGACCACTCCTGACACACAGTCACGGGTGTCAGCTGTGATAATCAGCTGACACCCGGCGGCGATCAGCTGCGCTCCCCTCGGGAGCGCAGCTGATCGCCCATGACGTACTATTCCGTCCATGGGAATTAGGTCCAGGGTCACATGGACGGAATAGTACGTCTGATGGCAGAGAGGGGTTAATTTCTCTGTCCTCTGATGTCATCGGACATCAGAGGACAGAGAAAAAGGGTCCCCGGGACCCCCACTGTGGCCCCCGAACCCTCCTCATGGCCCCAGGGCCCTCCGGTGTCCCCCGGTGCCATGCTTTAAAATGGCGGGCGCACGAGTGCTGCGCCCGCCGCGAGGTGACGGGGGGGATGGGCGATTTTCTCTGGGGTCTCGACTGCCTGGGGTAGCCGAGACCCCAGAGAACATAATAGGGGCCCCCCCAATCACCACTCTTTTGCGATCGCCATATACTGGCGATCGCAAAAGAGAAATCAATGCTGCGATCGCTGCCTGTAAATTTCTCTCCCCTCTGATGTGATCGCACCCCCCCCTGTACCTGGAGGGGTCCCGTGTCCTCCGATCCCCCCCCGGTGCGGTCCGATCCTCCCCCTCGCCTCCGGTCCTCCCCCTGGCCTCCGTTCAGCCAGCGTCTTCTTCCAGTAAAAAAAATTTGGCGGCAAATTCAAAAAAATATTCATTCATTCTCTAAAAGTACATTTTGATCACTGTGATAAACTATCACAGTGATCAAAATAAAAAAACAGTACATAAACCCCCCCCTATATCACCCCCTTGGTTAGGTACATATAATAAAATAAAGAAATTTTTATTTATTTTCATTTTTCCATTAGGGTTAGGGTTAGGGTTATAATTAGGGTTATAATTAGGGTTGGGATTAGCGTTAGGGTCAGGCTGGGTTCATATTGCGTTATGGCAGTCCGTTAGACGGACTGCGTTACACCGCGGTATAAAGCGGTGTAACGCAGTCCGTTAACGCTGCCATTCACCCGCATTTGAGGGCGCATCGCGACGCATGCCGCTTTACGTAAAGCGGCATGCGTTCGCGACGTGCCGTCATTCAGTGACGGAGCCTCGGACACGGCCTGCAGCGTCTGGGCTCCGTCACCGCTAGCGCAAATGAATCATCGCTGATTCCTCTGCGCTAGTGAGTATAGCATAACGCGATCGCGTTATGCTATACCGTTACCAGCCCGTCAACGCTATGTGTTGAATGGGCTGGTAAAACGCAATATGAACCCAGCCTTAGGGTTAGGGTTATAATTAGGGTTAGGGTTATAATTAGGGTTAGGGTTGGAATTAGGGTTAGGGTTACAACTAGGGTTAGGGTTACAATTAGGGTTAGGGTTACAATTAGGGTTAGAGTTAGAATTAGGGTTTGTATTAGGGTTAGGGTTGAGATTAGGGTTAGGGGTGTGTTGGGGTTAGGGTTGGAGCTAGAATTGAGGGGTTTCCACTATTTAGGCACATGAGGGGGTCTCCAAAAACGCAGTGGCGTTCAAAAAGTCAAATGGCGCTCCCTCCCTTCCGAGTCCTGCCGTGCGCCCAAACAGTGGTTTATCCCAACATATGGGGTATCAGCGTACTCAGGACAAATTGGACAACAACTTTTGTGGTCTAATTTCTCCTGTTACCCTTGGGAAAATAAAAAATTAGGGACTAAACGATCAGGTTTGTGGAAAAAATATGATTTTTTATTTTCACGCCCGGGCGTTATAAACTTCTGTGAAGCACTTGGAGGTTCAAAGTGCTC
Organism: Oophaga sylvatica; assembly: GCA_033576555.1. Classification (NCBI taxonomy): domain Eukaryota; kingdom Metazoa; phylum Chordata; class Amphibia; order Anura; family Dendrobatidae; genus Oophaga; species Oophaga sylvatica. The sequence goes on along the minus strand of JARQOD010000003.1, from coordinate 12,633,884 downwards.
ACCACACATCTAGATAAGTTCCTTAGGGGGTCTAGTTTCCAAAATTGGGTCACTTGTGGGGGGTTTCCACTGTTTAGACACATCAGGGCCACTATAAACGCGACATGGCGTCCAGCCAATTCTGCGTTGAAAAAAGTCAAACGGTGCTCCTTCCCTTCCAAGCTCTGCCATGCACCCAAACAGTGGTTTACCCCCACATATGGGGTATCAGCGTACTCAGGACAAATTTTACAAAAACTTTTGGGGTCTTGTTACCCTTGGGAAAATAAAAATTGGGGTGAAAAGATTGTTTTTGTGGAAAAAATATGATTTTTTATTTTCACGGTTCTACGTTACAAACTTCTGTGAAGCACTTGAAGGTTCAAAGTGCTCACCACACATCTAGATAAGTTCGTTAAGGGGTCTAGTTTCCAAAATGGGGTCACTTGTGGGGGGTTTCCACTGTTTAGGCACATCAGGGGCTCTCTAAACGCGACATGGCGTCCAGCCAATTCTGCATTGAAAAAGTCAAACGGCGCTCGTTCCCTTGCGACCTCTGCCGTGCGCCCAAAAAGTGGTTTACCCCCACATATGGGGTATCGGCGTATTCAGGAGAAATTGCACAACAAATTTTGTGGTTAATTTTTTCTTTGAACAGTTGTGAAAATAGAAAAAATTGGTTCCGAAGTAAAGCTTTTGCAAAAAAAGTTAAATGTTAATTTTTTCCTTCCACATTGCTTCAGTTCCTGTGAAGCACGTAAAGGGTTAATAAACTTCTTGAATGTGGTTTTGAGCACCATGAGGGGTGCAGTTTTTAGAATGGTGTCCATTTTGGGTATTTTCTATCATATAGACCCCTCAAAGTGACTTCAAATGTGAGGTGGTCCCTAAAAAAAAGTGGTGTTGTAAAAATGAGAAATTGCTGGTCAACTTTTAACCCTTATAACTTCGTAACAAAAAAAATTTTATTCCCAAAATTGTGCTGATGTAAAGTAGACATGTGGGAAATGTTATTTATTAAGAAATTTGTGTGACATATCTCTCTGATTTTAGGGCATAAAAGTTGAAAATTTGAAAATTGCTAAATTTTCAAAATTTTTGCCATGTTTCCGTTTTTTTCATAAATAAGCGCAAGTCAGATAAAATTTTTTTTACCACTAACGTGAAGTACAATATGTCACGAAAAAACAATCTCAGAATCAGGTGGATTCGTTAAAGCGTTCCAGAGTTATAACCTCATAAAGTGACAGTGGTCAGAATTGTAAAAATTGGCCCGGTCATTAAGCTGCAAAATGGCTCTGTCACTAAGGGGTTAAATCTGTCCCTAAAAATGGACAGTTATGTAAAAATATGGAATGATTCACCAAGACAATGACAGTTCACATAGGATGAAGCAGTGAAGCGTGGTGATCAACTGTTCATTCTGCCTTCCAAATATGGAATAAAAAGCCACTGAGTTTTGCAGTGTGCCCAAACCACATTTAGCAACAATGTACTTGGCACTATTATTAGTGAAAAAAACCCCTCAATTTACGGTGTGTGTGTCTCCTAAAGCACAATCTGGGCACTATGTGTTGGGTAATAAAATGGCAAATATACAATTTTCACTCTCCAACATCCACTGTGTGTTAATTTACAGAAAGTGCCTGTGGAGGCAAAATAGTCACTACTATAGATTAATTCACTGATGGTTGTAATTTCCAAAATGTAGTCACTTATGGGGATTTCTACTGCTCTGGTTTTCTGCCATTTTGTTATATTAGGGCTTCTTCAAATGGGGTGTCCCATCTTCTCTGACATCTGCTCCTGCGACTCCTGCTTCTGTTAACAGGAGTCGCCTTATTCATTCTGCAGGTGGCGCTGGTAATGTAGGAGTCGTTGGTACCAGAAGCTCTGGATGGTGATGGCTCTGTCCAGCCACTAAGATTAGGGTTCTTATGACTGGTAGTACAATCCAGTCCGGCAGTCTGGATGTGTGGGCTGTCCAGCTGAAGTAATCTGCTCCCTGCTTCAGCCAATTGGAAAGCACAACAGTCTACTAAAGCATCAACAATATTGCATGTTCCGTCCTCTGTGCTCAGCTCCCAACATGTGTATTTGTTCTCTGTTGTGACCCCGGGCCGTCTACTGACTACTCTACTGATTTTGTATTTCCTCTGCCTGTCTTGTTCTGACCAGGCTATCTGAGTATTCTTCTTGCCATCTCACACCACAGATCAGCAGATAACACCATGGCCCAGGCCTAGGGGTCTCTGTGTAAGTTGAGATCCATGTAGGGGGCTTAAAGGGTGATGAACAAGGCAATCCCTGTGATCTGGAAAACAGAGTAGATAGTGCCAAGCCTGTTTGTGGTGGTCATCTTTTGAGCTTCCAGGTGACAATACATTTTGTCTGCAAACTATTCAAATAAGATCTGCATTCCAATAGCTAAATGTCGCTCCTTCGCTTCATAACCCTGCCATGTGCCCAGACAGTAGTATATTCGCATTCAACAGAAATTAGAAAATAATTTGTAAGATCCATTTGTTTCCTATTATCCTTTTTGAATAATTCTAAAGTTATCACCACAAAGTGACAAACGTCAGATTTGAAAAATGGGGCCTGATTAGGAACACAAAACTGGCTGTGGGAAGAGGTTAAATCAGAGTATTTTAGGCACTAGCTACTGTAGTCAAAAACTGCGAGTATAGACAATAACATCTACTGAAATAATCAAACTCAACAGTCTTTAAGAGTAAAAAATGAGTAACTAGTGGAGAAACCTCACTGGGGTAATTTGAGTATGGGGCTCGGTGGCTCCTGGCAATATAAACTATCGTTGGGGCCAATATTTGCTATAAGATGAGTTTCAAGAAAAAATATTAGACATTTAAAGATAAGTTTTTAAAATAGTGCAGAGCTGAGGCGTCTTAAAGGGAACTTGTCAGGTCCCCTGTGGACCCAGAACCACCAGCAGTTGTGTCTACATACTGTAGCTAAATACCCTGCCTAATAGTCCCTTTATTACATTACACACAAACAGATCGTTAAGTGTGCTAGCTTCTGAAAGGCGCATTGCACATGACCGGAAGTCTTCTACATTTCCGACCATATGCAGTGCTCCTCTCTGAAGCCGGGCGTACGCACAGCATCAGAGGATCAATGCAGTGAGGGAAGGAAGCAGCGAGTATGCACGAGGGTAGTATAGCCTTGGCGATGACAACGGCGCTTGCAAGTCATGTTATAACACCCACATAGGCGTGAAAACATGGTAAGTGGGCCGACTGACTAGTCTAGGGAGACTAACGCCCATCGACTAGTCAAAGGTCTCATTTACATATCTTAAAAGGACTTTAGAAATACTTTTTCTAAAGCTCTGTTTATGTGTGTAATGTAATACAGGGACTGTTAGGCAGGGTATTTAGCTATGCAGACACAACTGCTGGTGGTTCTGGGGTCACAGGGGGCTTGACAGGTTCCCTTTAAATTTAGATAGTGAGGCAGGCCAATCCCACCACAATCAAACATACCATACAGAATGAACCTGGAAAAAAAAAAAAAGACATTGAATAAAAATATCATCTCCCAACAACATATGGTTTGTTCATAAAACTCCAATATTAACTGCTTTACCACCAGAAACATCCCTGTGACCTGGTAATTATAGACCTGTGTCATATGGTTACGTCCCGGCGATTTTGCGCGCCCAGAGGCTGTGCACGAGCGATTACCTCCGGGTGTCAGCTGATTCTGGCAGGTGACACCCGGAACTCCGTGCCAGGAGCGGTCCTGCACTGCTTCAGGCACTTCAACCCAATTGCTGCTTTACTTGAGCAACCATAGGAAAGAAATCCCTCTGCCCTTGGATAGGAGATCCCGTGACGTAATCGCCAGGTCCTCTTTGTTGCCATGGTGACCCGATGTCGTCATTACGACATCCGGGTAACCAGAGCTAGCAAAGTTGCTTGATCATGTTCAGAGCATGATCAGCAAGTTGCCTAGCATAGGGATGCTGATACACCTCTATGCTATACAAGCAATCAGCCTGCAAAAAATGAAAGTCCCATAAAGCCAAAGTAAAAAAAAAATAGTGTGTATACATATTATAACCCATTATTAACCCCTTAATGACCAAGCCATTTTGTAGGTTAAAGACCAGGCCAATTTTTACAATTCTGACCACTGTCTCTTTATGAGGTTATAACTCTGGAACGCTTCTACGGATCTTGGCGATTCTGAGATTGTTTTCTCGTGACATATTGTACTTCATGATAGTGGTAAAATTTCTTCAATATAACTTGCGTTTTTTTATGAAAAAAATGGAAATATGGCAAAAATTTTGAAAATTTTGCAATTTTCAAACTTTTAATTTTTATGCCATTAAATCAGAGAGATATGTCACAAAAATTAGTTAATAAATAACATTTCCCACATGTCTACTTTACATCAGCACAATTTTGGAACCAAAATTTTTTTTTGTTACGAAGTTATAAGTGTTAAAAGTTGACCAGCAATTTCTCATTTTTCCAACAAAATTTACAAAACCATTTTTTTAGGGACCACCTCACATTTGAAGTGAATTTGAGGGGTCAATATGACAGAAAATACCCAAAAGTGACACCATTCTAAAAACTGCACCCCTCAACGTGTTCAAAGCCACATTCAAGAAGTTTATTAACCCTTTAGGTACTTCACAAGAATTGAAGCAATGTGGAAGGAAAAAATGAACATTTAACTTTTTTTCCCAAAATTTTTCTTTCGACACAATTTTTTTAAATTTTGTCAAGGGTATCAGGAGAAAATGAACCACAATATTTGTTGTACAATTTCTCCAGAGTACACCGATATACCATGTGTGGGGGTAAACCACTATTTGGGCGCATGGCAGAGCTCGGAATGGAAGCAGCGCCATTTGACTTTTTTGGCTGGAATTGAGATTGGACGCCATGTCGCATTTGGAGAGTCCCTGTGTGCCTAAACAGTGGAAACCCCCCACAAGTGACCCCATTTTGGAAACTGGACACCTCAAGGAACTCATCGGGTCACCATGGCAACAAAGAGGACCTGGCGATTACGTCACGGGATCTCCTATCCAAGGGCAGAGGGGATTTCTTTCCTATGGTTGCTCAAGTAAAGCAGCAATTGGGTTGAAGTGCCTGAAGCAGTGCAGGGAATTTGACTTTTTTGGCTGGAATTGAGATTGGACGCCGTGTCGCATTTGGAGAGTCCCTGTGTGCCTAAACAGTGGAAACCCCCCCCAAGTGACCCCATTTTGGAAACTAGAACCCCCAAGGAACTTATCTAAATGTGTTGTGAGAGCTTTTAACCCTCAAGCGCTTCACAGAAGGTTATAACGTAGAACCGTAAATTAAAAAATCATATTTTTTTCCACAAAAATGATCTTTTCATCCCAATTTTTATTTTCCAAAGGATAAAAGGACCCCAAAATTTATTGTGCAATTAGTCCTGAGTACGCTGATACCCCATAGGTGGGGGTAAACCACTATTTGGGCGCATGGCAGAGCTCGGAAGGGAAGCAGCGCCATTTGACTTTTTTGGCTGGAATTGAGATTGGATGCCATGTCGTATTTGGAGAGTCCCTGTGTGCCTAAACAGTGGAAACCCCCCACAAGTGACCCCATTTTGGAAACTAGACCCCCCAAGGAACTTATCTAGATGTGTGGTGAGAGCTTTGAACCCCCAAGGGCTTCACAGAAGGTTATAACGTAGAGCAGTAAAATTAAAAAATCATATCTTTTCCACAAAAATGATCTTTCCACCCCCAATTGTTATTTTCCAAAGGGTAAGAGGACCCCAAAAGTTATTGTGCAATTTGTCCTGAGTACGCTGATACCCCATATGAGGGGGGAAACCACTATTTTGACGCATGGCAGAGCTCGAAAGGGAAGTAGCGCCTTTTTCAAATGCAGACTTTGATGGAATGGTCTGTGGGTGTCATGTCACGTTTGGATAGCACCTGATGTGCCTAAACAGTAGAAACCCCCCACAAGTGACTCCATTTTGGAAACTAGACCCCCCAAGGAACTTTTCTAGATGTGTGGTGAGCACTTTGAACCCCCAAGTGCTTCACAGAAGTTTATAACGTAGAGCCGTGAAAATAAAAAAATCATATTTTTTTCCACAAAAATTATCTTTTTGCCCCAAATTTTTATTTTTATAATGGTAACAGGAGAAATAGGACCCCAAAAGCTATTGTGCAATTTGTCCTGAGTACGCTGATATCCCATATGTGGGGGGGAACCACTATTTTGACGCATGGCAGAGCTCGAAAGGGAAGTAGCGCCTTTTTCAAATGCAGACTTTGATGGAATGGTCTGTGGGTGTCATGTCACGTTTGGATAGCCCCTGATGTGCCTAAACAGTAGAAACCCCCCACAAGTGACTCCATTTTGGAAACTAGACCCCCCAAGGAACTTTTCTAGATGTGTGGTGAGCACTTTGAACCCCCAAGTGCTTCACAGAAGTTTATAACGTAGAGCCGTGAAAATAAAAAAATAATATTTTTTTCCACAAAAATAATCTTTTTGCCCCAAATTTTTATTTTTATAATGGTAACAGGAGAAATAGGACCCCAAAAGCTATTGTGCAATTTGTCCTGAGTACGCTGATATCCCATATGTGGGGGGGAACCACTATTTTGACGCATGGCAGAGATCGGAAGGGAAGGAGCACCGTTTTTAAATGCAGACTTTGATGGACTGGTCTGCGGGTGTCATGTCGCGCTTGGAGAGCCCCTGATGTGCCTAAACAGTAGAAACCCCCCACAAATGACCCCATTTTGCAAACTAGACCCCCCAAGGAACTTATCTAGATGTGTGGTCAGCACTTTGAACCCCCAAGGGCTTCACAGAAGTTTATAACGTAGAGCCGTGAAAATAAAAAAAATCATATTTTTTTCCACAAAAATGACCTTTTTGCCCTCAAATTTTTATTTTTATAAGGGTAACAGGAGAAATAGGACCCCAAAAGCTATTGTGCATTTTGTCCTGAGTACGCTGATACCCCATATGCGGTGGGGAACCACTGTGATCGCCTTACTGCGATCTTTGGGAGGCACAATGAACAAATCTACCAAAGGTGAAGAATTGGTTTTCTTTTTTACGCCGTTCCTCGTGCGATATTAGTGATTAGGCGACTTTATTCCTCGGATCGGTGCGATTACAGCGATACCAGATTTACACCCTTTTTTCATGTTTAGCTTCTGTCACACTCTAAAAGATGCTTTTTTTTGGAATAATTTTTTGTAAGAATTTTTTGCATCGCCGTATTTTGAGAGCTATAATTTTTCCATATTTCGGCCGACAGAGTTATCTGTGGGCTTATTTTTTGCGGGACGAGCTGATGTATTTATTGGTACCATATTCGGGCACATAACGTTTTTTGATCGCTTCCTATTCCGATTTTTGTGGAAGCAGAATGAACAAAAACCAGCAATTCAGGAACTGGTTTTTTTTTATTTTTTTTCCCCCGTTCCGCGTGTGGTAAAATTGATAAAGCAGCTTTATTCTTCGGGTCACTACGATTACAGCGATACCTCATTTATATATTTTTTTTATGTTTTGGCGTTTTTTACACAATAAAGAATTTTATAGAAAAAATAATTATTTTTGCATCAGTTTATTCCGCGAGCTATAACTTTTTTATTTTTTCGCTGATGATGCTATATAGCGGCTTGTTTTTTGCGGGACAAGATCACGTTTTCAGCGGTACCATGATTATTTATATCTGACTTTTTGATCGCGTGTTATTGCACTTTTTCCAAGCGGTATAAAGATACCGCTTGGAAAAAGTATAATTTACTACTTTTTTGTGTTTTTTTTTTTTTTACGGCTTTCACTGAAGGGGTTAACTAGGGTTATGCTTTTATAGATGGGATTTTTACGGACATGGCGATACCTAACATGTGTATTTTTTTTGTTTTTTATTTTTTTTATTACATAAAAATGTGTATTTTTTAGGGGATTTTTTTAAAATTATTTTTTAATATTTTTTTTTACAATTTTTTTTAAAAATGATTTTTTTCAACTTGTCCCTTTATGGGACTTTCACTTTTTTTACTTTTGATTGCAGTTACAATGCATTGCAATGCTCTGGCATTGCAATGCATTGCAACTATAGTGGAAGCTGCTGTGACATGATCACAGCAGCTTCCCGTAGCTAGATGACCCGGAGGTTGTCATGACAACCCCCGGGTCATCAAGGCAGAGATCAGGCCCTGCAAATACATTGCAGGGTGCTGATCTGAGGCAGAGGGAGCTCCCGACCCTCTGCCTCCCCCCCTGAGCTCTGCGATCGCGCTCGATCGCAGCAGTCAGGGGGTTAACAGCCAGGGGCGGTGGGGGCTCCACTCCTGGCTTTCAGTGCAGGAAGCCTGGCCACTGCAGCGCCGGCTCCTGCACTGATCGCGCTGGGGAAGCTGAAATTTCAGCTTCTCCTGCGCGATCGCTGCTGTGTTTGGTCAGTCAGATTGACTGACCAATCACAGCGCTGTGAGTGCGGGGACCGACGGCAAAGGTCCCCGCACCGCTTGCCGTGCCTGTCAGCTGTCTGTGACAGCTGTCGGCACTGATCAAAGGCATGACGTGCAGAGTCCGTCCTGGTGCCGGAACTGGCACCTTGCCATGACGGACTCTGCACGTCAGTGGACATTAAGGGGTTAAATATGTGTATGAAAAAAAAAATATAAACAATAAAAGTACATGTATTTGGTATTGCCATGTCCGACACAACACGACCTGTAAAACTGTCTGACTAGTTAACCCCTTTAGTGAACACCATAAAAAATAAATAAAAAACAAGGCAAAAAACAATGCTTTATCATCATACCGACAAACAAAAAATGGAATAAAATGCGATCAAAAAGATGATTATAAATAAACATGGTACCGCTGAAAATGTCATCTTGTCGCGCAAAAAGTAAGCCATCAAATAGCTCCATCAGTGGAAAAATAAAAAAAGTTAAAGCTCTCAGAATAAAGCGATGCAAAATAATTTTTTTTTTATATAAAATAGTTTTTGTATAAAAGCGCCAAAACATAAAAAACATATATATTTGATGATATAAATGACGTATCGCTGTAATCATACTGACTCAAAGAATAAAACTGCATTTACCACATGCAGAACGACATAAAAGAAAATCCCACAAAACAATTCCTGAATTACTGTTTTTTTTCATTCTGCCTCCCAAAAATTGGAATAGAAAGCGATCAAAAAATGTCATGTGTCCGAAAATGGTACCAATAAAAACGTCAACTCGTCCTGCAAAAAATAAGACCTCACATGATTCTGTGGGCCGAAATATGGAAAAATTATAGCTCTCATAATATGGTGATGCACAATAAAAAGCGTTTTTTAGTGTGTCACAGCAGCCAAACAAAAAAAAACAGATATAACTGGCTATACCTATCTCTAACATTGGGTATGCAGGGACATGTGTCCGCATGCGGCTTTTGGACATGTGTGGTGACCGCATGACAACGCAAAATTTTGCATTTTCATGCGGTCACCGCACACGTCAAATCGCCGCATACGGACGCATCCGCATACAGCGCATGTCCCTGCGTACCCAATGTTAAAGACAGGTACGCAGGGAAACACAGTACGCATACAGAAGTAGGCAGAGTGTAGGTGGAGCTTCAGGGAGGAAGAAAGGAGGAAGCAGGCAGCCATCTGCAGCCCTCCTGAACGCAAATGTGAAACTAGCCTGATATCAGAAAGGAGGAAGCAGGCAGCCATCCGCAGCCCTCCTGAACGCAAATGTGAAACCAGCCTAAGATATCAGGGATCCAGGAAGCCAACAGCACCATTACCCTCCACTTCCACTTACAGGCCCATCATAATACTTTTCTTCAAGTGATTTTCTAATTTGTCAGCACATTCTATGTACGCTGTTGTTTGGCTTTATAGTTTATAGACCTAGGCAAGTAAAGTCAGCGTCTCCTAATCCCATAGGGTAGGTGGATCTTCCAGATTGAAAGGTCAACAGAAAAGGGCTTTCACAATTTCACAAAGTAATTTGAACATTTTCAGAAGGAGTAGAATGTTATTCTCTAGTGGCATAAAGGTGATCACACGATTGCGATATGGCCGGACTACACCACTGATAAAGCAGCCACAGCCGGTGACCAAGATGAATCTGTGACTTCTCTGCATTTAGTGGTTACTACTCACCTGGGTAGTCATACGTAAGAATCTCCTCTTTACACCGCTCATCACCCCTCTCATATGTCTCTGTAGTATTTATATGGGTCAGATCTTCATCCTGAAACAAATATTGCAATAGTCACAGACAGATGGAGAAGTCACATCTATGATCAGCTCTAATCCTGCCATCTACACCGTTCTCATTACACAAGTATAAAACATATAATACTAGTGGATAAAACAAGACTGAGCACAAGACCTTCACAGCCGTCTACACCTCATAGGGGAGATCTCCTGACACCTTCTCTCCATCTACCTGATGATCGTGAGGAACATTGGGATCTTCTTGTTTACAGTCCTGTGGAAGAAGAGGACGGGGACATCTCTCTGGTTTTGTCCTCTTACTGGATAGATCTGGAGGAAACACATACAGGGACTGAATTCATTCTTTCCATACAGATAAGTATAGTCCTGTCTATTACCTGATGATGTAAGGGGCTGAGGAACCTCCATCATGATGTCCTTGTACAGATCTTTGTGTCTTTCTAAATACTCCCACTCTTCCATAGATAAATAGATGGAGACATCCTGATACCTTATCGGAACCTGACACATACAATGATAAAGTCATCCCTTGATTCCTTCATAGAGTTACAGTATAATGTCCTAGCATTCCCAGCAGTGTCACCTCTCCAGTCAGCAGCTCAATCATCTTGTAGGTGAGTTCTAGGATCTTCTGGTCATTGATGTCCTCATGCATAGGGTGGTGAGGTGGAGGCCCCATGATTGGGCTCAGGGGTCTTCTCCATCCCTCAAACACCGAGTCCTGATAGTGCTCATTAAAGGTCTTCTTCACTATTGTGTAATCCTGGTTATGGAGAAAAACATTCATAAATCTCACTACAGACATTTCCAGAGTCCTCATCTCTCCAATTCTGTCCATCTCTTATTCCCATAGATAAGAATGAGGTAATGTGACGTCATCAGAATCTCTCACCTCTCCAGTAAGCCGGAAGAGGATCTCTAGGGTGAGGTGTAATATCCTTTCCGCCAACTTGTCTCTGTCCATATTCATCTTTGATAGGTAAATCAGGAAAATTCTCTTATATAGAAGATCTTCACTGAGAGGATCCGATATTGTAGAGACCTGAATGAGAAGATGAGCCGATGTAACATCATAAAATCCTGTGTAATAATACAATTACTGGAGATAATAAGGGAAACATATGAGGAGATTTATTAATTTACAGTATTTAGTTTTCTTCTTTACATCTACTAATAAAACCTATATATTTAGGCCACAGACAACAAGCAGTTTCTTCCTCGGAGTCGGCAGCTGAATACATTTCTCATAGACTCATCTTCCATAACGCTAATTCTCCTCTCATTTACCGACACTGGAATCGGCATTAGCAATACTGCAGGAGATATTCATTACACGTGACATGAGAAATAACTACTTCATGATGAAGACGACATCTTCATCTTCTACTAAACTCTAGAAACTTATTTGTCCAGAGTCCGTCACTGACTCCATCACCACCGACCGTCTATATGAATGTTTCCCGTCTTGCCCGCACTGTAATCTTCTATCACGTTAGATCTCATGTCTGATTCACACACAGAAGTTTGAGGCTTTTATAAAAGCTATTTTGTTTGCACAAACACTGCGGACAGAAATGATCTGATCCTTATGAGAGAGAGAGAGAAAATTTCTAAGACGGCAGTCCATTACAACAAGGTCAAGCAGCAGACATTGGGGACAACAAAGCTACAGACCAGCAGAGGGCGAAAACGACTCTCCACAGACCGGGATGACCGCCATCTTATTTGAATGTCACTCAGCAACCGCAAGATGACATCAAGTGACCTACAAAAGGAATGGCAAATGGCAGCTGGGGTGAAGTGCAAGGCCAGAACAGTTCGTAACCGGCTCCTAGAGGCAGCACTCAAGTCATGTAAAGCTAGAAAAAAGCCTATCATCAATGAGAAGCAAAGAAGAGCCAGGTTGAAGTTTGCAAAAGACCATATGGATTGGACCATAGAGGACTGGAGTAAGGTAATCTTTTCTGATGAGTCTAATTTTCCGCTTTGCCTAACACCTGGTTGTCTAATGGTTAGACGGAGTCCTGGAGAGGCATACAAGCCACAGTGTCTTGCACCCACTGTGAAATTTGGTGGAGGATCAATGATGATCTGGGGATGCTTCATCAAGGCTGAAATTGGGAAAGTTAATCTTTGCGAAGGACGTATGAATCAAGCCGCATACAAGGTTATCCTGGAAAACCAGTTGATTCCTTCTGCTCAGGCAATGTTCCCCAACTCTGAGGACTGTTTTTTCCAGCAGGACAATCAATGCGTGGATGTAAGACCACCACATCAAATCCCTGTCATGGCCAGCCCAATCTCCATTCCTGAACCCCATTGAAAGCCCCTGGAATGTAATCAGGAGGAAGATGGATGGGGGTGTGGCCTGCTAGCAAGTGTGGCAGCTGTATAGTTGCAGAGCTCCTGCAGCCCAAGACCTTTAGCAGCCCATCCGGGCACCCAGCTTCCTCCAGCTACTCACCTGCAGCTCCTACAACCGCCCAGGCACATGATGACACGCGGCAGATCACAAAAGAGGAGATCCCCGCCAAGATTTCCAGACTTCTTTACGAGGGGGAAGTTTACCAAAGCAACAGGTAAAATGGTGCTTGCGTCCCCTTCAGAGCTCTTCACACTCCTCCGGGGGCTCTGGGAGAGGTGCAGACACAGAGGGGATTCATCAACGCGACTTTGCCCCACTCACTAAGGAGGATATGCAGGAGTTTCTTTCCTTTTTGAGGGCTTCTTTAAAAGAAGACATGCATAATATGCTAAGAGAGCTGAAAGGAGAAATCTCAGCTCTGGAGAGCGCACCTCTCATTTAGAGAATAAAATGTCTGAATAAGCCACTACTTTTAATGCACTAGTCGACGAAATGAAGCCTTAGGCCTCATACTCACTGGTGCCGATAACGGATGAAAATCAGACGATAAAAAATCGGATGCAAATCTGACCAATGTTAGTCAATAGGTGAGTTCTCATTAGCGATTTTTTTCTCATCAGATATTGGTGTGAGAAAAAAATCGCAGCTTGCTGCGATTTGATGCGATTTTGGGATGAAAATCGCCAATGCAAGTCAATGGGTGCGATTAAAAAACGAACAGCACTCGCACCATGCACGTGCTGTCCGATTTATATGCACCAGTCTCCTTTGAAAAGCCGGTAATTCATCCCCGGCTACTGTAAAATCACACTGACAGCTCACAAAACACTAGATACATACACATAGAATACATATATATATATATATATATATATATATATATACACATGTCATTGTGACACATACATATATATATATATATATTATAGTTCATACACTTCTACATACTGTAATAGCTGCTAATTCAATTGCCGGCTTTTGTGAAATCACAGAAGCCGACATGAAATGATACATTGTTTCCACACAGTTAACCATGTCATTTCCTGTATTTTGATATATGGTTTGAACTTACAATTACATGAGTGTATTTGTACAAAATTTCAGACATGTAGGGGGTTAATTAAAGGTGTAAATTCGTTGAAAAAAAATGCGTGGGCTCCCGCTGTATTTTCTCCACCAGACAGACAAAGCAAGCGAGTGGGGGCAGATAATAATAGCCTAGGGAGGGTACATTTTTTTTGTGCCCCCCTGGCTACTAACATCTGCCCCCAGACACCCCAGAAAGGGCAAATCTATAATTAGATTTGCCCTTTCTGGCACTTTGCCCGTCTATTCCCATTGCCCTGTAGCGGTGGCGAATGGGTTAATAAGGCGTTAATGTCACCTTAGTATTGAAAGGTGACCTTAAGGCAGGTTAATAATTGAGAGCTGTCAATTAGACAACTATCAATTATTAATCCTATTGAAGTAAATAAAAAAACACAAACACACTTTAAGAATAAATAATTTTAATCAATCAAAACACATATTTTTGACCATCTTTTATTTCACTCTTAATCCGTTCGAAGCCCTTGTTCTTCTAAAATAAATATAAAATAATAAAACAACATTATTCTTACCTATCTGGCGATCTGTCACGTCCCACGATGTAATCCTTCACAAAGGATTAACTAGCAATCAGATAAGCAGCGCAAGTAATCCTGCGTGCTCAGCTGATAGCTCCTGAATGAATGAGCTTATCTCCTGCCGACAGGAGAGGATGTGATTAATGAATGAAGCTTAATTGATTGTATCCCACTTTCACGTTAGGTCAGGTCACTCAAGTGAAAGTGTCAATAAATCAATTAAGCTCCATTCATGAATCTATTCCTCTCCTTTCACTGGGAGAGTAACTTATTCATTCATGGGGTTACAACTTGGAGAGAGCATTAGCTCTCTGCAAGCTGTAACCTGTTAACCCTTTCTGATGGATTACACCGTGGGACCTGGCTGTACATCGGATTGGTAAGAATAATTTTGCTTTTTTATTTTATTTTTATTACAGGAAATGGTTTTAGCAGGAAAATAAAATATGGTCAAAAACTGTGTGATTATTTCATTAAACTTATTTTTTATTAAACTGTGTGTGTTTGATTTTTGTATCATACAATAGGATTAATAATTGATAGTTGTCTAATTGACAGCTCTCAATTATTAACCTGCCTTAAGGTCACCTTTCAATACTAAGGTGACATTAACGCCTTATTAACCCATTCGCCACCGCTACAGGGCAATGGGAATAGACGGGCAAAGTGCCAGAAAGGGCGAATCTAATTAGAGATTTGCCCTTTCTGGGGTGTCTGGGGGCAGATGTTAGTAGCCGGGGGGGCACAAAAAAAATGTACCCTCCCTAGGCTATTATTATCTGCCCCCACTCGCTTGCTTTGTCTGTCTGGTGGAGAAAATACAGCGGGAGCCCACGCATTTTTTTTCAACGAATTTACACCTTTAATTAACCCCTACATGTCTGAAATTTTGCACAAATACACTCATGTAATTGTAAGTTCAAACCATATATCAAAATACAGGAAATGACATGGTTAACTGTGTGGAAACAATGTATCATATCATGTCGGCTTCTGTGATTTCACAAAAGCCGGCAATTGAATTAGCGGCTATTACAGTATGTAGAAGTGTAAGAACTATAAATATATGTATATATATATGTCACAATTACATATATATATATATATATATATATATATATATATATATATATGTATTCTATGTGTGTATATGTATTGTTTATATTCTTTATTAAAGCTGTCAGTGTGATTTTACAGTATAGCCAGGGATGAATTAGCGGCTATTATACTATGTAGAAGTGTATGACCTATATATATATTATATATATATTAGATGTATATATATATATATATATATATTTATATTATATATATATATATATATATATATATATATATATATAATATATATATATTATATATATATATATATATATATATATATATATATATATATTATATATATAATTATTTGCTTTTTGTGAGAATTTTTTTGTTACAATGTGACTTTTACATGACTTTTTACATAGAGATAACTGCTCTATGTAAAACTTCATGTTAAAATCGCATTGCATACAGATGGAAAACTGATGGAAAACGCATGGTGCGATTTAAAATCGCATCAAAATCGCATGCCTTTTTACAACAAATGTACCGTTTTTTTCCTGCAGAAAACGGACCGATTTTTTTCCACCCAGTGAGTATGAGGCCTTAAAGGAAGAATTGGCTCGTGTCAGTGATAAAACATACGACTTGGAGGATAGATAGTGCAGGAATAAAGTTCGGGTGAGAGGGATCACTGAGGAGGTCTTGGATAAGGATTTGCCTGCTTTCCTGCTTAACTTTTTAAAGGCTGTTTTCCCTGAAATGTCCACTAGAGATTTAATGGTTGATAGGGTCCATAGAACCCCCAAACCAAAACATGTGGATCAAGATCTGCCTAGAGACACGCTGGCAAGAATACACTTTTTTACCACCAAGGATGTATTCATGCAAAGAATGAGGAAAAATCAGACTCTGCCCAGGAAATGCAATCCCTACAAGTTTTCCCAGACTTATCTACAGTGGCCAAGAGGTGTGAACACGCACATGTATGTAAAGCTATGCGTGATGTGGGCACCAAATATAGATGGGGCTTTAACCCAGTGAAACTGTTGATTATGCATGAGGGGAGAATAATTGCTTGCCACACCCTAAACAAGCTGAAGACAGACTTAAGGATTGGAATATCCCTTTTGCACAGCGACAAGCGTTTAGGGGGAAAAAGTTAGACCCAGAATGGTCTAAAATATAAGGTGGAAGACTGGAAAGATCCGTCTGCTGGAGCTGGTGGAAGATTGCTCGGACTGTTATACTGTTCTCACTGTTCCTAGCAACCTGTGACTGTGGGCAACTCTGCTGAGGATCTCAGTAGAGTTAGAAGAGCTCACCAACCCCATTGCAGTCATCTTTCTGCATTCTTTTGATGGTACTTGAAGATGTAGATTTTTTTTTTGTGTGCATCCAGTTGTTTTGGATAATGTTTTGAGTACTGCTGTTTTTTCTATTTTTTCCATTTTTATGACTCTTTTACTTTTCTTTTTTCTTGACTATTGTGCATTCTAATGTGATGATTGACACTTGCATCTCTGTTCAGGTCATAAGGATATATAACTTATGGTTTTATATTTATGCGGGGGACCTGATTAGCTTTTATGGTGGAGGGGCTTGGTGTATTGGGGCCTGCTGCATCCATAGGAAGTTTGTTATTTAGACATGAGTATACAGTTTATGTCCTCGAATGTTAGAGGTCTCAATTCAATTTCGAAACGTTCGATGTTATGGAGTGAAGCTAAAAAATCACGTGCTGACGTCATATGTTTGCAAGAAATGCATCTATTGGAAGATGATAATAGTAGACTCCACAATCCACAGTTCCCTCATAGGTTTTTAGCTAATAATGCAAGTAAAAAGGAAGGAGTCTGTATATTGATTAACCCCTTCCCGACTTGTGACGCCACGTAGGCGTCATGAAAGTCGGTGCCAATCCGACCTGTGACGCCTATGTGGCGTCATGAAAGGATTGTGTTCCTGTGGGTCGGGTGACCGGGGTCACTGAAAGGTCACCTGACCCGCAGGCACATGACCCTTTGAGCTTCACCACGTGGCTACGATCGCTCTGATTGGCTGTTAAAAGTGAAACAGCCAATCAGAGCGATTTGGTGAAATATTACAATCCAGCCATGGCCGATGCTGCAATAGCATCGGCCATGGCTGGAGACCAAGATCCGACCCCTCCCCACACCGATAGATGGCGAAGAGCGGTCACCGCCGTCACTAAATGCTCCCCTCCTCTTTTTTCCGGTCCCCCCAGGCCTCAGATCCCTCCCCAGGTCTACGATACCCCCCTCAGGTTTCCGATCCCCCTCAGTTACCGCCGGAGTCGCTGTCTTCCTCCCAGTGTCTCTCCTGCCCGATCCATGGGCGCCGCCATCTTCCAAAATGGCGGGCGCATGCGCAGTGCGCCCGCCGAATCTGCCGGCCAGCAGATTCAATAAATGAATGAAAGTACATTTTGATCACTCTGATAGACCCTATCACAGTGATCAAAATAAAAAAAAATAGTAAATAACCCCCCCCTTCATCACCCCCATAGGTAGGAAACAATAATAAAATTTAAAAAAAAATTATTTTTATTTTTCCATTAGGGTTAGAATTACAGTTAGGGTTAGGACTAGGGTTAGGGTTCATATTGCGTTATGGCAGTCCGTTAGATGAATTGCGTTACACCGCGGTGTACCGCGGTGTAACGCAGTCCGTTAACGCTGCCATTCACCCCCATTTGCGGGCGCATCGCGACGCATGCCATAAAGCGGCATGCGTTCGCGATGTGCCGTCATTCAGTGACGGAGCCTCGGACGCGGGCTGCAGCGTCTGGGCTCCATCACCGCTAGCACAGATGAGTCATCTGCGCTAGCGGATATAGCATAACGCCATCGCTTTATGCTATACCGTTACCAGCCCGTCAACGCTATGTGTTGAACGGGCTGGTAAAACGTAATGTGAACCTAGCCTTAGCATTAGGGTTAGAATTAGGGTTACGGTTAGAATTAGGGTTAGGGTTGGAATTTGGGTTAGGGTTAGGCTTGTGGTTAGGATTAGTGTTAGGGGTGTTTTGGGGTTAGGGTTGGGATTAGGGTTAGGCTTGTGGTTAGGATTATGGTTAGGGATGGGATTAGGGGTGTGTTGGGGTTAGGGTTATGGTTAGGGTTTGGATTAGGGGTGTGTAGGGGTTAGGGATGTGGCTAGGGTTGGAGTTAGAATTGAGGGATTTCCACTATTTAGGCACATCAGGGCTTCTCCAAACGCGACATGGCGCCACCATTGATTACTGCAAATTGTGCGTTCAAAAAGTCAAACAGTGGTCCCTTTATTCCGAACCCCGACATGTGCCCAAACAGTGGTTTACCCCCACATATGGGGCATTAGCGTACTCAGAAAAAAATTTCACAACAATTTTGGGGGTCTAATTTCTTCTGTTACCCTTGGGGGAAAAAAAATTGGGACTAAAAGATCATGTTTGTGGAAAAAAAAATGATTTTTTTATTTTCACGGCTCTGCGTTATAAACTTCTGTTAAGAACTTGGAGATACAAAGTGCTCACCACACATCTAGAGGAGTTCCTTGAGGGAACTAGTTTCCAAAATGGGGTCACTTGGGGGGGTTTCTACTGTTTAGGCACATGATGGGCTCTGCAAATGTAACATGACGCCCGCAGACCATTCCATCAAGTTGGCATTACAAAACGTCACTACTTCCCTTCCGAGCCCTGACGTATGCCCCAACAGTGGTTCCCCCCCACATATGGGGTACCAGCGTACTCAGGACAAACAGGACAACAACTTTTGGGGTCCAATTTCTCCTGTTACCCTTGTGAAAATAAAAAATTGCGGGCTAAAAAAAAATCATTTTTTGAGGAAAAAAATGATTTTTTATTTTCATGGTTCTGGGTTATAAACTTGTGAAGCACTTGGGGGTTCAAAGTGCTCACTACACATCTAGATAAGTTCCTTGTGGGGTCTAGTTTCCAAAATGGGGTCACTTGTGGGGAGTTTCTACTGTTTAGGCATATCAGGGACTCTGCAAACGTAACATGACGCCCGCAGACCATTCCATCAAAGTCGGAATTTCAAAACGTCACTACTTCCCTTTCGAGCCCCGACGTGTGCCCATACAGTAGTTTTCTCACACATATGGGATATCAGCGTACTCAGGGCAAATTGGACAACAGCTTTTGGGGTCTAATTTCTCCTGTTACCCCTGGGAAAATAAAAAAATTGGGGACTAAAAGATCATGTTTGTGGAAAAAAATGATTTTTTATTTTCATGTCCGAGCGTTATAAACTTCTGAGTAGCCCTTGGGGGTTCAAAGTGCTCACCACACATCTAGATAAGTTCCTTGCGGGGTCTAGTTTCCAAAATGGGGTCACTTGTGGGGAGTTTCTACTGTTTAGGCACATCAGGGACTTTGCAAACGTAACATGACGCCCGCAGACTATTCAATCAAAGTCGGCATTTCAAAACGTCACTACTTCCCTTCCGAGCCCAAACGTGTGCCCGAACAGTAGTTCCCCCCCACATATTGGGTACCAGTGTACTCAGGACAAACTGTACAACAACTTTTGGGGTGCAATTTCTCCTGTAACCATTGTGAAAATAAAAAATAGGGGGCTAAAAAATGATTTTTTGAGAAAAAAAATGATTTTTTGTTTTCACGGCTTTGCGTTATAAACTTCTGTGAAGCACCAGGGGGATCAAAGTGCTCACTGTGCATCTAGATAACTTCCTTAGGGGGTCTAGTTCCCAAAATGGGGTCATTTGTGGGGGAGCTCCAAAGTTTAGGCACAAAGGGGCTCTCCAAACACGACATGGTGTCCCGCTAACGATTGGGGCTAATTTTCCATTAAAAAAGTCAAATGGCGCTCCTTCCCTTCTGAGCCCTGCCGTGTGCCCAAGCAGTGGTTCCCCCCCACATATGGGGCACCAGCGTACTCAGGAAAAACTGGACAACTTTTGGGGTCCAATTTATCCTGTTACCCTTGGGAAAATAAAAAATAGCAGGCTAAAAAATGATTTTTGAGGAACAAAAATGATTTTTTATTTTGACTGCTCTGCGTTTATAAATTTGTGTGAAGCACTTGGGGGTTCAAAGTGCTCACTACACATCTAGATAAGCTCCTTGGGGGGTCTAGTTTCCAAAATGGGGTCACTTGTGGAGGGTTTTCTACTGTTTAGGCACATCAGGGGCTCTGCAAACGCAACATGACGCCCGCAGAACATTCCATCAAGTCTGTATTCCAAAATGGCGCTCCTTCTCTTCTGAGCTCTCCCATGCGCCAAAACAGTGGTTCCCCCCTACATATGGGGTATTGTTGTACTCAGGACAAATTGCACAACAACTTTTGTGGTCCAATTTCTCCTGTTACCCTTGTGAAAATAAAAAATAGCGGCATAAAAAATAATTTTTGAGGAAAAAAATTATTTTTTTTAATTTCACTGCTCTGCGTTATAAACATCTGCGAAGCACTTGGGGGTTCAGAGTGCTCACAACACATCTTGATAAGTTACATAAGGGGTCTAGTTTCCAAAATGGTGTCAAATGTGGGTTTTTTTCACTGTTTAGGCACTCCAAACGCGTCATGGTGTCCGCTAACGATTGGAGCTAATTTTCCATTCAAAAAGTCAAATGGCGCTCCTTCCCTTTTGTGCACCCAAACAGTGGTTTATGACCACATATGAGGTATCTGTGTACTCAGGATAAATTGCCCAACAAATTTTAGGATCCATTTTATCCTGTTGCCCATGTGAAAATGAAAAAACTGAGGCTAAAAGAAAATTTTTGTGAAAAAAAGTACTTTCTTTTTTTTACGGATCAATTTGTGAAGCACCTGGGGGTTCAAAGTGCTCACTATGCATCTAGATAAGTTCCTTAGGGGTCTAGTTTCCAAAATGGGGTCACTTGTGGGGAGACTCCAATGTTTAGGCACACAGGGACTCTCCAAATGCGACATGGCAACCGCTAAATATTCCAACATATTTTCCATTCAAAAAGTCAAATGGCGCTCCTTCCCTTCTGAGCCCTGCCGTGCGCACAAACAGTGGTTTATGACCACATATGAGGTATCTGTGTACTCAGGAGAAATTGCCCAACAAATTTTTGGATCCATTTTATCCTGTTGCCCATGTAAAAATGAAAAAATTGATGCTAAAAGAAAATTTTTGTTGGAAATTTTAAAATGTTCATTTTTTCCTTCCACGTTGCTTTAGTTCCTGTGAAGCACCTGAAGGGTTAATAATCTTCTTGAATGTAGTTTTGAGTAGCTTGAGGGGTGCAGTTTTTATAATGGTGTCACTTTTGGGTATTTTCTGCCATATAGACCCCTCAAAGTGACTTCAAATGTGAGGTGGTCCGTAAACAAAATGGTTTTGTAAATTTTGTTGTAAAAATGAGAAATCGCTAGACAACTTTTAACCCTTATAACTTCCTAACAAAAAAAAATGTTGTTTCTAAAATTGTGCTGATGTAAAGTAGACATGTGGGAAATGTTATTTATTAACTACTTTGTGTCACATAATTCTCTGGTTTAACAGAATAAAAATTCAAAATTTGAAAATTGCGAAATTTTCTAAATTTTCGCCAAATTTCCATTTTTTTCACAAATAAACGCAAAAATGATCGACCTAAATTTACCACTAACATGAAGCCCAATATGTCACGAAAAAACAATCTCAGAATCGCTAGGATCTGTTGAAGCGTTCCTGAGTTATTACCTCATAAAGGGACACTGGTCAGAATTGCAAAAAATGGCCAGGTCTTTAAGGTCAAAATAGGCTGGGTCATGAAGGGGTTAAAGGGAATCTGTCACCACTTTTTTGGCATATCTTGTAAAAAATATCATTCAATTCAGTTTCACCTATGCATTATAGCAGTACTTTTGATACCTTGACTCCCCACCTTTGATCAATAAATACTGTTTATATTCCTCCAGCGGTGTATGTAAATCTGCTCGGTCAGGTCAGATGGGCGGGCTTATTGTCCATCTCCACCCCCCCTCCTCGGCTTACTGTACGTATTTTTCTGTGAATATCACAGATCGCGTAGTGTTACCGCACGTGCGCAATCAAATGGCCAACAGTGGGTAAAGCATAAAATCAGTATTGCGCATGCACCAGCATATGCCATTACGTTCTATGGCCCGGAAGTATTGCGATGCGTGAGGGAACACACAATTTGCATTACAATACTTCGAAGGACCGTTTGAATGCCCACGCGCAGTAACTGTATGCGAACGCAGGAATTACTCGAAAGAAATGCGCAGACAAGGCAGGAGGGAGGGGGGAAGAGATGGACAATAAGCCCTGCCCATCGGACCGGACCGAGCAGATTTACATACACCGCGGGAGGAATATCAACGGTATTTATTGATCAAAGGTGGGGAGTCAAGGGGTATCAAAAGTACTATTATAATGCATAGGTGACACTGAATTGAACAATATTTTTACATGATATGGCAAAAAAGTGGTGACATATTCCCTTTAAAAACACTGTGGCATTTAGAAATATAGGGATGTATGCTGATCCTACTGGCAGATTTTTAATCCTGGTCTGCTCCTCAATGGTGAACTACATGTGCTGGTGGTGGTGTATGCCCCTAATGAAGCCCAATGCACGTTTGCTCGCAAGGTGTTGCAGAAGATGACTGAATTAGCTAAAGGAGAAAAGATTATATGTGGAGACTTCAATGTCCCTATAGATAGAGAGATGGACTGCTCTAGTAAATTAACCCGTTTTAGGAGGGACAGGAAAGTAGTGGTGAAGGAATATCATCTCCATGATTATTGGAGATATTACAATGCTACGGAGCTCACCCACAATTATTTTGAATTTGACAAAAAGATCTATCTATAGGGGACTGGCACAGCGATGAGAAGTAAAATGGCTCCACAGTATGCAAATGTTTTCACGGCCAAGTTTGAAAGTGACTTTTTGTCCTCATGTCCCATCAGGCCTCGGGCCTAACACCGCTACATTGATGATATCTTAATCATCTGGACAGAGTCTGAGCCACAGCTAAAGACGTTCCACGAACAGTTTAATCAATTTCATCCCACCATCAACTTAAAACTCAACTACTCCAGCACTGAAATTAACTTTTAAGACACCATCATTAAGCTACAGAACAATGAAATAGAGACATCCCTGTATCAGAAGCCAATCGACCGTCCAACATACCCTAAATGGGACAGTTTCCATCCAAAACACATAAAAAACTCTATTGTCTACAGCCAAGCCATCAGATACAATCGTATATGTTCCAACCCCATGGATAGAGATGAACAACTTGGTCGCCTCAGAAGGACCTTTTTGAATCAGGGCTACCATCCAAGAACAATTGAAAACCAAATTACAAGAGCCACCAGAATATCAAGGAATCACCTGCTACATTACAAAGCTAAAGAAGAAAATAACCGGGTGCCTCTAGTAGTCACCTACAATCCAAATCTGGAGATGCTAAGGGGAGCTGCACGGAAACTACAACATTTACTACAAAAAGATGCCCGATTACAATCCATGTTTCCAGACCCCCCATTACTCTGTTTTAGGCAGCCCCCAAATCTAAGAAGCATCATTGTCAGAAGCTCCCTGTCCTCCCCAACAGCTGCAGGAACCTTTCCTTGCAACTAAAAAAAATGTAAAACCTGTCCATTTATAATGACCACGGACAAGATAAAGATCCTCAACTCCCATCAAGACTACAAGATCCCAGGTACTTTCAGCTGCATCACATCTAATGTGGTGTACCTAATTATTTGTACTAAATGTCCAACTGGGGTCTGTATGTGGGGGAGACAGGGCAAAAACTGAGAACAAGGATGAATTCTCATCGCCACACAATAAGAGAAAAAAGAGAATGGATCTACCTGTGTCAAAACACTTTTGTATCCCCGGTCATAGAATGGTGGACATTAAATTACTTGTATTAAAAGGTAACTTTAAGTCTCAGAGAGATAGAGAGGTTTGGGAATATAAACTCATGACGACCTTTGACACACTCAGTACAGGAAGGAATGTGTCGCATGGATTTATGTCTTTTTACATCAATTAAGGAATTTGCTCTTCAGACCTTTTGGGGGCATCACAACACAGAACCAGACCCCAATCAGAGGGCAATAAAACTTTCACACTCCTTATCTATGAACTGTTCCAATATTTATGTTTATCCCTCTCCCATAATGACAGTTCTGCTTCACGTCACTCGTCTTATCTATTGCATTGTTTCTGTGCTGTGTTGTGTATAAATATGTGATTCTTCAGATTTTGTATTAGTCTTTGCCTGATGGAGAGACCTGAGTAGTCTCGAAAGCTTGCACTTTGTTACCATCTTTTCAGTTAGCCATTAAAAGGTATCAACCACTGAGAACTCTCAATTCTAAATATTTTTCTACCCTGGAAAGAATGTTTTGTAAACATATTTCCCAGGAAAATCCATTTTGGGTTCATTTTTGTATAGTGTGCGCTTGTAAAAATGGCGTAAGACTCTGACAACATTGTTCACAGCTGTGACCTGGGAGTCAGAAATGCTTCCAGGGGTCTTCCCCATGATGTTCCCGTGTCATTTGAGCACTGTTCCCAGGGGGGGATCGCGGTAAAATGCTCGAGTTTCCCATAGACTTACATTGGGCTCGTTGTTCTGTCCGAGTACCCGAGCATTCCAATATGCTCGACCCGAACAACGAGCACCCGAGCATTTTAGTGCTCGCTCATCACTAGTTAAACATTTGTGTCTCAGTAATGATAAAAGATGTAAAGTCGCCATGTGGGATATGTTATTTATTCACTATTTGGAGAGACATAACTCTCTGATCTAAGGGAATAAGAATTAAAAGTTTGAAAATTGCAAAATGTTCAAAGTTTTGTCCAAATTTCGAATATTTCCACAAATAAACACAAATATTGTCCTAAATTTCCCAGTAGCACGAAGAACAATTTGTCACATTAAGGATATGTTTCCACGTTCAGTGTTTACTGTGGATTGCATGCTGCGTAGAGCCTCAGTGTCCAGATGTTACAGCATAGTGGATTAGATTTCATGAAATCCCAGCTCCACTATGCGGACAAACACGCAGGTGGCAGACCTGCGTATCCGGACATGCAGCGTGTCTTTAAAGACTGCAGCATGTCAATATATCTTGTGGTGACGCTCCGTCGCCGCAAGATAAATAACCCAGTCTATGGATAGGATGCGGTGATTCCGCCTGGGTTCAATGATCACATGCAGTATCACTGCGCGTACAACAGGGGGCAGCGCTTTGGTCAAAGCCAAGTATCCATTGTGTCCAAAGCGCTGCATATCCGGAACATGGAAACGTACCCTAAAACAATGTCAGAATCTCCACGATCCAAAGAAGCTCCAGAGCTATTACCTCAGAACATGACGCCGGTCAGGAAGGAGGAAACAGAAAGGGTTAATAGGACTCACAGGAGGAACCGGCCCAGAAAGGAGAAGATCCAGGAGTGTCTGTCACATATATGGCTGCTCTGTGCACACAGGACCTGTGATGAGGTCACAGGAGGGGAGGAGTCAGAGGTCACATGATCAGGGCGTCAGTGTATGCAGGCAGGACTGGCATCATGGTGCTGGATGAGGGGAAGTTTATGTGTGGGATCAGGAGGGGTTTAAAGGGTGGATGAAGCGGAGCCGTGTGTGTACGAGGTGTACGGAGCGGAGCCGTGTGTGTACGAGGTGTACGGAGCGGAGCCGTGTGTGTACGAGGTGTACGGAGCGGAGCCGTGTGTGTACGAGGTGTACGGAGCGGAGCCGTGTGTGTAAGAGGTGTACGGAGCGGAGCCGTGTGTGTACGAGGTATACGGAGCGGAGCCGTGTGTGTACGAGGTGTACGGAGCGGAGCCGTGTGTGTACGAGGTGTACGGAGCGGAGCCGTGTGTGTACGGAGCGGAGCCGTGTGTACGAGGTGTACGGAGCGGAGCCGTGTGTGTACGAGGTGTACGGAGCGGAGCCGTGTGTGTACGAGGTGTACGGAGCGGAGCCGTGTGTGTACGAGGTGTACGGAGCGGAGCCGTGTGTGTACGAGGTGTACGGAGCAGAGCCGTGTGTGTACGAGGTGTACGGAGCGGAGCCGTGTGTGTAAGAGGTGTACGGAGCGGAGCCGTGTGTGTACGAGGTGTACGGAGCGGAGCCGTGTGTGTACGAGGTGTACGGAGCAGAGCCGTGTGTGTACGATGTGTACAGAGCGGAGCAGTGTGTACGAGGTGTACGGAGCCGCATGTGTACAGGGTGTACAGAGCGGATCCGCGTGTGTACAGGGTGTACGGAGCGGAGCCTTGTGTGTACGAGGTGTACGGAGCGGAGCCGTGTGTGTACGAGGTGTACGGAACGGAGCCGTGTGTGTACGAGGTGTACGGAGCCGCGTGTGTACAGGGTGTACAGAGCGGATCCGCGTGTGTACAGGGTGTACGGAGCGGAGCCGCGTGTGTACAATGTGTACGGAGCCGCGTGTGTACAGGGTGTACGGAGCGGAGCCGCATGTGTACAATGTGTACGGAGCCGCGTGTGTACAGGGTGTACGGAGCGGAGCCGCGTGTGTACAGGGTGTACGGAGCGGAGCCGCGTGTGTACAGGGTGTACGGAGCAGAGCCGCGTGTGTACAGAGCAGAGCCGCGTGTGTACGAGGTGTACGGAGCAGAGCCGCATGTGTGCGAGGTGTACGGAGCAGAGCCGCGTGTGTACGAGGTGTACGGAGCGGAGCCGTGTGTGTACGAGGAATACAGAATGTAGCCGTATGTACAAGGTGTATGGAGTGGAGCCTCGTTTGTACAAAGTGTGCAGAGCAGACTGTATGTGACAGAAAGACTGGATGTATTCTGTGCACTGAGCGGAGCTGTGTATACGATGCTTTGGGTATATAGTCCGCAGTGCAGACACTTGCTGAGTGTGAGGAGCGAGTGGAGTGGAGTGGGATCCCAGTAAGGCTATGTGCACACGTTGCGCAAATGCTCCGCAATTTAGCGGAGCATTTGCGCAACTCCCCGCCGCGGGTTAAATGCATATGTAATTAGTATGCATTTTCCCGCAAAACACAAGCATTTTTAGCTTGCAGAATGCTAGCGTTTTCCAAGCGATCTGTAGCATCGCTTGGAAAACTGATTGACAGGTTGGTCACACTTGTCACGCATAGTGCTGATAAGGCCTCTTTCACACTTCCGTTGTGTGACGTCCGCCCATCCGTGAAAATGGCGGATCCGTCAGAAAAGTAAAAAAACGGATGCAAAACTGGTCAGTTTTCTGACGGATCCGCCAAGAAGATTTCACCCGGAAATGACGAAAAAGAGAGAGAGAGAGAGAAAAAAAAAAAAAAAATGGGGATCCGTTTTTTTCACATTTTGACGGATTTTGACTGACGTCGCACGACTGAAGTGTGAAAGAGGCCTAAGTGTGACTACCTTTTTAGTAATGAGGAATGTAAAAAAAAAATTTATATTCTCACCCTCTGCCAGCCCCTGGAGTCTTCACGCTCCTCAGTGACGCTGCCGGCAAGTTCCGTTCCCAGGGATGCATTGCGAGAATGACTTTTGCGGCGTCGCGGTCACTCGACCTCTACGTCATCTGTGGTGATTCTCGCAATGCATCCCTGGGAACGGAAGATGCCGGCAGCGTCGCTGAGGAGCGTGAAGACTCCAGGGGCCGACAGAGGGTGAGAATATCAATATTTATTATTTTAATTCTATTTTTTACAGGAATAAGGTACCCAGGGCCTGGAGGAGAGTCTCCTCTCCTCCAGACGCTGGGTACCAACCGCACATGAAGCGCTCACTTCACACATGGTGGGCATAGCCGCATGCGTAAAGTGAGCGTTTCAATGCAATCCTATTGGCGGCGTATTCGCCGCGATTACGCAAAAAGAATGAACATGCTTATTTTTACGTGAAGCGATTACGCTCCGCAAAAATACACAGCATGTGCACAGCAATGTGTAATCCCATAGGATTTCATGGCATGCGTTTTCTAAGTGTTTTTTAAGCGATTACGCCATGTAAAAACGCGGCAAAAACGCTATGTGCACATAGCCTAACAGTAAGAGAATCTGCGCTGCTTCCTCCATTGATGCCGTACACAGTGCGCAGCAATGATATATGTGATCGTGCTCCTTGGATCTGAACATCGTGACTTTTCGGTGTAATAACATTTCTCAAACACTCTCTGGATGGGGGTGCTGTGGGCAGGGATATCTTCTAGAGCGCTGCACAATTAATAAAGTAATTTCTCGAGAATGAGGCAGGAAATCTCGCTCCCGTGGTTCCGGAGGGAAGAATCACTGTTTGTTTTCTGGATAGCAGATTTGTCTGGTATAATGTGCAGCTGCCAGAACAGTGACCCCCCGCCCCCAAAGTGACCCCATTTCAGATCAACATTCCTCATGGAATCCATCTTGGGGTGTGGGGGGGCATTTTCTTCTCACAATTGCATTATAAGTCTTTATATATTTGGGTCATGGTTTTTCAACTAAAATATTTTGGGTCCAAATTTTTCAATTTCACAGAGTAAAATGGAGCCACAATTTATACAGAAATTTTTCCCCAAACCTGAGGTCAGAAATGACTGCACACGGGCGGGCTCCAATGGGGAGAGTCACTATTTTGCTTTTGGAGCACTAATTTGGCAGTCATCACTTGTGGGAGCCCCCGATGTGTGTGAAAACATATAACCCCCTAAAGCAGAGGTCTCAAACTCCAGTCCTCAAGGGCCGCATCAGATCATGTTTTCAGGATTTCCTTGTATTGCACAGGTGATAATTTAATCACCTGCACAAATGATTCCAGCAACTAGTGCAATGCTAAGGAAATCTTGAAAACACGCATGGTTTGTGGCCCTCGAGGAATGCAGTTTGAGACCCCTGCCTTAAAGTGACCCCATTTCGGACCCTGTACCCATCAGGGAAGTCATCTAAGGGTGTAATGGCCATTTTGATCCCACAGGTGTTTCATTGATTTCTAAACCACTAGGTTGTGGAGATAATATTGCATTTGGTCCAGGGTGCAGCGAGGGGTTCAGCTCAGGGGGCGAAACATCTGAGGGGGCTACTAACCAGGTGTTACGGTGGTACCTCACATGTCCACTCAGCGTGAGGCTTCTCGGCATGTTGCTTTTATTTGGGGGAATTTAGGTGTTGGCATAATCAGTGTCTAAGGGAATTTAACCCTTCTGTGTTCTTCACATTAGGTTCTCCAGCCTATCATGTGCAGTCAGGTCCTATATTAGGCAGCTACACCCACCACTCTCTGCTCAATGTTGGTTCCTGGCAGTTCACTCTGCTCGTATCCACTTTATTTCTCTTATTGTACCTCACACTTGTGTCTCTTACTCTTCCATCAGCTTCTGCAGTCCTGGAGACTACCTTGGAATAGTATCTAGTGTCTTCCAGCTGTCCAGTCTATCCTCTCCACTAGTATCTCTAGTGAAGACCTGGTGGACACTAAGTTACACCCCTCCAGGGTAAACCTGACCTGTGGGTCAGTGCGTCCACATGCACCAGTGTTATACCAAGTAACCATAGTGTACCACTATGTTGGTACAGCCTAATCATATGTATAGGGGAACCTCAGCAGATGACCGCACTATTACTGTAGATCCCTATACAAAGATTAAGGCCACATTCACACGTTCAGTATTTGGTCAGTATTTTACATCATTATTTGTAAGCCCAAACCAGGAGTGGGTGAGAAATGCAGAAGTGGTGCATGTGATTCTTTTCCGCTGATTGTTCCACTTCTGATTTTGACTTACAAACACTGATGTAAAATATTGACCTAATGCTAACCATGTGAACATGGCCTAACACTGATATTACCGCCATATGGCAACTGACAGTGGTAGATACCAGCGCTGAAGAACACATAAGAGATTACAGTGCAATTATACACTGCTCAAACAAATAAAGGAAACACTCAAATAACACATCCTAGATCTGAATGAATGAAATATTCTCATTGAATACTTTGTTTTGTAGAAAGTTGAATGTGCTGACAACAAAATCACACAAAAATCATCAATGGAAATCAAATTTATTAACCAATGGAGGCCTGGATTTGGAGTCACCCACAAAATTAAAGTGGAATGTAATGTCCTTAAAACTAGTCAAAATAGTGCTCAGTAGTGTGTGTGGCCTTCACGTGCCTGTATGACCTCCCTGTGCCTGTATGACCTCCCTACAATGCCTGGGCATGCTCCTGCTGAGGCGGCGGAAGGTCTCCTGAGCGATCTCCTCCCAGACCTGGACTAAAGCATCTGCCAACTCATGGACAGTCTGTGGTGCAACATGACGTTGGTGGATGGAGCGAGACATGATGTCCCAGATGTGCTAAATTGGATTCAGGTCTGGGGAACAGGTGGGCCAGTCCATAGCTTCAATGCCTTCATCTTGCAGGAACTGCTGACACACTCCAGCCACATGAGGTCTGGCATTGTCCTGCATTAGGAGGAACCCAGGGCCAACCGCACCAGCATATGGTCTCACAAGGGGTGTGAGGATCTCATCTCTGTACCTAATGGCAGTCAGGTTACCTCTGTTGAGTACATGGAGGGCTGTGCGGCCCTCCAAAGAAATGCCACCCCACACCATTACTGACCCACTGCCAAATCGGTCATGCTGAAGGATGTTGCAGGCAGCAGATCGCTCTCCATGGCGTCTCCGGACTCTGTCACGTCTGTGACATGTGCTCAGTGTGAACCTGCTTTCATCTGTGAACAGCACAGGGCGCCAGTGACAAATTTGCTAATCCTGTTATTCAGTGGCAAATGCCAAGCGTCCTGCACGGTGTTGGGCTGAGAGCACAACCCCCATCTGTGGACGTCGGGCACTCAGACCATCCTCATGGAGTCAGTTTCTAACCGTTTGTGCAGACACATGCACATTTGTGGCCTGCTGGAGGTCATTTTGCAGGGCTCTGGCAGTGCTCCTCCTGTTCCTCCTTGCACAAAGGTGGAGGTAGCGGTTCTGCTGCTGGGTTGTTGCCCTCCTATGGCCCCCTCTATGTCTCTTGGTGTACTGGCCTGTCTCCAGGTAGCGACTCCAGCCTCTGGACACTACGCTGACAGACACAGCAAACCTTCTTGCCACAGCTCGCATTTATGTGCCATCCTGGATGAGCTGCACTACCTGAGCCACTTGTGTGGGTTGTAGAGTCCATCTCATGCTACCATGAGTGTGAAAGCACAACCAACATTCAAAAGTGACCAAACATCAGCCAGAAAGCATTGGTACTGAGATGTGGTCTGTGGTCCCCACCTGCAGAACCACTCCTTTATTGAGTGTATCTTGATAATTGCCAATAATTTCCATCTGTTGTCTATTCCATTTGCACAACAGCATGTGAAATTTATTGTCAATCAGTGTTGCTTCCTAAGTGGACAGTTTGATTTCACAGAAGTTTGATATACTTGGAGTTATATTCTGTTGTTTAAGTGTTCCCTTTATTTTTTGAGCAGTGTATATAGTAACTCACAGCTGACGTACTTTCTGATGGAGCCATTCACTTTCCCCTTTTCTCCATCTGGTCTAGACTGACACAACAACTTCTCCAGCCAGGACTCATCTGCAGAGATTGCAACAAAGACAACAAAGATCTGACTCCTCACATTTCCAGCCCCGTCCCCATCTATTCCCAACCAGCTCAAACTCCTCATCCTCCTGTCACCCTAATGCAGAGCCGCTGCTGCTGTGAGTGTCATTATTACTGATCCTCTTAGTGCTCCACATAATAATGCCCACCAATTTTCCATGATGAAGAAACTGAGACAATTTACAACTGACAAAGAACAGGAAGCTCTAAGAACATTGGAGGAATTGGCTCGTGAAAATAGATCGGATACCCTGAGTAAGATCCCTGCATCTATCTGTCCCAGATCTAACAAATTTCCCCCTTATCTTCCTGTTCCACTATAGATGTGTTATGCTTACAAGCATAAAGCAGCTGCTGGCAATGGAGCAGGACGCTGTGAGGGGGCTGGGAAGGTAAGTGTAATGGTTTTTTTTTTAATGTTTTCTGATGGGGCCATGCATACCAGGATGAGGGTGGGGGCCAATCATACCAGAATAGGGATGGGGCCATGCATACTAGGACGAGATGGGGGCCCTGCATACGAAGATAAGGATGGGGCCATGCATACTAGGCGAGATGGGGGCCCTGCATACCAGGATAGGGATGGGGCCATGCATTATGGATGAGGGTGATCATTCCTGCCAGGATAAGGAGAAGGGGAACATTCCTACCAGGAAAGGGATGAGGAGGCATACATATCAGGATAGGGATGAGGGGACTTGCATACCAGGATAGGGATGAGGGGGCCATGCATACCAGGATAGGGATGAGGGGCTATGCATACCAGAGTAGGGAGGAGGGGGCCATGTGTATCAGGATGGGGATGAGGGGACCATATATATACCAGGATAGGGGATATTAACTACAGAACTGACCACATTTTTTGCTTCAATTTTTTTCCTATTTTCCTAATTTCCTCCTCCAAAACCTAGGTGCGTCTTATGGTCCGCACCGTCTTATAGTCCGAACAATACGGTAACACATATAGAGAAACATTATTAACAATATTGATCAAGGCTATAGATAGTGTGAAATACACTGACAACAAATTTAAGTTTATAGCCCCAAATAACCAAATGGTTCCTACTTTCTATACACTTCCAAAAATTCATAAGGGACTCACACCATCGAAGGGACGCCCCACTGTTTCGGTAATCACCTTGGTTTGCCAAAACACAAGTGTATATGTCGATCAGACTCTGCAAACATTTGTGGAGGCTCCATTGATGTTGAATCTTTAAAAGGCTGCATCCCTCATGAATTTGGTGTCAGGGCAAAATAACACTTTCTGAGATCTAGGGCCACTCGCTTTGAGAAACACAATCTCTTGATAATCCAGCCACTCCTCTTCTTCTGACACACAATTACCTTTTGTTTGATTTTTAGTACTTCATGCAGCTAAGGAGGATTGCTATTAGTAATGAGTGAACACTAAAATGCTCGGGTGCTCGTTATTCGGGTTGAGCAAATTGGAATACTCAGGTACTCGACCCGAGCAACGAGCCCAATGTAAGTCTATGGGAAAATAAAGCATTTTTGCCACCATCCCCCCCGGGGGTCCTTTTAAAGTCTGAAAATGTCTGTAAATGAAGGAAACAGTGGTCAAATGACATGGGAACATCATGGGGATCGCCCCTGGAAGCATTTCTGATTCCCAGGTCACAGCTGTGAACAATGTTGTCAGAGTCTTAAAGGGAATCTGTCACCCTAAATTGGCGGGATATTTAAATGATGGCAGTCAGGTCAGATGGGCGGTGTTTTGGGTACTTGCCTTAACATGTTGTTCGCCGCTGTCTCCATTATTTCTGGGAATTGTAGTCGTTGCCCTCCATATAACGCGCCTGCGCATTGCAATCTTGAATTGCGCACGCGCAGTATGCTTTGCCCGCAGATTGCAATGCGCAGGCGCGTTATATGGAGGGCAACGACTACAATTCCCAGAAATAATGGAGACAGCGGCGAACAACATGTTAAGGCAAGTACCCAAAACACCGCCCATCTGACCTGACTGCCATCATTTAAATATCCCGCCAATTTAGGGTGACAGATTCCCTTTAAGCCACTTTTACAGGCGCACCAAAAAACATACAAAAACGAAACCAAAATGGATTTTCCTTGGAAATATGTCAAGGAACATCCTTTTCAGGGTAATGAATTTTATATAAGGCAAAATAATGAACCCAAAGTAAAAATGTTCCTCCACCACTTTGTCTATGTTCAAACGTTGCGTTTTTGATGCGTTTTTCAACGTTCGCATTGCTTTCAAACAATATTTATTTATTGTTTTTATATAGCGCTAACATATTCCGCAGCGCTATATCCCTGTCCTCTCCTGCCACCCATGTCCAGCAACATGTGCACCCCTGCAGAAACCTTACACACCTAGACACCCACACACTGACTCTATTCTACCATTGGCATCCATATCCTCACTCCATGACACAAACAGTGCCACTGCTTTCTACAATTCCACTCTCGCATAAGTTAGTGACACAGTCGCCCCTCTCGTTCATGGCAGAGTGCGACGTACCAACAGACAACCCTGGCACAATAACACCACTAAAAAGCTCCGGCAAGTGTCCAGGATTACAGAGCGGCATTGGAAGAAAACAAATTCGCAAGATGACTTCACTGCATTAAAATAAACAACACTCTCTTTCAAATCTGCCCTCACCCTCTGCTAAACAGGCCTACTTCACAACCCTCGTATCTTCCCTATTCTACAACCCCAAACAGTTATTCAAAACTTTTAACTCCCTCCTCCGCCCACCACTGCCCCCTCCTACCTCCCTAATCTCTGCTGAGGACTTTGCCACACACTTTAAAAATAAGATCGACCAAACAAGGGAAGTCTTCATTGTTCAACCACTACAACCCCTTTGTATACCAGACCAATGCCCTAACCCCATAACCTCCCTCTCCAACATAACCGAAGGGGAGCTTAATTGTCTCCTCTCCAAATCGCACCTCACAACCTGTGCACTTGACCCCATCCCAACCCACTTTCTCCCCAGCCTCACCACCACTATTATCCCATCCCTAACCCACCTCTTCAACCTATCACTAACTTCCGGTACCTTCCCGTCTGCTTTCAAGCATGCCATAATCACGCCTATCCTTAAAAAGCCAACCCTCGACCCAACCGCTATGTCCAGCTATCGCCCAATATCGCTGCTCCTGTTCGCTTCCAAACTCCTGGAGCTGCATGTCCACGCTGAGCTTTGCTACCACCTCTCTTCTAACTTGCTCTTTGACACTCTACAATCTGGTTTCCACCCCCATCACTCCACTGAGACAGCCCTGACCAAAATTACTAATGACCTAATTACAGCAACATTGAACGGACAATACTCTATACTCCTGCTTCTTGACCTGTCCTCTGCTTTTGACACAGTTGACCACTGCCTTCTACTACAGATTCTCTCCTCCTTTGGCATCAAGGACCTCGCCCTATCCTGGATTTCTTTATACCTTTCCAACCGCACATTCAGCGTCTCCCACTCCCACACTACCTCCTCGTCCCACCCTCTCTCTGTTGGAGTCCCCCAAGGCTCTGTTCTAGGACCCCTACTCTTCTCAATCTATACACTTGGCCTGGGGAAACTCATAAAAGTCCCACGGATTCCAGTACCATTTATATGCTGATGAAACTCAGATCTACCTCTCTGGCCCAGACGTTACCTCTCTGCTGTCCAGAATCCCTGAGTGTCTATCAGCCATATTCTCCTTCTTCTCCTCCCGCTTCCTCAAACTCAATGTGGACAAATCTGAACTCATCATCTTTCCCCCATCCCACAGATCTTCCTTACCTGACCTATCTATCACAATTAACGACATCACGTAACCCTTGACTCTGCCCTGTCCTTCAAACCGCACATCCAAGCTCTTTCTACCTCCTGTCACCTCCAGCTCAAAAATATTTCAAGATTCAGTCCTTTCCTCAGCCCTCAATCTACTAAAATGATTGTGCACTCCCTCATCATCTCCAGCCTCGACTACTGCAACACCCTTTTCTCTGGCCTCCCTGCTAACACCCTCGCACCTCTCCAGTCCATCCTTAACTCTGCTGCCCGACTAATTCATCTCTCTCCTCGCTACTCCTTCGCTTCTCCCCTCTGCAAATCTCTTCACTGGCTCCCATTCCCTCAGCGTATCCAGTTCAAATTACTAATACTGACCTACAAGGCCATCTATAACCTGTTCCCTCCATATATCTCTGAACTAATCTCCCGATATCTTCCCTCACATAATCTCTGATCCTCCCAAGACCTCCTTCTCTCCTCCACACTTATTTGCTCCTCACCCAACCGCCTCCAAGACTTCTCCCGAATATCCCCCATCCTCTGGAATTCTTTGCCCCAACACATCCGACTATCAACCACATTCGGATCCTTCAGACGGAACCTGAAAACCCACCTCTTCAGGAAAGCTTACAGCCTGCAATGACCCTGCTACCTCCTCACCACTACCGGAGATATCGCCGCAACCAACACCGGAACTGCTGCGACCCACCAACCCACTGTCTCCTTCCCCACCATCCTGTAGAATGTAAGCCCGAAAGGGCAGGGTCCTCTCCCCTCTGTACCAGTCTGTCATTGTTAGTTTGTTTATTGTAAGAGATACCTGTAATTTGCATGTAACCCTTGTCGTGTACAGCACCATGGAATCAATGGTGCTATAGAAATAAATAATAAGAAGAATTTATAGCTAATTTATAACCCAAATTTGTTGATTGTGTGGATGTGTCTGGCCTAAGAGAGACAATCACAGGGAGTGAGTGTGTGAAGACAAAATAGTATTTTAACACAGTCACTGCTTTAAATAGAGTCTTCATTGCTAGTGCATAAATCAAGAAGCAGTAGAACGTGGCAAACCCCACAATGTCCACATACCACAGAGGCATACACAGGCAAGACAGGTCTATAGAGATGATTACATTACCCAAATGCACCCTTTTACGCACGTTTTGCATGTAATGCTTCCTCGGAGAAGCATTTGCGTAATGTGCGGATTGCCACGTTCTACTGCTTCTGGATTTATGCACTAGCAATGAAGACTCTATTTGAAGCAGTGACCATGTCATAAACATAATGCCACACACCCTATGGAATTGGGTTTATAACATTGTTTGTAATAATTTTTGAATGTTTACCTGAGCACTGTCACTTTATTAGTCTACAATTTAATATTTATTCATGTGTGGATTGTAAACCCGTTCTATATATTTTTTGTATCTGGGTTTACTGTGAATTGCCATTTACCACTCGCAGAGACTGTACACCTGAGATTGTTAAGAAGCATTGAGTGAAACGAGGACGCCCCCCGAAGAAACATTGAGCGAACTGCGCATTGGGGTCCCTCATCTTCCACGCCGTTAAGCAGGTCTGTCTAATTATGAGTTTATAATTTGTTTTTTTCAATTTTAGTGTATGTATAGCCTTTGGTTAGGTTTTTGCCTCCTTTTTTCTA
Source organism: Oophaga sylvatica (assembly GCA_033576555.1). Taxonomy (NCBI): domain Eukaryota; kingdom Metazoa; phylum Chordata; class Amphibia; order Anura; family Dendrobatidae; genus Oophaga; species Oophaga sylvatica. The sequence continues at coordinate 12,596,599 of JARQOD010000003.1, read as the reverse complement.
ATGCCCTTATAATTATGTTTATTATTTGATTGTGAGCATGGCTATTGTCCATACTTTATGGCACTGAGGCACTGCACTTTATTGAAATAAGTTTTTAATATTAGGAATTCATCCTGAATCATATTTTTCATTATTATGTGCATTTAAAGCTATTATCACCATCACTACCATTACTAATGTTTTTTATGCTTGTATTATTGGGTGCTATTTGAGTGTGGTTATATACAGTTTATCATTGTCACAGACTGTATACCCTCTTTTTCTGTATATAACCAACTAGTATGGAATTTTCTTAACACTAAGTATTCACTTTGAATCTTGTTTTTTGTGCATTTTTTATTTATTTTGTCTTGATTTATTTTACCTAGGCTAACAGTAGACAAAAACTATTTTCCTACTTTGACGTGTCACGTTGGTGTCGCCTCCTGTTACATTTTACTTTTTTGTCATTATTTTCTGTCTTTAAATGATACTAATATTTAATTGTGCAATAAAATTATTGACTATTTTATTAAGCTCTGGTATCAACTGTTTTTTTATATCATATATAATTCTTATAAAAATTATAAATATCTAAATGATTTTTCTAAACTATACTATGGGACAGATTTCCATACGTTTTATATACTTACCCTATGATTTCTCTCTGCATAAACTCTTCTTTTAACATGTTTTTATGTTTTGTTGAAATATAGATATTGAATTTCACACTGAAATGTTGTTTATGGGAGTAACGTTTGTAGGCTATGTTGTTGATTCCTACTTCTGAATACAGTGGGGAAAAAAGTATTTAGTCAGACACCAATTATGCAAGTTCTTCTACCTAAAAAGATGGGAGAGGCTTGTAATTGACATCATAGGTAGACCACAACTATGAGAGTCAAAATGAGAAAACAAATCCAGAAAATCACCTTGGCAAGATTTATTTAGCAAATTGTGGTGGAAAATAAGTATTTGGTCATTAACAAAAGTTCATCTCAATATTTTGTTATATATCCTTTATTGGCAATGACAGAGGTCAAACGTTTTCTGTAAGTCTTCACAAGGTTGGCACACACTGTTGGTGGTATGTTGGCCCATTCCTCCGTGCAAATCTAGAGTAGTGATGTTTTGGGCCTGTCGCTGGGCAACATGGACTTTCAACTCCCTCCAAAGGTTTTCAATGAGGTTGAGATTTGGAGACTGGCTAGGCCACTCCAGGACCTTCATGTGCTTCTTACGAAGCCACTCCTTAGTTGCCCTGGCGGTGTGCTTGAGATAATTATCATCCTGAAAGACCCATCCACGTTTCATCTTCAATGCCCTTGCTGATGGAAGGAGGTTTGCACTCAAAAATCTCATGATACATGGCCCCATTCATTCTTTCATGTACATGGATTAGTTGTCCTGGTCCCTTTGCAGAGAAACAGCCCCAAAGCATGATGTTGCCACCCCCATGTGTTGTGAATGGGTTTGAGATGAGTTCTGAGCAGAGGCTCCCTCTGGTGGTTACAAGCGGTACTAGTGAGGATTGGGAATCAGGTGTTACTGATTGGTCTTATTTAAGGGAATCATTTTCCCATCAGGGTTGCCGGTGATCAATTGTTCTGGTCTGAATCCTTCTTTCCAGTTTCCCTTGTAGCCTGCTGTGTCGTGTCTGCATCTCCTGCTGTCAGATAAGACAATTTCTTATTTTGTGTTTTTGCTATATTTTTGCATTTTGTCCTGCACTTCTGTGGGGGCCTTCTGGGTCCCCTCCGGGGGCTTTTGCCCTCTCAGTTTAGTCCAGCCACTGTGTTTTGTACTTTTGCTTTTTGCAGTTTTTTCAGTGGCTGCTGTTTTTGTTACACCAGAGAACTAATTTAGGTGGTAGAGGTCGTGTGATCTCAGGTGATTTTGAAGTTAGTATGTTGGTGTTTTTCAGGGTTTTCTGGGATTGCAGTAAGTACCCTTCCTGTCCTTTTCTATTTAGATAGTTTGGGCCCCAGCGTTTGCTCATACTATTTTCTTTCTGTGTCAGTATTTCCTCTTGTCTAACCGCCATTACATGTTTGGGGGCTTTCTATTATCTTTGGGGTTCTGCTCCGGGGCAGATAGCTTTCCTATTTCTATCTTTAGGTGTAGTTAGTTTCTCAGGCTGTGACGAGGCGTCTAGGACCATCGTAGGAACGCTCACGGCTGCCTCTAGTTGTGGTGGTTAGTCAGGGTACTGCAATCTCATAGATTCCAACTGCTCTGGTGTATTTCCTTTTTTACCTGCACTCCTCAGCTACCGTAACATAACAGTATCACCGGCCATAAAAATTGTATGGTACTCACAGAAGGAAAAAAAAAAGAAAATATTTTGAAGGAAGAAAAGTTGTCAGAGATATTTTTCTGTTTGTTGCATTTTTTTTTTTTTCCTCTGTATCTCTGGGTGCTGGGGAGGATCTTTTCTCCCAATGGAGTTTGCACAGTTGTCTGGCCGTGTGGATCAGCTTGCCACTGAGGTTCAGAGTATTGCTGCATATCTTGCTAGGTTGCCTGTTGTGGAACCTAGGATCCCCATGCCAGATTTGTTTTCAGGGGATCGAGCTAAGTTTCAGAATTTCAAAAATAATTGTAAATTGTTTCTTGCCTTAAAATCTAAGTCCTCAGGAAACGCAGCGCAGCAGGTTCAAATTGTCATCTCTCTCCTGCGCGGCGATCCTCAGGATTGGGCTTTTTCCCTGACACCTGGGGATCCTGTTTTGAGTGATGTTGATGTATTTTTTCAGGCTTTGGGGTTATTGTACGATGAGCCTAATATCACTGATCAAGCTGAAAAAGCCTTGTTGGCATTAAATCAGGGGCTTGATGACGCTGAGTTATACTGTCAGAGATTCCGTAGGTGGGCAGTCCTGACCAAATGGAATGACGACGCTTTGGCAGCCCTTTTCCGGAAGGGTCTGTCGGATAATGTAAAGGATGTTATGGTGGGATTCCCTGTCCCCTCTGGTCTCAATGATTCTATGTCATTAGCGATTCAAATTGACAGACGTTTGCGTGAGCGGAGAAGTATGCGTGGAGTGGTGTTGCCTTGTGAGCCAGCTGCTGAGCCCATGCAGTGTGATGGAGTGGTGTCTGGGGCACAGCGTCATGAGTTTCGAAAGCGCAATGGGTTATGTTTCTACTGTGGTGATGCCTCTCATGCTATTTCAGTCTGCCCTAAGCGGGGAAGACGTTTTGCACGCTCAGTTGTCTTGGGTAGTGTTCAGACTAAGTTTTTATTAACTGTCACTCTGATATGCTCTCTGTCCTCATTTTCTGCTCAGGCTTTCGTTGATTCTGGAGCAGCTATTAACCTGATGGATTATGATTTTGCTAAACGTTGTGGATTTCCCTTGATACCCCTACAGAAGTCTATTCCCCTACTGGGGATCGATTCTACCCCTTTGGCTGAGAATAAACCCCAGTTTTCTACTCAGGTGATAATGAGGGTTGAACCTGATCACCAGGAGTGCTGCAAATTTTTGGTTCTATATAATCTGCATGACATTATCGTGCTGGGTTTCCCTTGGTTACAGTCTCATAATCCTGTTTTGGATTGGAAATCTGTGTCTGTAACCAGTTGGGGCTGCCAATGTGTTAATACCAACACTCCTGTTTTTTCTGCCTCCCCCAGGCTGAGGATGTTCCTGACTTTTTGTTTGATTTTTCTGATGTGTTTAGCGAAAGTAAATCTGCATCCTTACCTCCCCATAGGAGCTATGACTGCGCTATTGAATTAGTGCCAGGTAGTAAATTCCCTAAGGGTCGCCTCTTTAACTTGTCTGTACCTGAACATGACGCTATGCGGTCTTATATCAAGGAATCATTGGAGAAGGGTCATATCAGACCATCCTCTTCACCCTTAGGTGCCGGTTTTTTTCTTTGTGGCCAAAAAAGATGGTTCATTAAGGCCGTGTATTGATTATCGTCTCTTGAACAATATTACTGTGAAATATCAATACCCGTTACCCTTGATTTCTGACCTGTTTTCCAGGGTAAAAAACGCTACTTGGTTTACCAAGCTTGACCTCAGGGGGGCGTATAACCTTATTCGCATTAAGCACGGGGATGAATGGAAGACGGCATTTAACACCCCTGAAGGGCATTTTGAGTACCTTGTGATGCCCTTTGGGCTCACTAATGCTCCTTCCGTCTTCCAGTCCTTCATGAATGACATTTTCAGGGATTTTGTGGACAAGTTTCTGATTGTTTATTTGGATGATATCTTGATTTTTTCTAATGACTGGGACTCTCATGTGAAACATGTTCGAACTGTATTCCAGATTTTGAGAGAGAATGCTCTGTATGTGAAGGGATCAAAGTGTCTTTTTGGCGTACAGAAGATCTCATTTCTGGGATTCATTTTGTCCCCATCTGTTATTGAAATGGACCCGGTCAAGGTTCAGGCCATCTGTGATTGGGTCCAACCTACTTCATTAAAGGCTCTTCAGAGATTTTTGGGTTTTGCCAATTTTTATCGTAAATTTATTGGTAATTTCTCTGTTATTGTTAAACCATTAACTGATTTGACCAGAAAGGGTTCTGATGTGGTGAATTGGCCTCCTGAGGCAGTCTCTGCGTTTCAGGAACTTAAGCAGAGATTCACTTCTGCTCCTGTTCTACGGCAGCCTGATGTTTCTCTGCCATTTCAGGTGGAGGTTGATGCCTCTGAAATTGGGGCAGGTGCCGTTTTGTCCCAAAAAGATCCAGAGACCTCTAAAAGTAACCCTTGTGCTTTTTTCTCTCGAAAATTTTCTCCTACTGAACGTAATTATGACGTGGGTAAATCGGGAGTTATTGGCCATGAAGTGGGCTTTTGAAGAGTGGAGACATTGGCTGGAGGGAGCCAAACATCAGGTGGTGGTCCTTACGGACCATAAGAATCTGGTCTATCTGGAATCTGCCAAGCGACTCAATCCTAGACAGGCCAGGTGGGCCTTGTTTTTCACACGTTTTAATTTTGTGGTTTCCTTTCTTCCTGGCACTAAGAATGTTAAGGCGGATGCCCTCTCGAGGAGTTTCCTTGCGGACTCTCCTGAGCTATCTGATCCCTCTGTTATTTTGAAGGAGGGTGTAGTTCTTTCCGCCATCTCGCCTAATTTGAGACTTGCTCTGGAGGGGTGTCAGGAGGATAGGCCCGAGCGCTGCCCTGTTGGAAAATTGTTTGTCCCGGACCAATGGAGGAAGAGTGTGATGTCTGAGATTCATTGTTCCGCATTGGCTGGGCATCCCGGAATTTTTGGTACCAGAGACTTGGTTAGTCGGTCCTTTTGGTGGCCTACCTTGTCTCGCGATGTCAGGGAATTTGTGCAGTCCTGCGGGACTTGCTCTCGCTCCAAGCCTTGCTCTCGCTCTAGTGGTTTGTTGATGCCATTGCCTGTGCCCAAGAGACCATGGACCCATATCTCTATGGATTTCATTTCCGATCTTCCTGTTTCTCAGAGAATGACCACCATCTGGGTAATTTGTGATAGGTTTTCCAAAATGATACATCTTGTGCCATTACCTAAGTTGCCTTCCTCCTCTGAATTGGTGCCGTTGTTCCTTCAGCACGTGGTTCGTTTACACGGCATTCCTGAGAACATTGTGTCTGACAGAGGAGTCCAGTTTGTTTCCAGATTTTGGAGGACTTTTTGTTCTAAACTGGGTGTTCAATTGTCTTTCTCCTCGGCATTTCATCCTCAGACCAATGGTCAAACTGAGAGAACAAACCAGACATTGGAGACTTATCTAAGATGCTTTGTGTCTGCTGATCAGGATGACTGGGTCTCTTTTTTGCCTTTGGCTGAGTTTGCTCTTAATAATAGGGCTAGCTCTGCCACTTTGATGTCTCCGTTTTTCTGTAATTCTGGGTTTCACCCTCGATTTTCTTCAGGACAGACGGAGGCTTCTGTCTGTCCAGGTGTTGACTCTGTTGTTGAGCGTATGCAGCAGATTTGGGACCAGGTAGTGGAGAGGTTGTCCCTCTCTCAGGAGAAGGCCCAGCGGTTTGCTAACCGGCATAGGACTGATGGTCCTCGGTTTAAAGTGGGGGACTTGGTCTGGTTGTCCTCAAAGAATATTCCTATGAGAGTAGCATCTCCTAAATTTAAGCCTAGGTTCATTGGACCTTATAAGATCATGGAGATTATTAATCCTGTTTCTTTTCGTTTGCTTCTTCCAGGGACATTTAAGATCCATAACGTGTTCCACAAGTCCTTGTTGAAGAGGTTTGTTGAGCCAGTGGTTCCTGCTGCTGTGCCTCCTGACCCTGTTTTGGTTGAGGGCAATCTGGAGTATGTGGTTGAGAAAATATTGGATTCTCGTTTTTCTAGACGAAGACTCCAGTATTTGGTTAAATGGAGAGGTTATGGTCAGGAAGATAATTCTTGGGTGTTTGCTTCGGACATCCATGCTAGGAGACTTATCCGTGCGTATCATAGAACTCATCCTGACCGACCTGGTTGCTCAAATGAGGGTTCGGTGACCCCTCCTCAAGGGGGGGGTACTGTTGTGAATGGGTTTGAGATGAGTTCTGAGCAGAGGCTCCCTCTGGTGGTTACAAGCGGTACTAGTGAGGATTGGGAATCAGGTGTTACTGATTGGTCTTATTTAAGGGAATCATTTTCCCATCAGGGTTGCCGGTGATCAATTGTTCTGGTCTGAATCCTTCTTTCCAGTTTCCCTTGTAGCCTGCTGTGTCGTGTCTGCATCTCCTGCTGTCAGATAAGACAATTTCTTATTTTGTGTTTTTGCTATATTTTTGCATTTTGTCCTGCACTTCTGTGGGGGCCTTCTGGGTCCCCTCCGGGGCTTTTGCCCTCTCAGTTTAGTCCAGCCACTGTGTTTTGTACTTTTGCTTTTTGCAGTTTTTTCAGTGGCTGCTGTTTTTGTTACACCAGAGAACTAATTTAGGTGGTAGAGGTCGTGTGATCTCAGGTGATTTTGAAGTTAGTATGTTGGTGTTTTTCAGGGTTTTCTGGGATTGCAGTAAGTACCCTTCCTGTCCTTTTCTATTTAGATAGTTTGGGCCCCAGCGTTTGCTCATACTATTTTCTTTCTGTGTCAGTATTTCCTCTTGTCTAACCGCCATTACATGTTTGGGGGCTTTCTATTATCTTTGGGGTTCTGCTCCGGGGCAGATAGCTTTCCTATTTCTATCTTTAGGTGTAGTTAGTTTCTCAGGCTGTGACGAGGCGTCTAGGACCATCGTAGGAACGCTCCACGGCTGCCTCTAGTTGTGGTGGTTAGTCAGGGTACTGCAATCTCATAGATTCCAACTGCTCTGGTGTATTTCCTTTTTTACCTGCACTCCTCAGCTACCGTAACATAACACCCATGCTTCACAGTAGGTATGGTGTTCTTTGGATGCAACTCAGTATTCTGTCTCCTCCAAACACGACAAGTTTGGTTTCTAGCAAACAGTTCTACTTTCGTTTCATCAGACCATATGACATTCTCCCAATACTCTTCTGGATAATACAAATGGCAAACTTCAGACGAGCCCGGACATGTACTGGCTTAAGCAGGGGGACACGTCTGGCACTACAAGATCTTAGTCCTCCCTGGCGGCGTAGTGTGTTACTGATGGTAACCTTTGTTACGGTGGTTCCAGCTCTATGCAGGTCATTCACTAGTTCCCCCCGTGTGGTTCTGTGATTTTTGCTCACTTTTCTTGTGATCATTTTGACCCCACGGGGTGAGATCTTGCGTGGAGCCCCAGAACGATGGAGATTATCAGTGGTCTTGTATGTCTTCTATTTTCTTATTATTGCTCCCACAGTTGATGTCATCACACCAAGCTGCTTGCCTATTGCAGATTCAGTCTTCCCAGCCTGGTGCAGGGCTATACTTGGAGACCACCCGAGCATGCTTGGGAAAACCCGAGCAACGAGTATACTCGCTCATCACTAGTTTCTACCAAACAATTCTACTTTGGTTTCATCAGACCATATTACATTCTCCCAATACTCTTCTGGATAATCCAAATGCTCTCTCGCAAACTTCAGACGTGCCTGGACATGTACTGGCTTAAGTAGGAGGACACGTCTAGTACTGCAGGATCTGAGTCCTTGGTGGCGTAGTGTGTTACTGATGGTAGCCTTTGTTACGGTGGTCCCAACTCTATGCAGGTCTTTCACTAGGCCCCCCGTGTGGTTCTGGGATTTTTGCTCACCGTTCTTGTGATCATTTTGATACCACGGGGTGAGCTCTTGCGTGGAGCCCCAGATCGAGGGAGATTATCAGTGGGCTTGTATGTCTTCCATTTTCTTATTATTGCTCCCACAGTTGATGTCATCACACCAAGCTGCTTGCCTATTGCAGATTCAGTCTTCACAGCCTGGTGCAGGGCTACAATTTTGTTT
>JARQOD010000003.1:12486084-12588166 GCA_033576555.1 Oophaga sylvatica | reverse complement strand
GTCCTCAAAGAATATTCCTATGAGAGTAGCATCTCCTAAATTTAAGCCTAGGTTCATTGGACCTTATAAGATCATGGAGATTATTAATCCTGTTTCTTTTCGTTTGCTTCTTCCAGGGACATTTAAGATCCATAACGTGTTCCACAAGTCCTTGTTGAAGAGGTTTGTTGAGCCAGTGGTTCCTGCTGCTGTGCCTCCTGACCCTGTTTTGGTAGAGGGCAATCTGGAGTATGTGGTTGAGAAAATATTGGATTCTCGTTTTTCTAGACGGAAACTCCAGTATTTGGTTAAATGGAGAGGTTATGGTCAGGAAGACAATTCTTGGGTGTTTGCATCGGACATCCATGCTAGGAGACTTATCCGTGCGTATCATAGAACTCATCCTGACCGACCTGGTTGCTCAAATGAGGGTTCGGCGACTCCTCCTCAAGGGGGGGTACTGTTGTGAATGGGTTTGAGATGAGTTCTGAGCAGAGGCTCCCTCTGGTGGTTACAAGCGGTGCTAGTGAAGATTGTGAGGACTGGGAATCAGGTGTTACTGACTGGTCTTATATAAGGGAGTCATTTTCCCATCAGGGTTGCCAGTGATCAATTGTTCTGGTCTGAATCCTTCATTCCAGTTTCCCTTGTAGCCTGCTGTGTCGTGTCTGCATCTCCTGCTTACAGATAAGACTTTTGCTTCTTTTGTGTTTGTGCTATATTTTTGCATTTTGTCCTGCACTTCTTTGGGGGCCTTCAGGGTCCCTTCCGGGGGCTTCTGCCCTCTCAGTTTAGTTCAGCCACTGAGTTTTGTTCTTTTGCTTTTTCCAGTTTTTTCAGTGGCTGCTGTTTTTATTTTGTTACACCAGAGAACTAATTTAGGTGGTAGAGGTCGTGTGATCTCAGGTGATTTTGAAATTAGTAGAGTTGGTGCTTTTCAGGGTCTGGGATTGCAGTAAGTACCCTTCCTATCCTTTTCTATTTAGATAGTTTGGGCCCCAGCGTTTGCTCATACTATTTTCTTTCTGTGTCAGTATTTCCTCTTGTCTAACCGCCATTACATGTTTGGGGCTTTCTATTATCTTTGGGGTTCTGCTCCGGGGCAGATAGCTTTCCTATTTCTATCTTTAGGTGTAGTTAGTTTCTCAGGCTGTGACGAGGCGTCTAGGACCAACGTAGGAACGCTCCACGGCTGCCTCTAGTTGTGGTGGTTAGTCAGGGTACTGCAATCTCATAGATTCCAACTGCTCTGGTGTATTGCCTTTTTTACCTGCACTCCTCAGCTACCGAAACATAACAGGTGTCCCAGCTGAGTTGTAAGAAAAACAATTCTCATTGCTTTCTTTCCATCAAACTCTAGGTTGACTCAACTTGGGTGTCTAGCTCTGCTATGATTGACTCAGGGGCAAGTGGAAATTTTATGGATGTCTCCTTTGCTCTGAAACAGGGGATACGTTCAGTGAAGAAGGCTACTCCAGTACAGATGGAAACTGTGGATGGCTCCCTGCTGACCTCTGGACCAGTGGATCAGGAAACAGAGCCTTTGAGGGTTCTTATGGGTAAAGATCATCAAGAGAAACTGTCCTTTATGCTTATCTCTTCTCCCCACTTTCCCATTATTCTAGGGCTACCATGGCTGCAGGCTCAGAATCCTACCATTAACTGGGAGACCAAGGAATTACACTTTCCAGAGAAACAGATGAGTTCAAAAGTTTCAGCTTGCTCTGTTCCTAAAGGAACCATGTCAGTCCCTGAACTACCAGCTGTATACCAGGACTATGTGGATTTATGTGACAAGAAGAATGCTGACCAGCTTCCTCCTCACCGTCCATATGATTGTCCAATTGAATTATTGCCTGGAGCAGAGATACCTTTTGGTAAGATCTACCCCCTGGCGGGGCCCGAGCTAAAGGCTTTAAAGGATTACATAGACGAAAATCTAGCCAAGGGCTTCATACGCCCCTCTTCATCTCCTGCAGGTGCACCCATCTTCTTTGTAAAGAAGAAAGATGGATCTCTGAGACCCTGCGTAGACTATAGGGAACTCAATAAGGTTACTATTAGAAACCGTTATCCATTGCCTTTAATCCCTGAGTTATTGGAGAGAGTGCGACATGCCAAAATTTTCTCTAAACTAGATCTTCGTGGGGCCTATAACTTAGTCCGTATTAGACCTGGGGATGAATGGAAGACTGCATTCAGGTCACGCTATGGACACTTTGAATATCTAGTTATGCCTTTTGGTCTGAGTACCGCCCCAGCCACTTTCCAACACTTGGTGAATGACATCTTCAGGGATCTCCTAGATACATTCGTGGTAATTTATTTGGATGATATTCTAATTTTTTCTAACTCAACAGAGGAACATCATGGACATGTGAGAATGGTCTTGGAACGTCTAAGACAAAATCATCTTTACATCAAACTTGAAAAGTGTGAATTCCATAAGACCGAAATTCAATTTCTGGGGTATGTACTGTCTACACAAGGAATTAGTATGGATGGAAGCAAAACCCAAGCCATCAAGGATTGGCCAAGTCCTAGAAATGTGAAGGAGGTACAGCGCTTCATCGGGTTTGCCAACTTCTATAGACGTTTCATTAGAAATTTCTCTGAGGTAGTGTCACCTATCACCCAACTTACCCGGAAAGAGTCTAGGTTCTCCTGGACTCCCCAAGCCCAGGAAGCATTTTCCCGTCTAAAAGATAAATTTACCACTGCACCTATCCTAGTACATCCCAATCCCGAGCTTGCCTTCATAATAGAGGTGGATGCTTCAGACTGTGCCGTTGGAGCTATACTCTCTCAGAGAACAGGTGAAAAGAATGTCTTGCATCCCTGTGCCTTCTTTTCCCAGCAGTTGTCTTCGGCTGAGAGGAACTACGATGTGGGCAATAGAGAGTTGTTGGCCATTATTGCCGCCTTCAAAGAATGGAGACACCTTCTTCAGGGAGCTGCACAGCAAATAGTCGTCCTGACAGACCATCGTAACCTTGAGTTTATCAGGTCGGCTAAGTGCCTGACTCCTCGCCAGGCTCGCTGGAATCTTTTCTTAAACCAATTTAATTTTATCATTTCTTATAGACCAGGATCGCGCAATGGAAAGGCTGATGCACTCTCTAGGATTTACTCAGCAGAGACACGTCCAATTACTCCTCCTAAGACTATTCTTCCTGACTCTAGATTCCTAGGAGTAATTCATAATCAAGACCTACTTAAGGACATCAAGGAAGCATACCATGCGGATTCCTTTTTGGCACAACCCCCAAGGGACGTAAGTCTTGTCTTTAAGAATGGTGTGTGGATTCAGGGACAACGCCTGTATATTCCTGAAACAGTCAGATTGAGAGTATTGCAACTCATTCACGAATCCAAGATAGCTGGGCATAGAGGAATTCTAAAGACACAGGAATTTCTTTCTCGTTTCTTTTGGTGGCCCACTTGCAGGAAGGATGTTTTAAACTATGTCACTTCATGTGAAGTTTGTGCAAGATGCAAAACACCTCGCTCCTCACCAACTGGTCTGTTACAGCCTCTTCCCACCCCGTCCCGCCCGTGGGGATCCATTTCTGTGGACTTCATTGTGGAGTTGCCAACCTCTCAAGGGAAGAACACCATTCTAGTGGTGGTTGACCGTCTAACAAAGGCAGCTCATTTTATTCTTTGTGTCGGCTTACCCACTGCAAAACAGACATCAGATCTGATGATTAAAGATGTGTTTCGTTTACATGGAGTACCGGATGAGGTTATTTCGGATCGAGGGGTGCAATTCACTTCTAGGTTTTGGCAAAATTTCTGTGCAGCATTGGACATTAAAGTAAACCTTTCTTCTGCTTTTCATCCCCAGACTAATGGACAGACCGAACGAACCAATCAAACCCTGGAGCAGTATCTCCGCTGCTTTATCTGCCACCTACAGGATGATTGGGTGGATCTACTTCCATTAGCTGAGTTCTCGTATAACAACTCTCAGAGTGCCTCCACTAAGCAGTCTCCTTTTTACTCTAATCTAGGTTATCATCCTAACATTCTACCACGATTTCCCATAGAAACGCCTTTACCAGTAGTGGCTGAAAGAATCACGTCTTTACAGAAGAATATGGATCTTCTAAAGGAGAATCTGGAATCGGCTCAGGAAAGGTACAAGAAAGCAGCAGATAAGTTTCGTAAACCTGCACCAGCTTTCAAGGTAGGAGACTTGGTCTGGCTGTCAACCAGAAATCTTAAGTTAAGGATTCCATCGTCTAAGCTGGGACATAAGTACATTGGACCTTATAAAATCAGTAAAATTATAAGTGCCGTTGCTTGTCGTCTTCAACTGCCCAGAACTATGAGAATCCACCCTGTCTTTCATGTATCCCTACTAAAGGCTGCGACACCCAATACGTTTCCTGGACGTTCTTCTCCTTGCCCTGACCCAGTGCTAGTCGATGGTCAGGAAGAATTTGTGGTGGAAAGGATTTTAGATTCCAGGTTGTATAGAAATCAGTTACAATATCTGATTAAATGGCAGGGCTACCCAGTGGAGGACAACTCATGGGAACCAGTCAATAACGTTAATGCTCCTCGCTTGCTCCGTCAGTTTCATCAGAGGTACCCACACAAGCCTGGTCTGAGGTCATCCGGAGGTTGTCCCTAAGGGGGGAGTAACTTAAGGTTCTGTGTACATGTTCCTGAAACTCAGTTTGTTCGTCAGCCATTTTACTTTCTGTCTTGCTGCAGCTATCTTGCCCTCAGTCAAAATGGAGTTTCCAGCTTGCATGTTCCCGCCCTGATTCTCTCCTTTTGCTTCTTAAGCAGCCACAGCTGAGCAATCAGTGCTTCAGAATCTAGCCTGCAGTGAACCTGTGATCTGACCCCTGAAGCCTTGGACCTTGTACTCCAGCTATTCCTACTGAGGAACTCTGAAGCACTTGTGGACTCTGAACCCTGCTCTTTGAAAGACCCACGTTTGCATGGACTTACGGTAACAGAGAAGAAGATCCTGAACCTGTTGTGGAGAGTGATTGCTGAGCTTAGATTACTCTGGCCTGCTGTGTCTCCTGCTTCTGTGTCTGCAAACTGTGTGACTATTTTTGCCAACTTGTATGAAGTAATACAGGACTTTCTATATCAAACCTGTGTCTCATGTATTTTCATCGCACCCAAGCACAAGATGCTATATGAACTGTACTACATACATTACAGCTTCCTTCCTCTCACACATTGAGCGGCCGCGGCTGGATGACATCATCATTCAGCTCTGCGGCAGCGCTGCTCAATGTGTGAGAGGAACCAGTACAAGGATGAGGCGAGGCCGTGTGCCAGCTGAGAGGGCTCTGCATGCCCTCTCTGGCACCAGTGCTATAGGTTTGCCATCAGTGACCTAGAGCAAGAACAAGTCACCATTACAGAATCAGACATCCAACAGCAGGTCAAGAACATGAGGAGCTGGACAGCACCTGGCCCAGACATGATCCACACCTACTGGCTAAAGAAATTGATAGCGGTATATGAACGCATGGCAAAGCAGATGAAACAACTGCTATAAGCAGGCCACCACCCAGCTTCGCTAACACAAGGTAGAACAGTGCTAATCATGAAGGATCCTCATAAAGGAACAGTTCCATCCAACTACCACCAAATAACCTGCCTTACAACAACATGGAAACTCCTGTCAGGCATTATAGCCACCAAGCTACAGAATCTTATGAACCAGTACATGAATCCAGCTCTGAAAGGCATTGGGACCAACACCAGAGGCTCTAAGCACCAGCTCCTAGTAGATAGAAAAGTCGCTCAAGACTCAAGATCCAGACAGACCAATCTAAGCACAACCTGGATTGACTACAGGAAAGCCTATGACTCAATGCCACACCCATTGATCTGTGAATGCTTGGCTCTCTACAATGTCAACAGAACCTTCCTCAGAAACGCAATGGGGCTATGGAGAACAACACTGGAAGTCAACTCAAGACAACTAGCACAAGTGACCATCAAATGTGGCATATACCAAGGTGATGCACTGTCCCCATTGCTGTCCTACATAGGTCTGAACCACCTCAGTCAGATAATTACAGATTCTGGCTATGGATACAAGTTCAAGAGTGGAAGCACCATCAGTCACCTCCTCTACATGGATGACATCAAGCTGTATGCGAAAACTGAACGAGACATCGATTCACTGATCCACCTGACAAGGATCTACAGTGAAGACTTCGGGATGTCCTTCGAAACTGGAGAAGTGCGGCCGGTTGGTAATAAAGAGAGGCAAGGTAGTCAAGACTGATGGAGTGGAATTACCAGCAGTGCACATAGCAGATGTACAGACATGCTACAAGTACCTTGGCATCCCACAGGGATAAGGTAACCGTGAAGAGGAGACAAGGAAAGAAGCAACATCCAAATACCATCAAAGGGTAAAACAGGTCCTGAAGAGCCAGCTCAATGGGAAGAATAAAATCCACGCCATCAATACATATGCGTTGCCAGTTATCAGATACCCTGCTGGCTTAGTGTGCTGGCAAAAAGAAGAGATGGAAGCTGCAGATGTGAAGACATGAAAGCTCCTCACAATGCATGGAGGTCTCCACCCTAGGTCTAGCACCCAAAGATTGCATACCAACAGAAAGGAGAGTGGTCGAGGCTTGATAAGCATCCAAGCCACCATCACGGATGAAACAAGGAGTATCCAGGAATACATCAGAAAAATGGCACCAAAAGATGAGATGCTGAGGAAAAGCCTAAGGCAGCAACAACAATTGATCTGGAAGGAAGAACAGGAACATGAACCGCCATGGCAAGTCAAGCCGCTACATTGATGTACCATCGACAGATACTTGAGGTGGCTGACATGGAGAAACCCTACCAATGGCTGGAGAAAGCTAGACTCTGAGACAGCACAGAGGCACTAGTCATAGTGGCACAAGAGCAAGCACTAAGTACCAGATCCATAGAAGCAGGAATATACCACACAAGACAAGATCCAAGGTGCAGACTATGCAAAAAAAACCTCAGAAACCGTCCAACACATAGTGGCAGGATGCAAAATGCAAGCAGGAAGAGCGTATACTGAACACCACAACCAAGTAGCGGGAATTATATACACGAACATCTGCACAGCATATGGGCTAAGTCCCCCTAAGTCCACGTGGTAGACCCAAGAAAAAGAGGTGGAGGATGAAAGGGCTAAAATCCTGTGGGACTTCAAGATCCAGACAGATAAGCAGGT
The DNA here is from genome assembly GCA_033576555.1 of Oophaga sylvatica. NCBI lineage: Eukaryota > Metazoa > Chordata > Amphibia > Anura > Dendrobatidae > Oophaga > Oophaga sylvatica. Next base: position 12,580,977 of record JARQOD010000003.1, on the reverse strand, counting down.
GTCGGCTAACCAACCAGACATTGTGATAGTAGACAAGGATCAGAAGACAGCAATGGCAGTGCCAAGTGACAGCAACATCAGAAAGAAGGAATATGAGAAGCTGGAGAAATACCAGGGCCTCAAAGGAGAACTGGAGAAGATGTGGAAGGTGAAAGCAACAGTGATTCCAGTGGTGATAGGAGCACTTGGAGCAGTGACCCCTAAGTTGGAAGAATGGCTACAACAAATCCCAGGAGAAACATCTGAGCTCTCTGTCCAGAAAAGTGCAATGGTGGGAACAGCTAAGATCCTGCGCAGAACCCTCAAACTCCCAGGCCTCTGGTAGAGGACACGAGAATGAGAAAGGACAACAAAGACCACCCCCAGCGGGGGTGAAAAGGAAGTATATATATATATATATTTAACCAAGAATGAACCATGAATGAGGCTAAGTGATCATTTATTAATTAGCTGTGAGGTTGTCAGTGGGGTAGATGATACCATATTATGCATGTAGGGGGCAGTACTGTGAGATCATTAGAAAGTGGGGGAGGGCAGTACTCTAGGAAAATTATATTGTGGGGGGTGGTGGATGCCAGTCCTGTGGAAACTATATCCTGTGTGTGTGGGAAGCCGCTATTGTAAGAACAAAATGCTGTGTGAGGTGAGATGACGGTACTGTGAGAACATTATACTGTGTGGTGGGATGGTGGTACTGTGGGATCATTATACTGTGTGTAGGGGTATGGCGATACTGTGGAAATATCTTTTGTGAGAGAGATGCCAGTACTGTGGAAATATTATACTGCATGAGTGGCATCATATATACTGCATAAGGGGTGTAAAACGGTGTGTTTAAGAAGAACGAAACCTCAAGGCTCTGCTGCATTTCTAAAAAAAATAGTGCCATCTGCCGTCCAGACAGTACCCTGCGGATCAATGGGAAGAGGGAGAGTTTCAGGAAGGAAGAGTCTAGATAGTACAAGAGGTCAGGTGACCTTGAGGATGCAGTTTCCTGATATTATAAAGGCCATAGCCCCAAAGCCAGAACAGATACGATACGATACGATACACTTTATTGATCCCGGGGGAAATTACAGTATTACAGCAGCAATACAAACAGCAGTACATAAAATATTAGGACACAAATCTTGCACAGGTGTACCAACATTACATAATAAATAAAAGTGTGTAGTTCATGTATATATAAGATAGTGTTAATTGACATTAGTACACCAACCATCAGTCATTATTTTTCTGCCACCCTTAGGAAATTATTATACATCCCCATAGCAGTAGGTACAAACGATTTCCTGAATTTCTCCTTCTTGCACCTTAGTAGGATTAGACGGCTGCTGAATGTGCTCTTCTGATTCAAGAACAGCTCGTATAGTGGGTGTGTGTTATTGTTCATTATTGCCCTACACTTCTTCTGAATTCTATCCTCCAATACCTCCTCAAAAGAGTCAAGATGGAGGCCAACAGCTGCGCTTGCCTTCTTGATAAGTTTATTGAGTTTATTAGCGTCAGCTACTCGCACACTACTGCCCCAGCAAATAATAGCAAAAAAGATGGCGCTTGCTACAACGGACTGGTAGAACATCTCCAGCATTTTACTGCACACATTGAACGACCTGAGCTTCCGCAGAAAGTACAGTCTGCTCATTCCCTTCTTGTAAACCTTTTCTGTATGACACCTCCAATCGAGTTTACTGTCAAGGTGAACCCCCAAATATTTGTAGCTCTCAACAATCTCAACCTCCTGGCCAGCAATGGTGATTGGTATGTAATCCTCCTTTTTCCTTCTATAACTCACCACCATCTCCTTGGTTTTCTTTACATTTAGTTCTAGACAGTTAGTCTGACACCAATCCACAAAGTCAGAAACCACCCTTCTATATTCCTCCTCCCCCCAGCCCCCCACAATGCCCCCTACAATCACGGAGTCATCTGAGAATTTTTGGAGGTGACAAAAATCAGATTTATACTGAAAGTCAGCTGTATACAATGAGAAGAGGAAGGGTGACAGCACTGTACCCTGAGGGGCTCTGTTGTGAGTGGGCTTGGGATGAGTTCTGAGCAGAGGCTCCCTCTGGTGGTTACAAGCGGTGCTAGTGAAGATTGTGAGGACTGGGAATCAGGTGTTACTGACTGGTCTTATATAAGGGAGTCATTTTCCCATCAGGGTTGCCGGTGATCAATTGTTCTGGTCTTTATCCTTGATTCCTGTTTCCCTTGTAGCCTACTGTGTCGTGTCTGCATCTCCTGCTAACAGATAAGACATTTTCTTCTTTTTGTTTTCGTGCTTGATTTTTGCATTTTGTCCTGCACTTCAGTGGGGGCCTTCAGGGTCCCCTCCGGGGGCTTTTGCCCTCTCAGTTTAGTTCAGCCACTGAAGTTTGTACTTTTGCTTTTTCCAGTTTTTTCAGTGGCTGCTGTTTTGATTTTGTTACACCAGAGAACTAATTTAGGTGGTAGAGGTCGTGTGATCTCAGGTGTTTTTGAAATTAGTAGAGTTGGTGCTTTTCAGGGTTTTCTGGGATTGCAGTAAGTACCCTTCCTATCCTTTTCTATTTAGTTAGTTTGGTCCCAACATTTGCTCATACTATTTTCTATCTGTGTCAGTATTTCTTCTTGTCTAACCGCCATTACATGTTTGGGGGCTTTCTATTATCTTTGGGGTTCTGCTCCGGGGCAGATAGCTTTCCTATATCTATCTTTAGGTGTAGTTAGTTTCTCAGGCTGTGACGAGGCGTCTAGGACCAACGTAGGAACGCTCCACGGCTGCCTCTAGTTGTTGTGGTTAGTCAGGGTACTGCAATCTCATAGATTCCAACTGCTCTGGTGTATTGCCTTTTTTGCCTGCACTCCTCAGCTACCGAAACATAACAGTATCACCGGCCCAAAATTTAAAATTGTATGGTACTCACAGAAGGGAAAAAATTTGTGAAAGAAAAAACGCTACTTGGCTTACCAAGCTTGACCTCAGGGGGGCATATAACCTTATTCGCATTAAGCACGGGGATGAATGGAAGACGGCATTTAATACCCCGGAGGGGCATTTTGAGTACCTTGTGATGCCCTTTGGGCTCACTAATGCTCCTTCTGTCTTCCAGTCCTTCATGAATGACATTTTCAGGGATTTTGTGGATATATTTCTGATTGTTTATTTGGATGATATCTTGATTTTTTCTAATGACTGGGACTCTCATGTGAAACATGTTCGAACTGTATTCCAGATTTTGAGAGAGAATGCTCTGTATGTGAAGGGATCAAAGTGTCTTTTTGGCGTACAGAGGATCTCATTTCTGGGATTCATTTTGTCCCCATCTGTTATTGAAATGGACCCGGTCAAGGTTCAGGCCATCTGTGATTGGGTCCAACCTACTTCATTAAAGGCTCTTCAAAGATTTTTGGGTTTTGCCAATTTTTATCGTAAATTTATTGGTAATTTCTCGGTTATTGTTAAACCATTAACTGATTTGACCAAAAAGGGTTCTGATGTGGTGAATTGGCCTCCTGAGGCAGTCTCTGCATTTCAGGAACTTAAGCAGAGATTCACTTCTGCTCCTGTTCTACGGCAGCCTGATGTTGCTCTGCCATTTCAGGTGGAGGTTGATGCCTCTGAAATTGGGGCAGGTGCCGTTTTGTCCCAAAAAGATCCAGAGACCTCTAAAAGTAACCCTTGTGCCTTTTTCTCTCGAAAATTTTCTCCTACTGAACGTAATTATGACGTGGGTAATCGGGAGTTATTGGCCATGAAGTGGGCTTTTGAAGAGTGGAGACATTGGCTGCAGGGAGCCAAACATCAGGTGGTGGTCCTTACTGACCATAAGAATCTGGTTTATCTGGAATCTGCAAAGCGACTCAATCCTAGACAGGCCAGGTGGGCTTTGTTTTTCACACGTTTTAATTTTGTGGTTTCCTTTCTTCCTGGCACTAAGAATGTTAAGGCGGATGCCCTCTCGAGGAGCTTCCTTGCGGACTCTCCTGAGTTATCTGATCCTTCTGTTATTTTGAAAGAGGGTGTAGTTCTTTCCGCCATCTCACCTAATTTGAGACTTGCTCTGGAGGGGTGTCAGGAGGATAGGCCCGAGCGCTGCCCTGTTGGAAAATTGTTTGTCCCGGACCAGTGGAAAAAGAGTGTGATGTCTGAGATTCATTGTTCCGCGTTGGCTGGGCATCCCGGAATTTTTGGTACCAGAGACTTGGTTAGTCGGTCCTTTTGGTGGCCTACCTTGTCTCGTGATGTCAGGGAATTTGTGCAGTCCTGCGGGACTTGCTCTCGCTCCAAGCCTTGCTCTCGCTCTAGTGGTTTGTTGATGCCATTGCCTGTGCCCAAGAGACCATGGACCCATATCTCTATGGATTTCATTTCCGACCTTCCTGTTTCTCAGAGAATGACCGCCATCTGGGTGATTTGTGATAGGTTTTCCAAGATGATACATCTTGTGCCATTACCTAAGTTGCCTTCCTCCTCTGAATTGGTGCCGTTGTTCCTTCAGCACGTGGTTCGTTTACACGGCATTCCTGAGAACATTGTGTCTGACAGAGGAGTCCAGTTTGTTTCCAGATTTTGGAGGACTTTTTGTTCTAAACTGGGTGTTCAATTGTCTTTCTCCTCGGCATTTCATCCTCAGACCAATGGTCAAACTGAGAGAACAAACCAGACATTGGAGACTTATCTAAGATGCTTTGTGTCTGCTGATCAGGATGACTGGGTCTCTTTTTTGCCTTTGGCTGATTTTGCTCTTAATAATAGGGCTAGCTCTGCCACTTTGATGTCTCCGTTTTTCTGTAATTCTGGGTTTCACCCTCGATTTTCTTCAGGACAGACGGAGGCTTCTGTCTGTCCAGGTGTTGACTCTGTTGTGGAGCGTATGCAACAGATTTGGGACCAGGTAGTGGAGAGGCTGTCCCTCTCTCAGGAGAGGGCCCAGCGGTTTGCTAACCGGCATAGGACTGATGGTCCTCGGTTTAAAGTAGGGGACTTGGTCTGGTTGTCCTCAAAAAATATTCCTATGAGAGTAGCATCTCCTAAATTTAAGCCTAGGTTCATTGGACCTTATAAGATCATGGAGATTCTTAATCCTGTTTCTTTTCGTTTGCTTCTTCCAGGGACATTTAAGATCCATAACGTGTTCCACAAGTCCTTGTTGAAGAGGTTTGTTGAGCCAGTGGTTCCTGCTGCTGTGCCTCCTGACCCTGTTTTGGTTGAGGGCAATCTGGAGTATGTGGTTGAGAAAATATTAGATTCTCGTTTTTCTAGACGGAAACTCCAGTATTTGGTTAAGTGGAGAGGTTATGGTCAGGAAGACAATTCTTGGGTGTTTGCTTCGGACATCCATGCTAGGAGACTCATCCGTGCGTACCATAGAACTCATCCTGACCGACCTGGTTGCTCAAATGAGGGTTCGGTGACCCCTCCTCAAGGGGGGGTACTGTTGTGAGTGGGCTTGGGATGAGTTCTGAGCAGAGGCTCCCTCTGGTGGTTACAAGCGGTGCTGGTCTGTCCAGTGAAGATCGTGAAGATTGTGAGGATTGGGAATCAGGTGTTACTGACTGGTCTTATATAAGGGAGTCACCTTCGCATCAGGGTTGCCGGTGATCAATTGTTCTGGTCTTTATCCTTGATTCCTGTTTCCCTTGTAGCCTGCTGTGTCGTGTCTGCATCTCCTGCTAACAGATAAGACATTTTCTTCTTTTTGTTTTTGTGCTTGATTTTTGCATTTTGTCCTGCACTTCAGTGGGGGCCTTCAGGGTCCCCTCCGGGGCTTTTGCCCTCTCAGTTTAGTTCAGCCACTGAAGTTTGTACTTTTGCTTTTTCCAGTTTTTTCAGTGGCTGCTGTTTTGATTTTGTTACACCAGAGAACTAATTTAGGTGGTAGAGGTCGTGTGATCTCAGGTGTTTTAGAAATTAGTAGAGTTGGTGCTTTTCAGGGTTTTCTGGGATTGCAGTAAGTACCCTTCCTATCCTTTTCTATTTAGTTAGTTTGGTCCCAACGTTTGCTCATACTATTTTCTATCTGTGTCAGTATTTCTTCTTGTCTAACCGCCATTACATGTTTGGGGGCTTTCTATTATTTTTGGGGTTCTGCTCCGGGGCAGATAGCTTTCCTATATCTATCTTTAGGTGTAGTTAGTTTCTCAGGCTGTGACGAGGCGTCTAGGACCAACGTAGGAACGCTCCACGGCTGCCTCTAGTTGTTGTGGTTAGTCAGGGTACTGCAATCTCATAGATTCCAACTGCTCTGGTGTATTGCCTTTTTTGCCTGCACTCCTCAGCTACCGAAACATAACAGGGCTCCCACACTGCTCCGTACACTCCCAGATACCACCTCCCCCATCCTTACAAACTGCGGCCTGTCTGTCAGGTAGTCACTTATCCAGTTCACCATCCCCTCATCTACCGCCATAGCAGTCAACTTATTACGTAGTAAGAGCGGCTGTAGGGTATTGAAAGCACTAGAGAAGTCAAAGAACATAGCGCGCACTGCAGTTCCATCATTGTCCAAGAACGAATGCATTGTATGTAGCAGAGACGCTACCGCATCATCCAGATTTGTTGCCAAGCAAAGGAACTGGGAAGAATCTGAGGTACAGGCCATGGTAAAGTACACAAGGCAGCTGGTTGAGGCAGCAGAACCCTGATTACAGGGGCATAGTGGGGGCATTATACTGTGTAGGCGATGGCGGTACTATATGAACATTATACAGTGTGTGGGGAATGATGGTACTGTTGGAACATTATACTGTGGGGGGCATAATACATACTCCATAAGGGGCATATTGGGGCATTACACTGTGTGGGGCCAAGAAAGGGGCCCTGTACTATGAGAACAATCCGTCTCCTCCCTTCCTGTCTCCCATAGTTGGGTCGTATGTATCTATTACAGGAAACACCACAGAAACGTAATGATTCTTATAAAGAGTCTCCGTGCTGAAAGGGTTAATGTCCCCCGCGCTCAGTAATGGGGAATCTCCAGCACCTACCTCCACCCGCAGAGCCGCACTCCACATAGAGAATAATGGAGCCTCCAGCACCTACCTCCACCTGCAGAGCCGCACTCCACATATATGGCTGCTCTGTGCACAGGACCTGTGATGAGGTCACAGGAGGGGAGGAGTCAGGGTCACATGATATCCGGAGTGCAGACGCTACATGGAGACTTCTCCTCAGTCAGTGACATTCCCGCCATTATTCCCCTCACTACTGGCACAATTCCCCCGCGCCGCCTTTTCTACACAGTGTTATGTGTGGAATGTAACGTGTGATTTCTCTGGAGACCAATAGACCCCACACATGAGGGAATTATCACCAGTGACCGGACGGCTCCTACATGGCGGCATATGATTGTGCTATCAACACCACACCAGGAGCTAAAATGCCGAAATCTCGTTTATTTAACCCCTTCTAGAGTCCGGCTGAGGCCGCCGTCATACACGTATAACAAAAAAAAAAATCGGTCTGTGTTTCACGGACGAGAATCGCACAATGTTCCCTGAACAGTCATCCGTGTGCAATGCGAGGAAGCGATTTCCTCGCATCAAAGTATCCGTATGGCATCCATACAGTGAGATATTCTCTCCGGCTTGCAAAATGGACATATAATGGATCCATGGCCTCAAATATTTGTGAAAACATATACAGTGTATATACAGTACAGACCAAAAGATTGGACACACCTTCATTTAAAGATTTTCATGACTATGAAAATTGTACATTCACACTGAAGGCATCAAAACTATGAATTAACACATGTGGAATTATATACTTAACAAAAAAGTGTGTAACAACTGAAATTATGTCTTATATTCTAGGTTCTTCAAAGTAGCCACCTTTTGCTTTGATGACTGCTTTGCACACTCTTGGCATTCTCTTGATGAGCTTCAAGAGGTAGTCACCGGGAATGGTTTTCACTTCACAGGTGTACCCTGTCAGGTTTAATAAGTGGGATTTCTGGCCTTATTAATGGGGTTGGAACCATCAGTTGTGTTGTGCAGAAGTCTGGTGGATACACAGCTGATAGTCCTACTGAATAGACTGTTAGAATTTGTATTATGGCAAGAAAAAAGCAGCTAAGTAAAGAAAAACAAGTGGCCATCATTACTTTAAGAAATGAAGGTCAGTCAGTCCGAAAAATTGGGAAAACTTTGAAAGCGTCCCCAAGTGCAGTTGCAAAAACCATCAAGCGCTACAAAGAAACTGGCTCACATGAGGACCGCCCCAGGAAAGGAAGACCAAGAGTCACCTCTGCTTCTGAGGATAAATTTATCCGAGTCACCAGTCTCAGAAATAGCAGGTTAACAGCAGCTCAGATTAGAGACCAGGTCAATGCCACACAGAGTTCTAGCAGCAGACACATCTCTACAACAACTGTTAAGAGGAGACTTTGTGCAGCAGGCCTTCATGGTAAAATAGCTGCTAGGAAACCACTGCTAAGGACAGGCAACAAGCAGAAGAGACTTATTTGGGCTAAAGAACACAAGGAATGGACATTAGACCAGTGGAAATCTGTGCTTTGGTCTGATGAGTCCAAATTTGAGATCTTTGGTTCCAACCACCATGTCTTTGTGTGACGCAGAATAGGTGAACGGATGGACTCTACATGCCTGGTTCCCACCGTGAAGCATGGAGGAGGCGGTGTGATGGTGTGGGGGTGCTTTGCTGGTGACACTGTTGGGGATTTATTCAAAATTTAAGGCATACTGAACCAGCATGGCTACGACAGCATCTTGCAGCGGCATGCTATTCCATCCGGTTTGCGTTTAGTTGGACCATCATTTATTTTCCAACAGGACAATGACCCCAAACACACCTCCAGGCTGTGTAAGGGCTATTTGACCAAGAAGGAGAGTGATGGGGGTCCTACGCCAGATGACCTGGCCTCCACAGTCACCAGACCTGAACCCAATCGAGATGGTTTGTAGTGAGCTGGACCGCAGAGTGAAGGCAAAAGGGCCAACAAGTGCTAAGTATCTCTGGGAACTCCTTCAAGATTGTTGGAAGACCATTTCCGGTGACTACCTCTTGAAGCTCATCAAGAGTGTGCAAAGCAGTCATCAAAGCAAAAGGTGGATACTTTCAAGAACCTAGAATATAAGACATTTTCAGTTGTTTCACACTTTTTTGTTAAGTATATAATTCCACATGTGTTAATTCATAGTTTTGATGTCTTCAGTGTGAATGTACAATTTTCATAGTCATGAAAATACAGAAAAATCTTTAAATGAGGTGTGTCCAAACTTTTGGTCTGTACTGTATGTGTCGATGGTGTATGTGTATGTATATATATATATATATATATATATATATATATATATATATATATATATACATATATATACCTATACTATGTTTACATGTACTCTATTCTATTTTAATCTCAGTGTGAATTTACAGTATAGTGCACTGAATTGCCGGCTTTTCTAAAGGACACCGGTGTGTATTTCTCGCAAGTCACACGTGTGGTCCGTGTGTAATCCATATTTTTCTCGCACCCATAGACTTGCATTGGCGTTTTACGAGCATAATACGCTGCAAATCGCATGATGCGATTTCACTCGCACGTATAATACGGCCGAGGAAAAATCGGATGATGGGAGCTGCCCCATAGATTAACATAGGTCCGAGTGCTATGCGTTTTTTTTTTTTTTCTCGCATAGCACTCGTCTGTATTTCTCGCTAGTGTGACTTTGGCCTAAGGCTCATATACGATCAGCCACCTCTCCAGTTACCGTGAGGGTTTTTTTGTTAAAAGGATGGAGGGCTGCGCCCATGCTTGGATTTTAGAGAGATTAATAAAATCACGGTTCACAATCCGTATCCTTTGTCCCTTATACCTGACCTGTTCTACCAATTATAGGGAAGGTACATGGTTGCACAAGCTTAACGTGAGAGGGGCATATAACCTTATACGTGTACTTCAGGGTGACGAATGGAAGACCGCACTCAATACACCAACGGGTCATATTGACAATTTGGTGATGCCATTCGGATTAACCAATGCTTCAGGAGTCTGTGGATTTCATTAATTAATTTTTTTTCTCTTTGGTGGGTACTGGGTAGATTTGTGATATTTACCTGGATGATATATTGAGTTACTTACGTACTCTGGAGGAGCATCGTGAGCATGCCAGACAGGTTCTCCAGCTTCTACAAGACAGCTATTTACAGTGCCTTGCGAAAGTATTCGGCCCCCTGGAACTTTTCAACCTTTTCCCACATGTCATGCTTCAAACATAAAGATACCAAATGTAAATTTTTCGTGAAGAATCAACAACAAGTGGGACACAATTGTTGAAGGTGAATGAAATTTATTGGTTATTCTAAACTTTTGTGGAAATATAAAAACTGAAAAGTGGGGCGTGCAATATTATTCGGCCCCTTTAAATTAATACTTTGTTGCGCCACCTTTTGCTGCGATTACAGCTGCAAGTCGCTTGGGGTATGTCTCTATCAGTTTTGTACATCGAGAGACTGAAATTCTTGCCCATTCTTCCTTGGCAAACAGCTCAAGCTCAGTGAGGTTGGATGGAGATCGTTTGTGAACAGCAGTTTTCAGCTCTTTCCACAGATTCTCGATTGGATTCAGGTCTGGAATTTGACTTGGCCATTCTAACACCTGGATATGTTTATTTGTGAACCATTCTATTGTAGATTTCGCTTTATGTTTGGGATCATTGTCTTGTTGGAAGACAAATCTCCGTCCCAGTCTCAGGTCTTTTGCAGACTAAAACAGGTTTTCTTCAAGTATGGTCCAGTATTTGGCTCCATCCATCTTCCCATCAATTTTGTGTAAATCAAGTTTATTGAGGTATTTATACACATCAATCATTAATAACAGGAGGAGAAAAGAACATACCTCTTCTACTATCACATGCAAAAAAATTATATAGCAACTATGATAACTTTTCCCCAGAAAGTCATACATATAAAGCAAATGTTGGATGAGCGCCTGAGGTGTTTGCTCATGTAGGCAATTAACATCAGTATTACTTTGTTTATAAATTTTAAAGAAGAAGGTACCTAGACTAAGACTCTAGGTCTTCAAAAGAAAAGAAGATAGAGAAGAAGCTAGGGGGAAAGAAGAGTGAGTAGAAAGAAGAGAAAAAAAAAAGGGGAGGGGTGAGGATTTTAAGGAGTAGGGTAGGAGATGTGGCTCCATCCAGTAGGTAAACTCATATGACCCATCATCTATGGGTCTATCAACCAAGAGTCCAATTCCGATGATTCTCTAAACATAACCCAGGGGGCCCTAGTGTTATACCTTTCCTGTGTACCATTCAGTTGTCCTATCAGTTGTTCCATTCTATATATGTCATAGAGTTCCATCACCAAATCAGAGCGCGAGGGGACCTTTTCCTGATTCCAAGATCTAGGAATCATATTTCTGGTTGCAGTGAGAATATGCCTAAGAAGACCTTTCTTAAATCTAGAAATCGAGGAGTTACACAAGGCCAGCAGGGCCACCTCCAATGTGGGTGTAATTTTGGTTATAGGCAGTTTGTTGAAGAGATCAAAGGATGCTAACCACAGTTTCTGTATGAGTGGGCAGTGCCACCAAATGTGTACACGTATCTGGTGTTGTATGATAAATTAAGTTTAAATCTGATGGGCATCTGTACCACCTTGACAAGATTTTGTAGCTCCTCTACTGTGATGTCGAACAGAGCGATGACCTGGATGTGCATAAGATAATCTTTGTTCTTTCTTCAACTGATAAGGGTCTACCCAAATCAATCTCCCATTTTGAAAAAAACGCTGGGAAATCTCTCGATGGGGTCTGGCCTTCTAGGAAGGTTTTGTATAATAAAGAGATAGTGTGATCTAAAGAGTTTGTTGATAAACAGAGTCTCAAACGGAGATAATATTCTGCATGGATCGGATTGTTTGGCTAATTTAATAATACAACTTTTTATTTGGTCATAAAAGAACCATGCACCTGTTGGCGGCTCCTTGTCCTGGAGAGACCTCATCCCTGTCCTTGTAACATAATCATGGACTATGGGGCATGAAGCTCTATTTTTATGTATATAAGTGTCTCTTTTTAATTCTGCAGGAAAGGATGGATTGTCATATATTGGAGTTAGGGGGCCAGGAGACGAAGAGACTCCCAGCTCTGGACTACCTCTTTTGATAAATGATATCATGGTTTTGGTGAGGAAGGGTAAAGGTATATCCCGTTCTTCCGTCGGGGACCAAATAACTATACGGGAGTCACGTCCATTAAGATCAGTTTGTAATGTAACCCATTTTTTGTTTTTATTATGAAACAGCTCTAAAATACATGTACCAATTGCTGCTTGACTATACACAGCAAAATCTGGCAGACCTATTCCCCATTCTTGCTTCGATCTACTTCACAAAAAGTATCAAATACGTGCTCTTTTTGTGACCAAATTAAACGAGTAATCGCTTTTTTAAGACGTGAGAAAAAGGAGGCAGGTAAATACAGTACAAGGGGATTGTTTGGAAATAATATAGGAGACGGGGTAATAGATCCATTTTCATAGCGCTCACTCTTCCAAACCAAGATAAAGGTAGTTTATGCCATTTTTCTAAGTCTAACTCAGCTTTATGTAAAGCTGTCTTAAAGTTCGCTTCATAAAGATTAGATACTTTGGCGGTGATTTTTATTCCTAGGTAAGAGAATCTGAACACCACTTAAAGGGAAATGAAGCTTCCAACCTCTCCACCTCACTTGGTTGGATTGAGATAGGGAGTATTCTCCGATTTGTGGGTATTAATTTTGAAATTGCTCAGACGACCAAACCTATGTAATTCTGAGATATTTGGGAGACATAGTTGGGGAAGAGACATACAGTAGGACATCATCTGCAAAAAGGGCCAGTTTGTGCTCTTCTGGTTGGGCTTTTATGTCAATAATGGAGGGATTATTCCGTATCGCAGTTGCTAGATGTTCCATAGTGAGTATATAAAGCAAGGGTGAAAGAGGACAGCCTTGCCTCGTGCCGTTCCGAATTAAAAATGTGTTTGAAAGTGCGCCATTAATTTTAACTTGAGCACTGGGAGATGAGTACAGGGCAGAAATCCTACGGAGCATAGTTTCTTTAAATCCAATTCCTTCTAACGTTTGAAATATAAAATCACAGTGCACCCTGTCGAAAGCCTTTTCTGCGTCAATCAACAGAATTCACATGGGTTCCTCTCTCTTGACTGCCACATCAATCAAAGAGATAGTTCGGATGGTGTTGTCCCTGGCCTCCGGTCTTGGCACAAATCCCACCTGGTCTTGATTTATCAGCTCTGGTAATAGGGAGCATAATCTTTTTGCTATAATTTTTGCATAGATTTTGATATCTAGATTTATCAGGGAAATTGGGCGATAACTACTGCACGCAGAGGGATCCTTACCCGGTTTGGGGATTACTGCAATATGGGCGATCAATGACTGAGAAGGAAAAGGACCTCCTGATGAAATGAAATTGCACAAATTTAAAAATATTGGACTTAATAATGATGAAAATTGTTTGTAGAATCCCGTGGAATACCCATCTAAGCCAGGGCTTTTCCCCATCTTCAATTCATTAATAGTCTCAGAGACTTCTTCCAATGAAAAGTCACTTTCCAACTCTAACAGCTCAGTCTCTGATATTGTGGGTATTTTGGTCTGTTGTAAGTACGTTTTTATTTTATCACGTAGCTGTTGGATAGGCATATCTTTGTGATGGCCATCTATATTATATAACCCTTTATAGTAATCTCCAAAGCAGGAGAGAATGTCCCTTGTACTATGGACCTTCTTTCCTTCCCTGTTTTTAACATAGGGAATGTAAGTATGGGGTGTGCACGGGTTAATAGTTTTTGCCAATAGGCTCCCACTCTTATTCCCAAACTGATAAAAGTGATTCCTGGCGCGCTCCCTAAAGTGTCTGGACTTTTGGTCTATTATAGCTAACAGCTTTTGTTTCAATGTGGATAAGTGAGCAAGTGTATCAGTGTCTAGTTCGCTGCTTTTCTAATTTTTGAATTTGGTTCGATAATTCGAGTATCTCAGCCACTCTAGCTTTTTGAGACGTGCCTCATGGGAAATGAGTACCCCTCTCAGGACAGCCTTCAGGGTTTCCCATTTTATGGAAGGGGATGTGGGATCTGCCTCATGGTCCGTTTTGTAATTAATTGTTTGCTCTAGTTCAGACTTACAAATCGAGTCCTGTAAGAGATTCTCATTTAGGCGCCAGGACAAACATGATTTCTCAGAGTGATGAAGCCCGATTGAGAAATATATAGGAGCATGGTCAGACCACAATATTGACCCCACCTCCGCCTCCACTGGCCAATCCAGTAAACTATGTGATATGAAGAAGTAGTCAATTCTACTATAGGTGTTATGAATATGCGAGAAAAAACTAAAATCTTTAGTGTTGGGGTGGAGAACTCTCCAGACATCAACCAATTTTAGGCTACACATCTGTTTTTTAACGTGATTGATGGAAGATGGTGGATAGGAGGACTTACCGGAGGAAACATCCATTGTCGGGTCCATGGGTATGTTGAAATCTCCCCCAAGAATCACAGGAGAGGAGCCCGCAAACTCATCGAGATGCCTCTTACATTCTGCACCAAATTTCTGCTGTCCTTGGTTAGGAAAGTACACATTAGCTATTATAAATTTATGAGATGCCCATGAGATTAATAAAAAGAGAAACCTGTCTTCTACATCAATTATTGAATCTAATACTTCAGGAATAAAGGATTTGTGGAAAGCTATTGAGACACCTTTGGACTTGGAATATAGATTTGGACTATGAAACCATTTGGGTAATATTTTGAAGTACATTGGGGAATCGCTCCGGATTTAAAATGTGTCTCTTGTAGTAACATCACCGAGACACGTTGTTTATGATTAGAAAAAAGTATTTGCCTTCTTTTTTCAGGAATATTAAGACCTTTAGCGTTAAATGAACAAAATTGAATCCTAGCCATGGTCCAGATGTCCTCCAGCGCCTGCCACCATTACCTCCAAATGTCTGTTCAATAGTGGGAGCCACAAATAAAAGGCACAATTAGTTAGGATGAAGCACAGGATAGGATGGGGAAGAGAAAAAAAAAGAAAGAGAAAAAGGGGAAGGAGGAAGAGAAAAGCATATATAAGCATAGTGAAGCAAGTGCTCCCTACGCTAGGTAACAATGGTATTAACATTGGTAGATTACTACCTAATTTCACTCAAGGAGGAAGGAAGCCTAAATCAGGCAGAAGAAGACCCCCTTAAAATCTCCCACATCAACAACAAATCCACATGAACAGGGCCGTATACCCAACGCCTGAGCCAAACCAGAACATGCTAAACATTAATACGCTAGGGAAACCACCACCCAGGCAAGAATCCTACTAATGTTCACTTTAACAGATGAAGAACAGCAACATTTTTAGTCTATCGCCCGGATACGTGATTCTCTCCCCCCACCAAAAGTCAACAGGGTCTGACCGGCCAGTCAGTTGGGCTATGCCCGTCCATTTATCACAAAACACCCATTATGTTGAAGAATTACCAGCTAATGAACAAACCAGAACAAAAACGAGTACAAAGTTCACATGTCGAGTTGGATGAGATACCACTGCTATTTCGTTTTTTGGAGTGCTGTACTGTGAGCCAACGTGGTGGGTAGAGTTGAGCGATACTTTCCGATATCCTAAAGTATCGGAATCGGAATGGTATCGCCGATATCACTAAAATATCGGCGATACCCGATACCGATACCGGAAGTCCCATGTAAGTCTATGGGAACAAAATATCGCAACTAAAAAACCCATTCTTTCCTTGTAAACACTAAATATACACACATAGAATACATATATATATATATACATGTCATTGTGACATATATATATACATATATGTATAGTTTATACACTTCTACATAGTAAAATATCCTTTGATTCAATTGCCGGGTAAAGCCGGCTTCAGTGAAAAGACAGAAGCACCCGACATGAAATGACACTTGGTGTACATAGGGTTAACCATGTCTTTTCATGTCGTTTGCTATCTGATTTGCACAAACAATTAAATCAGTCTATGTGTGCAAAATTTCACACCTGTAGGGGTTAATTAAAGGTGTAAATTCGTTGTAAAAAAACCGGACTTTTTTGCTACGAATTTACACCTTTAATTAACCCTACAGGTGTGAAATTTTGCACACATAGTCTGATTTAATTGTTTGTGCAAATTAGATAGCAAAGGACATGAAAAGACATGGTTAACCCTATGTACACCAAGTGTCATTTCATGTCGGGTCATAGGTCATAGGTGTTCGGTCTGGATGCCGAACTTTACTGTTCGGGTTCGCCCATCTCTACTTGCAAAATCACCAATCTATAGCACTAGCTTCTCCAAGAGCAGTTCTCCTAATCACAGCTCTGACTATCCTGAGCTATGTGCTTGTTCAAGTGCCATTATCTCTATATGTACCGTAAATACAGTGATAGCAGTGTACATTATAAAACAAATCACTAATAGCTGAATGTGTTACAGCAGAACTTTATAGTTCTACTAATACTATAACTCAGCCTATCCTATCAGAAACAAAGAAGTAAAGAGCAACATAGCTCTGACCTGCTCCAGAGACAAATTGAGAATATTTCTTTAATTGTAACCACAACAATACCAGCACATTAAAAAGTTGTTGTTGTCCAATGTCCATATAGTACTATATTATGCTAAACAGTGGCCAGAGACCGCCATACCATGCCACAATAGTCCCATAGTTTGTTTTCATAGGACAGTGCGATTCTGTGCCTGCACACAGCCATATACTTTGCATAAAGTACCATATTCTACCTGCAAAGAACCAAATTGTGTGTTTGCAGTCCTACAATGAGCCTATATTGCACCCAATAAACTACACATTAGACCCAAATTAGAGTAATACTTGCCCATGTACATAGATGCCAGAGAGAACCACGTTTGTAAGTTACTGTGTATAACAACGCACATTATTCCATATTGTGCCCTGTTTGATTGATCCGATTCCTAACTGAAGGTGGTTTTCCAATCCTTAAAGAAAACTTCAAACTTGCTCCAAATAGTAAAACATAATCTAATATATTCATGTTTTACCCTTACCCCTCCTGTGCTGCTGGCCACAGGACCAACCGTGTGTTGCTTTCCATTGCGCTTGACAGCAGTGATTGGCTGCCTGAGTGACATGGCATTCAATCGACCTCAAAGCATGGTTAACAACTCCTGAAGGTTCTCAGCTCCCAAAACTTTCATGAATGGGCTAATCTCTAAATCCCACCCTTGCCCACTCAAATTGTATAAAATATAGACATGCGGACCCTCGATTTTACCTGATCCGTAGACCATATTGTTTTATATCCATTCAGGAGTTAGGAACACTCTGGCACAACAAGATACTTCTCTTTTATATCCTAAATATGCATGCATGCTAATATTCTGTTACTTTTGATGATGCCAAACCCTATATAGATTTGTATAATCATTGGGTCACATGGCAAAACAAAAATAGGGACAAAGTCAAGTTTGACACCAAATCAGACAAATTCACATTTAGGAGAATCAAAGAACAATCAGACTAATGATCTGTTGAGACTGGGTACACCTTTAGAATACATATAGCCAGTGGCACAACATAAATCTTTTACACGTCAATGCAAAGTCAATAACATGGCCCTCTATAATTGAAAATAAAAATAGTTTGCGCACATAAAAACTACAAGACACAAAAGGATCTGTAGAAAAATAGGAATATGCATGTGTCAAATGGAAAACAATACATAAATTCAGACGCACTCTGTAGAACAGTTTGAGATGCAGATGTAATAATACAGTAATAAATAAATATTGCACTAAGACCCGTGAGAAAAAGGTGATGAGAAAAGCCTGTAGTCTATTATGTAGTAAACCCCAAACCAAAGGACTAAATAGTCATAATACGCATAAGGTATTTATTCATATGGGTATTAATATGGACAAACCCTGAAAAAGTAAAAGAGGTCCTCTTTTAACGATGGAGCAGAAAAACGCTGCAGAAATCCTAAAAAACCTTTTATGCAGAAAGGTCAGAAGAAATTGACACTGTCCCGGCCGGTGACAGCTCAGATGAATGAGTATTAGTGGTGCACTGTGGAGAAAATAGTCCTGTTTGCACAGGTTTTACCTGACAACCCCGATGGGTCACTTGCAATAGAAAGTCCAATTTCAGCCTCCTCTGGCCTGCTGACAACCCCGATGGGTCACTTGCAGTAGAAAGTCCGACTTCAGCCTCCTATGGCCCGCAGACGAAACTTACATCCGTTGATGAAAGCCGGTGATCTCTGGCCTCCGTGGCCAGATCAGGAACGCCGGCTGATGATGTTGAATCCTCACTAGGAAGAAGGATGTGGGC
The DNA here is from genome assembly GCA_033576555.1 of Oophaga sylvatica. NCBI lineage: Eukaryota > Metazoa > Chordata > Amphibia > Anura > Dendrobatidae > Oophaga > Oophaga sylvatica. Next base: position 12,562,625 of record JARQOD010000003.1, on the reverse strand, counting down.
AGGACCTGTTGGTAAACTAGCCTGCCTCAAGCACAGTAGTACACAAAATCGCAATATCTAACTGTCCCTCAGAGTGAGCAGAGTAGCGTTCTGTCCCTAACTGAGTTCACAGCACAGTGACGCTAAAATGGCTGCGGCGCCTTTTATAGTGCATTCTGACATCATTTCAGCAGCCAATCACAGCCATGCCATTAGTTAAGATGACCGCAGCATTACAGGATGTGCCCACACTTCATAAGATTCATCATTGGCTGACTAACATCACATTGCCTCTCAAAGAATTATGGGAACTTCCGATTCCGGTATACGATATTGAAAAAGTATCGGAATTAAGTATCGGAATTCCGATAACGCGAATATCGGCCGATACCCGATACTTGCGGTATCGGAATGCTCAACACTAGTGGTGGGGCTTCAGTAAGTGTAGCAGTTGGAGGCCATTCCGGAAGATCCATCATCGGGAGCTTGAAGATTCCCAGGAAATTAGCCAAGTCCCCAATTCTCCGGAAGGTCGGCGACTTGCCTCCTTTAACCCCTTCACCCCCAAGGGTGGTTTGCACGTTAATGACCGGGCCAATTTTTACAATTCTGACCACTGTCTCTTTATGAGGTTATAACTCTGGAACGCTTCAACGGATCTTCGTAATTCTGAGATTGTTTTCTCGTGACATATTGTACTTCACGTTAGTGGTAAAATTTCTTCAATATACCTTGCGTTTATTTTTGAAAAAAAAAAAACGCAAATATGGCGAAAATTGTGAAAATTTTGCAATTTTCAAACTTTGAATTTTTTTTTTCCTTAAAACAGAGAAATATGTCACACAAAATAGTTAAGAAATAACATTTCCCACATGTCTACTTTACATCAGCACAATTTTGGAGCCAAATTTTTTTTTTGTTAGGAAATTATAAGGGTTAAAAGTTGACCAGCGATTTCTCATTTTTACAACAAAATTTCCAAAGCCATTTTTTTTAAGGGACCACCTCATATTTGAAGTCACTTTGAGGGGTCTATATAGCAGAAAATACCCAAAAGTGACACCATTCTAAAAACTGCACCCCTCAAGGTACTCAAAACCACATTCAAGAAGTTTATTAACCCTTCAGGTGCTTCACAGGAGCTGAAGCAACGTGGAAGGAAAAAATGAATATTTAACTTTTTAGCCACAAAAATGATCTTTTACAAACTTTTTTTTATTTTCACAAGGGTAAAAGGAGAAAATGGGCAGATAAAGTTGTTGTGCAATTTCTCCTGAGTACGCCAATACTGCATATGTGGGGGAAAACCACTGTTTGGGCACACGGCAGAGCTCATAAGGGAAGGAGCGCTGTTTGACTTTTTCAAACTAAAATTGGCTGGAATTGAGATTGGACGCCATGTCGCGTTTGGAGAGCCCCTAATGTGCCTAAACAGTGGAAACCCCCCACAAGTGACACCATTTTGGAAACTAGACCCCCTAAGGAACTTATCTAGATCTGTTGTGAGCACTTTGAACCCCAAAGTGTTTCACAAAAGTTTATAATGCCTGGGTGTGAAAAAAAAAATTTCCACAAAAATGATTTTTTAGTCCCAAATTTTTGATTTTTCCCAAGGAAATTTGCCCCCAAAAGTTGTTGTCCAATTTGTTCTGAGTACGCTGATAACCCATATGTGGGGGGAGGAACTGTTTGGGCGCACAGCAGGGCTTGGAAAGGAAGCAGTAACGTTTTGGAATGCAAACATTGATGGGGTGATGTTCCGTTTGTAGTACCCCAGATGAGCCTAAACAGTGGAAACCCCCACAAGTGACCCCATTTTGGAAACTAGACCCCCTAAGGAACTTATCTAGATCTTTGGTGAGCACTTTGAACCCCCAAGTGCTTCACACAAGTTTATAATGCCCGGGCATGAAAATAAAAAATCCTATTTTTTTCCCACAAAAATGATCTTTTAGTCACTAATTTTTTATTTTCCCAAGGGTAACAGGAGAAATTGGACCACAAAATTTGTTGTCCAATTTGTCCTGAGTACGCTGATACCCCATATGTGGGGGGGAACCACTGTTTGGGCGCATGGCAGAGCTCGGAATGGAAGGAGCACGATTTGACTTTTTCCAACCAAAATTGGCTGGAATTGAGATTGGACGCCATGTTGCATTTGGATGGCCCCTGATGTGCCTAAACAGTGGAAACCCCCCACAAGTGACCCCATTTGGGAAACTAGACCCCCTAAGAGAACTTATCTAGATCTTTGGTGAGCAATTTGAACCCCCAAGTGCTTCACACAAGTTTATAGCGTAGAGCCGTAAAATTAAAAAATCATATTTTTTCCACAAAATTGATCTTTGACCCCAATTTTTATTTTCCCAAGGGTAACAAGACTCCAAAAGTTATTGTGCAATTTTTCCTGAGTACGCTGATACCCCATATGTGGGGGTAAACCACTGTTTGGGTGCATGGCAGAGTTTGGAAGGGAAGGAGCGCCGTTTGACTTTTTCAACGCAGAATTGGCTGGATGCCATGTCATGTTTGGAGAGCTCCTGATCTGCCTAAACAGTGCAAACCCCCCACAAATGACACCATTTTTAAAACTAGACCCCTCAAGGAACTTATCTAGATGTGTGGTGAGCACTTTGAACCCCGAAGTGCTTCACAGAAGTTTATAACCTACAGCCGTAAAATAAAAAATCTTTTTTTTTTTTTTTTTTTTACAAAAATGATTTTTTTTTCGCCCCAATATTTTATTTTCACAAGGGTAACAGGAGAAATTGGACCCCAAAAGTTGTTGTCCAATTTGTCCTGAGTACGCTGATATCCAATACGTGGGAGTAAACTACTGTATGGGCGCACGTCGGGGCTCGGAAGGGAAGTAGTGACGTTTTGGATTGCAGACTTTGATGGAATGTTCTGGGGGCGTCATGTCTCATTTGGAGAGCCCCTGATGCGCCTAAACAGTGGAAACCCCCCAAAAGTGACCCCATTTTGGAAAATAGACCCCTGTTATGTTTCGGTAGCTGAGGAGTGCAGGTAAAAAAGGCAATACACCAGAGCAGTTGGAATCTATGGGATTGCAGTACCCTGACTAACCACCACAACTAGAGGCAGCCGTGGAGCGTTCCTACGTTGGTCCTAGACGCCTCGTCACAGCCTGAGAAACTAACTACACCTAAAGATAGAAATAGGAAAGCTATCTGCCCCGGAGCAGAACCCCAAAGATAATAGAAAGCCCCCAAACATGTAATGGCGGTTAGACAAGAGGAAATACAGACAAAGAAAGAAAATAGTATGAGCAAACGCTGGGGCCCAAACTATCTAAATAGAAAAGGATAGGAAGGGTACTTACTGCAATCCCAGAAAACCCTGAAAAACACCAACTCTACTAATTTCAAAATCACCTGAGATCACACGACCTCTACCACCTAAATTAGCTCTCTGGTGTAACAAAATCAAAACAGCAGCCACTGAAAAAACTGGAAAAAGCAAAAGAACAAAACTCAGTGGCTGAATTAAACTGAGAAGGCAGAAGCCCCCGGAGGGGACCCAGAAGGCCCCCAAAGAAGTGCAGGACAAAATGCAAAAATATAGCACAAACACAAAAGAAGAAAAAGACTTATCTGGAAGCAGGAGATGCAGACACGACACAGCAGGCTACAAGGGAAACTGGAATGAAGGATTCAGACCAGAACAATTGATCACCGGCAACCCTGATGGGAAAATGACTCCCTTATATAAGACCAGTCAGTAACACCTGATTCCCAGTCCTCACAATCTTCACTAGTACCGCTTGTAACCACCAGAGGGAGCCTCTGCTCAGAACTCATCTCAAACCCATTCACAACAGACCCCACAAGGAACTTATCTAGATGTGTGGTTAGCGCTATGAAGCCCCAAGTGCTTCACAGAAGTTTTATAACATACAGCCGTAAAAACAAATAAATCTTTCTTTACAAAAATGATTTTGTCGCCCCCAGTTTTTTATTTTCCCAAGGGTAACAGAAGAAATAGGACAAATTGCACAATAACTCTTGGGGTCCAGAGTACGCTGATACCCCATATGTGGGGGTAAACTACTGTTTGGGCGCATGGCAGAGCTCAGAAGTGAAGGAGCACCGTTTGACTTTTTCAACGCAGAATTGGCTGGAATTGAGATCAGACGCCATGTCACATTTGGAGAGCCCCTGATGTGCCTAAACAGCAGAAACCCCCCAATTCTAACTCCAACCCTAACCCCAACACACCCCTAACCCTATGTCATGGGTGCATCGCCACGAAGATTGTCGCGATTGCACATTCTGACTTCTCGCAGCTGAGTTGCTGTTTCTTTGTGTTTGGTAATGAGGGAGTTAATTTTACCTAGCTCTTTGCTAAGACTAGGTCCAGCCTCGCCCGGCTGCTTTTGATTATGTTCTAATTAGCTTCCTTTATATAGCTGCCAGTCTGCTGGTTAGATGCCGGTGAAAGCATTCATACAGACTACAGATAGGATCGGTTCTGAGAAGACTTAAGCTAAGAGCTCCTTTGTTGTTTCTCCTCTCCTTGCTTATAGTTTATCTCCTAGACCTTTGGTGTTCCCTCTGTGTTTATATGTTGTATGAAAGACAGTATTTACTTTATCCCCTGTCTGTCTCGTTTGTCTATACTGTTTGTTAACCTTTACCTGTCCATTCCCTAAGGTGGTAATCAGGGTCCTTCTTAGGACTAGATTACAGTGGTGAGGGATTTATAGGAGACAGGGTTTACGCTGGCGGCCTGGACCTCTGTACCATTAACAGTACCTCCAGGTAGAGGGACTAGTCAGAATCCCAGTTTAGGGTCACCATAGACCCCGGTCACCTCTAACCAGAGACAGCGTGAAAAGGATTCAGTATTGACCCACAGGATATTATGTCAGGTAATACTATGCTATATATACATGTTTATGTTTCCTATTTATATGTTATATAGAATGTTGTCCCACTTTATAGATTACTGACATTATTTATATATATATCTGCTAGACAGCGTGACACCCTAGTCCCAACCCTAACCACAAACCTAACCCTAACACACCCCTAACCCTAGTCCCAACCCTAACCACAAACCTAACCCTAACACATCCCTAACCCTAACCCTAATCCTAACGTTAGCGCCAACCCTAACCCTAACTTTAGCCGCAACCCTAACGGGAAAATGGAAATAAATAAATTTTTTAATTTTATTATTTTTCCCTAACTAAGGGGGTGATAAAGGGGGGTTTGATTTACTATTTATAGCGGGTTTTTATGATTGGCAGCTTTCACGCTAAAATACGCTTTTTATTGCAAAAAATAGTTTTTTGCATCACCACATTTTGAGAGCTATAATTTTTGCATATTTTGGCCCACAGAGTTATGTGAGGTCTTATTTTTTGCGGGATGAGGTGACGTTTTTATTGTTACCATTTATGACCACGTGACATTTTTTGATCGCTTTTTATTTCTATTTTTGGGAGGTTAGAATGAACAAAAATCAGCAATTCATGAATTTCTTTTGGGGGGGTCGTTTATACCGTTCTGCGTGTGGTAAAATTAATAAAACAGTTTTATTCTTCGGGTCAGTACGATTACGGTGATACCTCATTTAAATAATTTTTTTATGTTTTGGCGCTTTTATAGAATAAAAACAATTTTATATAAAAAATTATTATTTTTGCATCGCTTTATTCTGTGAGCTATAACTTATTTTTTCGCTGATGATGCTGTATGGCGGCTCGTTTTTTGCGGGACAAGATGACGTTTTCAGCGGTACCATGTTTATTTATATCGGTCTTTTTGATCGCGTGTTATTCCACTTTTTGTTCGGCGGTATGATGATAAAGCATTGATTTTTTGCTTAGTTTTTTTTTTTTTTAAAGGGGTTCACTAAAGGGGTTAACTAGTGGGACAGTTTTATAGGGGGGGTCGTTACGGACGCGGCAATACCAAATATGTGTACTTTTATTGTTTTGTTTTTTTTTATTTACAGGAAGAAATGAATTTATTGGGGAATATTTTTTTTTTTTTAATGATTTTTTTTACCACTTTTTATTTTTATTTTTTTACTTTTTTACTTTGTCCCAGGGTGGGACATCACAGTATTTTAGCAGATTGCTGGTGTGACAGGGTGCACAGCACTCTGTCACACCAGCGATCGCTCTGGCATCGCTGCAGGCTTCCTCAGCGCCTGCTCTCAGCAGGCACTGAGGAAGCCGTCTCCCTGCAGGACCCCGGTGCCATCTTGGATTCGGGGACCTGGAGGGAGGACGGACCCTCGGAACAGCGCGACACACCGGGCTGTTCTGAGGGTCTCAGGGGAGCGCGCAGGGAGCCCCTCCCTGCACGATCCTCCCCTGTGCCCCCGGTACACCGCGATCATGTTTGATCACGGTGTGCCAGGGGTTAATGTGCCGGGAGCGGTCCGTGACCGCTCCTGACACATAGTGCTGGGTGTCAACTGTGATAAACAGCTGACACCCGGCCGCGATCAGCTGCGCTCCCCCCGGGAGCGCAGCTGATCGCATATGACGTACTATTCCGTCCATGGGAATGAGGTCCAGGGTCACATGGACGGAATAGTACGTCGGATGGCAGAGAGGGGTTAAAGGCCGTTAGCTGAAAAGGATATCCCCACCTATAGGGAATGTCTCTTTTTCAATTCCATTTGCAAGGGTTTTAGAGCTTTGCACAACTGCAGGGTGCGCCTGGAAAGATCAGAGAGGATCAGGATCTGATGACCTTCATATTCCACAGTCCCTTTTTGCCTTGCGGCCAACATTATGGCCTCTTTAATCTCGTAATAGTGGATCCTGTAAATAACATCCCGGGGTCGGGTTTCGGAGGTAGGCTTAGGACCCAAGGCTCTCTGTATCCTATCAAATTCAATAGAATTATTTCCTCTATCACCAAGAATGTCTAGAAAAATCTTTTGGGCCGTTTGTTCTAAGTTAGAAAAGCCAACCGCTTCAGGGAGGCCGCATATACGTATATTATTTCTCCTGTTGCGATTTTCCAAATCTTCCATGCCTGACGAGAGCTCCTCTATTTTGAGGGAATGTTCAGTTATGATATCTCTGTAGGTATTGTGAGACAGTGAGAGCATGTGTGTTGAATGGGGTGTACATTTCACCTAGGTACTTTGCTGACGGGTATAAGGGAAATGTATGGCTTTGTAGACCTAGTGGTAGAGAAAGGTCATTACACCATCCATTCAAGTACACGCTTGCAGCTCAAACCTGTGGCCACTCAGGTGATAATTAGGAGACCAGAAGTAGGTGTGTTGGAACACAATCTGGGAACTAGTTTAGTCTGGACACAGGAAGGTGTCCCGGCACAAGAAACAGTCTCCAAGTCAGAGAGCTAGCTTAGCCTGGACACAGGAAGGTGTCCCGGCACAAGAAGCAGTCTCCAGGAGTGGGAGCTGGCTTAGCCTGGACACAGGAAGGTGTCCCGGCACAAGAAGCAGTCTCCAGGAGTGGGAGCACGCTCAGTCTGGACACAGGAAGGTGTCCCGGCACAAGAAGCGTCTCCAGGAGTGTGAGCTATCTCAGTCTGGGTGCAGGAGGTACCCCGGACACAGGAGTAGTCTCAGTGAGAATCCGTGCGAATAGCGGCTGAATAGGAGGGGAGCTCTCTCAAGTCTGGACATTGAAGGTGCCTTCAGACACAAGGAGGAGACTCTGTGAAGCTCCACGCTGGTAACTACTGAACATATGTGTTGCTTTGGGCACAGACTGGTAGAGTCTGGACCCGGATAGAAAGGGAAATCTATCTAAGTGTAATTAGTGGCTCGACAAGCCCAGGTCTTATGTTTATGATTTATTTTTATCTGTTTGCTGTGGACTTTAATAAAGCTGGTTGCGGCCAGTTTTCACCAGAACTGCTGTCTGAATGAACTGTTTCTATGCCATTCTGTCTACCCGGACGGCGATCCAGAGCTATATCCCCTGGAAATGTTACAATTGGTGGAGAATGCTGGGGCAGCGCAGTGGCTGATACAGTTAGTGCTGGAGTGTGCATGCAGCACGGTGGCTTAGAGACAGCAATAAAGGTGAAGTCTGTTGAAATAGCAGCAGAGAAAAAAAAAAAAGTGTGTCAGCAGAAACGTCTGTTTGGAGCAGTCTTAAAGAGACAGGAGCCCTAATAGACTTTGCAAAGAAAAAAAAAAAAAAAAAAAGTGTCTGCACAGCAGAGCTGAATTTTTCTATGGAAAAGACTGTAGAGTGTGTATGTCTTGAGTGAAGACTGCCGTTGTTAAGACAGAGAAGTCTGACAGCATGGACGACGAGTGTGGATACAAGCATCTTGCTGTGACTCAGTGGGGTCACGAAGGCATCTTGCTGTGACTCGGTGGGGGTTACGAAGATTGTCGTCGCACTCAAATCCGGTTTTTCAGCTGCAACTCGGCGGGGTTGTGAAGATTGTCGTCGCACTCAAATCCAGTTTTGCTGTGGCTCGGCGGGGCCACGAAGATTTTTCAAGGGAAAGCGGTGAAGTTCTGGTGTGAACAGTGCTCCGCGATGGCTGTGAATGGAGCCACGAATGGGTCTGACGAGTCGGACCGCATATTTGAGAAATGTCTACTGGACATTATGAGAAAAGCTCACAGTCTACAGGAAGAGGTCATCCGGGTGCCTCATGTTCTGGTGAGAAAGCCGATTGGGAGAAATGGCCGAGCCATGCAGATAATGGTGAAGAAGTCTGGTGTGGTGAAAGTAAGCAGTCCACGTGATCGTCGGGACTGGATACCAGATGAAGACGGCATGGTGTCATTCTACGCTATAGGAACGGTAGAAAGTCTTGAATATGTGCGCATGCTGGTGGCGTACCGTGTGACCTACCTGCAAGAGGTAGAACAACTGAATCTCGCTAGACAGCGAGTAGATAGACAGCATCATCTGAGCAGCAGAAGATGGCAGCCGTCTAAGAATAGTGAGACCCGACAGAGAAAGGGCCCCCTAAATAACAGAACAGCTACGGCTGAAGTTAGGGACCTTACAAGATGTCCTGAGGGTAGTGGGCGTGGGTTTAGAGGTAGTGAGACCTCCAGTAACTCAGGTTTGAGAGGCCCATACAGACGACCCGATAGAGTACAGGACAGTACAGAGTCTAACCGGACCTTAGATACCCAGGCAAGACCTGACAAGGTTACGTCCCAGAAAGGTGACTGGACGAAGTCTGTGACAATGACAGACGGTAGGTCCCTAAGGAATGAGCGAATGTCATTGACTAATATTCCGGGGCTGAACAGAGCAAGGGACAAGTACATGGTCTCTGTGTGAACTGTGGGTTGAGGTGATTGGATATATTATGTGTTCAACCCCACAAGCTTAAACTTATGTGATGATAATGATGATGATGATCATCATAATGATGATGCTAATCATAATAGTGATGATACTGATAATGGTACCTGACCTATATAGAAGTATAGGGCCATGACTGGTCCAGAGTTCACTGTCTCTGTTGGATTGTTAACCAGCCCTCCGGTCTGGATGACCAGCCCTCCGGTCTGGAGAAGAGGGAGGGGATATGTGAGACAGTGAGAGCATGTGTGTTGAATGGGGTGTACATTTCACCTAGGTACTTTGCTGACGGGTATAAGGGAAATGTATGGCTTTGTAGACCTAGTGGTAGAGAAAGGTCATTACACCATCCATTCAAGTACACGCTTGCAGCTCAAACCTGTGGCCACTCAGGTGATAATTAGGAGACCAGAAGTAGGTGTGTTGGAACACAATCTGGGAACTAGTTTAGTCTGGACACAGGAAGGTGTCCCGGCACAAGAAACAGTCTCCAAGTCAGAGAGCTAGCTTAGCCTGGACACAGGAAGGTGTCCCGGCACAAGAAGCAGTCTCCAGGAGTGGGAGCTGGCTTAGCCTGGACACAGGAAGGTGTCCCGGCACAAGAAGCAGTCTCCAGGAGTGGGAGCATGCTCAGTCTGGACACAGGAAGGTGTCCCGGCACAAGAAGCATCTCCAGGAGTGTGAGCTATCTCAGTCTGGGTGCAGGAGGTACCCCGGACACAGGAGTAGTCTCAGTGAGAATCCGTGCGAATAGCGGCTGAATAGGAGGGGAGCTCTCTCAAGTCTGGACATTGAAGGTGCCTTCAGACACAAGGAGGAGACTCTGTGAAGCTCCACGCTGGTAACTACTGAACATATGTGTTGCTTTGGGCACAGACTGGTAGAGTCTGGACCCGGATAGAAAGGGAAATCTATCTAAGTGTAATTAGTGGCTCGACAAGCCCAGGTCTTATGTTTATGATTTATTTTTATCTGTTTGCTGTGGACTTTAATAAAGCTGGTTGCGGCCAGTTTTCACCAGAACTGCTGTCTGAATGAACTGTTTCTATGCCATTCTGTCTACCCGGACGGCGATCCAGAGCTATATCCCCTGGAAATGTTACAATTGGTGGAGAATGCTGGGGCAGCGCAGTGGCTGATACAGTTAGTGCTGGAGTGTGCATGCAGCACGGTGGCTTAGAGACAGCAATAAAGGTGAAGTCTGTTGAAATAGCAGCAGAGAAAAAAAAAAAAGTGTGTCAGCAGAAACGTCTGTTTGGAGCAGTCTTAAAGAGACAGGAGCCCTAATAGACTTTGCAAAGAAAAAAAAAAAAAAAAAGTGTCTGCACAGCAGAGCTGAATTTTTCTATGGAAAAGACTGTAGAGTGTGTATGTCTTGAGTGAAGACTGCCGTTGTTAAGACAGAGAAGTCTGACAGCATGGACGACGAGTGTGGATACAAGCATCTTGCTGTGACTCAGTGGGGTCACGAAGGCATCTTGCTGTGACTCGGTGGGGGTTACGAAGATTGTCGTCGCACTCAAATCCGGTTTTTAGCTGCAACTCGGCGGGGTTGTGAAGATTGTCGTCGCACTCAAATCCAGTTTTGCTGTGGCTCGGCGGGGCCACGAAGATTTTTCAAGGGAAAGCGGTGAAGTTCTGGTGTGAACAGTGTTCCGCGATGGCTGTGAATGGAGCCACGAATGGGTCTGACGAGTCGGACCGCATATTTGAGAAATGTCTACTGGACATGCAACTGGACATGGTGCGGGAGCTGTGGGCACCGTATGGAATGGCGGCAGTGGACCATTCTATGGACTCTCCGGGGGTGCCAGTGTTGTCCCAGAGTGCCCGGGGAGGTGGTAAGAAATGTTGTGAACTGAGTCCTAAGACTACTGCTGATTTTTTGTGTAAAAATTACCCTGCCGGTGTGGTTGTTAAAAAGGGGGCGAAGTCTAAAAAAGGGGCGGATTTTCACAAGAGTGTAGAGTGTGGAAAACTGAAAATTGTTACTGGTGGTGGGTTGGTACCTCCTAAAAATGACAATGTGACCGTTGATAACGAGGTAGCTCCAGTAGAAGGGGGTGACGTCAAAGTGGGAGGTGACTTGTTAGTCCACAACACCATGGGGAGTGACACAGACCCCGTAGCTGACTGGGACACTATGAAAGTAAAAAGTGAGTTCAGTCAGGAGAGGCTAGACGAGGGAAGAGAGTCCTCCTCTCGTCGTAGACGGCGCAAGGGCCACAAAAAGGTTGTTCCGGTAGTACTCGCTGAAAATGAAAATGAAGAGAATGTAGTACTGTCTGCCTATGCTTCAAGTGTGGATTCTCCTTTAGAGGTAGAAAAGGAGGGGGCCAGTCATGGCCAAGAGCTGGAACCTATTCGGCTGCAGTATCAGAGTGACATGCTGCAATTATGTGAAAACCTGGAGGACGTGTCCTCAGATCAGCGAGGTCTAGAAGGAAGCAACGAGGAAGTTATCCTGTGGCAGAATATGTTCTTTGCCATTAAAGAGGACCGCCGCAAAATCAAGGAAGAGGTTTTGCAGTTGAAGCGTGAGAAGGAGGCGCTGCAGGATGGAGTTTCTGGAAGTGAACAAATCCTAGAACGATTGCGCGAACAGCTCAACCAGGAGCTGTGTGACTCCAAGAAGGAGTGTGATGAACGCAGTAGGGAACTGCAACAGATGAAGAGAGATTATGTGGATCTCCTCAGGGTCAAAGAAAAACTAGAAGAGGAGAAGATGGATGCAGAGCAAATGCGCCAGGTGGTTGAGACCACTCTGCAGGACACCCGTGATGAAAATGGTGATCTGCGCAGAAAGACCCTAGGTCTGGAAGCTCAGGTGAAGGAGCTACAGATGTCCTGTGATACTCTCCAGAAGGTGGAGATGCGCCTTAAGGAAAAGCTCAGCCAAATGGAAGCTGAGCGGGAAAAGATGGAGGAGTCCATCAGAGAAGCTACAGACCAGGTCCAGGAGTTGGCCACTGGAGATGGGAGGTGTAAAGAAGATACTTCCTCGAGTGATGTGAGTTCGGATGATTCGGTGGATGTCGGAGCCGAGATCAAGGAGCTCAAGGAGTGGTTACAAGCCCAGTGGACGCAAGAGAAGCTTCAGAGACGGGCTGCTGAGAGGCGAATGGCGGAACTAGAGGAAGAAGTTCTCGGGCTTAAAAGTCGCCTGATACAGTGTCACTCGATGAACAAGGCCTCCTTGGAGAAAGAAAAGGGCAAACACGTTGCACTCGCTCCCTTTTGCCAGGAGAAAATAGACCTGAGGAGAGCTAAGAGGGTGGTAACGGAAGATAAATGTGAAATGGAAGTGGTCCGGACGGAAATTCACGAAATTGTAGCTGTGAGTCAGCTCAGAGGAAGTGTAAAGGGGGAAGAAGCTGAAAGTCAGTTGTCCCTGAACCCTGAGCTGATTGATCGTCTGGAAACCACTGGTGAGACAGAAACATGTCGGTACAAGTGCCTCGTAGATGTACCCGAGGACTTGAGAGAAGAATGCACCCGTGAGTCTGTGCATGAAGCGTTTAGGAAGGCCGTGGGAGCCTGTAAGGTGTACTCGACCTCAGGAGCTAAACAGCTGGTGGTCTTGTCCACGACTGAAGTTACAGTGAAGAGGGTGGCAATCCTAAGTGACATGCACTGGCGATGTATTCGCACAAAGCGGTTTCTCCAGTTGAAGACAGAACAAACAGTTAGACAACTAAAGCTTATGAGAAAAGCTCACAGTCTACAGGAAGAGGTCATCCGGGTGCCTCATGTTCTGGTGAGAAAGCTGATTGGGAGAAATGGCCGAGCCATGCAGATAATGGTGAAGAAGTCTGGTGTGGTGAAAGTAAGCAGTCCACGTGATCGTCGGGACTGGATACCAGATGAAGACGGCATGGTGTCATTCTACGCTATAGGAACGGAAGAAAGTCTTGAATATGTGCGCATGCTGGTGGCGTACCGTGTGACCTACCTGCAAGAGGTAGAACAACTGAATCTCGCTAGACAGTGAGTAGATAGACAGCATCATCTGAGCAGCAGAAGATGGCAGCCGTCTAAGAATAGTGAGACCCGACAGAGAAAGGGCCCCCTAAATAACAGAACAGCTACGGCTGAAGTTAGGGACCTTACAAGATGTCCTGAGGGTAGTGGGCGTGGGTTTAGAGGTAGTGAGACCTCCAGTAACTCAGGTTTGAGAGGCCCATACAGACGACCCGATAGAGTACAGGACAGTACAGAGTCTAACCGGACCTTAGATACCCAGGCAAGACCTGACAAGGTTACGTCCCAGAAAGGTGACTGGACGAAGTCTGTGACAATGACAGACGGTAGGTCCCTAAGGAATGAGCGAATGTCATTGACTAATATTCCGGGGCTGAACAGAGCAAGGGACAAGTACATGGTCTCTGTGTGAACTGTGGGTTGAGGTGATTGGATATATTATGTGTTCAACCCCACAAGCTTAAACTTATGTGATGATAATGATGATGATGATCATCATAATGATGATGATAATGATGATGATGCTAATCATAATAGTGATGATACTGATAATGGTACCTGACCTATATAGAAGTATAGGGCCATGACTGGTCCAGAGTTCACTGTCTCTGTTGGATTGTTAACCAGCCCTCCGGTCTGGATGACCAGCCCTCCGGTCTGGAGAAGAGGGAGGGGATATGTGAGACAGTGAGAGCATGTGTGTTGAATGGGGTGTACATTTCACCTAGGTACTTTGCTGACGGGTATAAGGGAAATGTATGGCTTTGTAGACCTAGTGGTAGAGAAAGGTCATTACACCATCCATTCAAGTACACGCTTGCAGCTCAAACCTGTGGCCACTCAGGTGATAATTAGGAGACCAGAAGTAGGTGTGTTGGAACACAATCTGGGAACTAGTTTAGTCTGGACACAGGAAGGTGTCCCGGCACAAGAAACAGTCTCCAAGTCAGAGAGCTAGCTTAGCCTGGACACAGGAAGGTGTCCCGGCACAAGAAGCAGTCTCCAGGAGTGGGAGCACGCTCAGTCTGGACACAGGAAGGTGTCCCGGCACAAGAAGCGTCTCCAGGAGTGTGAGCTATCTCAGTCTGGGTGCAGGAGGTACCCCGGACACAGGAGTAGTCTCAGTGAGAATCCGTGCGAATAGCGGCTGAATAGGAGGGGAGCTCTCTCAAGTCTGGACATTGAAGGTGCCTTCAGACACAAGGAGGAGACTCTGTGAAGCTCCACGCTGGTAACTACTGAACATATGTGTTGCTTTGGGCACAGACTGGTAGAGTCTGGACCCGGATAGAAAGGGAAATCTATCTAAGTGTAATTAGTGGCTCGACAAGCCCAGGTCTTATGTTTATGATTTATTTTTATCTGTTTGCTGTGGACTTTAATAAAGCTGGTTGCGGCCAGTTTTCACCAGAACTGCTGTCTGAATGAACTGTTTCTATGCCATTCTGTCTACCCGGACGGCGATCCCAGAGCTATATCCCCTGAAAAGCTTACAGTATGCATTTCTTGAAGAACGTTTTCCTGAGTTTTTTCAACATCCTCAATCCTGGAAGTGAATTCGGCTTTCAGGTTATGTATCTCTTTTTTATATGATTTTTCAAGTCTACATGCAAACCCTTCTAGGTCACTCTTGGTTGGGAGAGCCTTTATGTATTTACTTAAGTCAGCGATGCTCATTTATTCAGTAACCACCGAGTCCTCCTCAGACTCCTTCTCTACCCCTGAGGGAGAACTGTGCGGTGTCAGTGACTCCTTTGGAGAAGAGCTGCCCCGTGACATTTTCTGTGACATTGTGGACCTTGTATTCCTAGCCTGTGGTGTAGAGTTTAGAAAACGTTTCATGTCCCCTGGGTATGAGCTTTTACGTATAGTCACGCTTTCTTCTGTGGTTTGTCTGGGTTTGCCTATGTGTGTCCGTTGCTAATAAAAGCTCATGGAGAATCTCGGGGGGAGGATCTCTCAGCAGCAAATCCCGTCTAATCTATGTGAACAAACGTTAGGATGATTTATTGATTGATTGATTGATTGATGGGGACGTGAATCAAGATTTTCAGTCCCTTTCACAGGAGATTTTGCATGGAAAAATAACTACTATTCCAGGTATCACCACTGGATGGCACTAGAGTCACAATAATGATTTAAGATTGGAGTAGTAGATATAGACTTTTCCTAAAGGACCACTAGGTATCTGTCTTGCTGATGGGGACTGAGTTTAAAAGCTGTGCTTATAAATCAGTGTCTCTCAGCTTTGATGTCACCATTTGTGAGACTGTCCCTGGTCCTAATTTGCTTTATATCAAGCAGAGTGCACTCTCCTTGTGTGACCTAATTTTCCAGCCTGTTAATAGTAGTCAGGAATGAGGCAGTAATGTGGTACATGGAGTACATGAGGCAGTGATGTGGTACATGGAGTACATGAGGCAGTGATGTGGTACATGGAGTACATGAGGCAGTGATGTGGTACATGGAGTACATGAGGCAGTGATGTGGTACATGGAGTACATGAGGCAGTGATGTGGTACATGGAGTACATGAGGCAGTGATGTGGTACATGGAGTACATGAGGCAGTGATGTGGTACATGGAGTACATGAGGCAGTGATGTGGTACATGGAGTACATGAGGCAGTGATGTGGTACATGGAGTAAATGAGGCAGTGATGTGGTACATGGAGTAAAAGAGGCAGTGATGTGGTACTTGGAGTAAATGAGGCAGTGATGTGGTACATGGAGTAAATGAGGCAGTGATGTGGTACATGGAGTAAATGAGGCAGTGATGTGGTACATGGAGTACATGAGGCAGTGATGTACATGGAGTACATGAGGCAGTGATGTGGTACATGGAGTACATGAGGCAGTGATGTGGTACTTGGAGTAAATGAGGCAGTGATGTGGTACATGGAGTACATGAGGCAGTGATGTGGTTCATGGAGTACATGAGGCAGTGAGGTGGTACATGGAGTACATGAGGCAGTGATGTGGTACATGGAGTACATGAGGCAGTGATGTGGTACATGGAGTACATGAGGCAGTGATGTGGTACATGGAGTAAATGAGGCAGTGATGTGGTACATGGAGTAAAGAGGCAGTGATGTGGTACTTGGAGTAAATGAGGCAGTGATGTGGTACATGGAGTAAATGAGGCAGTGATGTGGTACATGGAGTAAATGAGGCAGTGATGTGGTACATGGAGTACATGAGGCAGTGATGTACATGGAGTACATGAGGCAGTGATGTGGTACATGGAGTACATGAGGCAGTGATGTGGTACTTGGAGTAAATGAGGCAGTGATGTGGTACATGGAGTACATGAGGCAGTGATGTGGTTCATGGAGTACATGAGGCAGTGAGGTGGTACATGGAGTACATGAGGCAGTGATGTGGTACATGGAGTACATGAGGCAGTGATGTGGTACATGGAGTACATGAGGCAGTGATGTGGTACATGGAGTAAATGAGGCAGTGATGTGGTACATGGAGTAAAAGAGGCAGTGATGTGGTACTTGGAGTAAATGAGGCAGTGATGTGGTACATGGAGTAAATGAGGCAGTGATGTGGTACATGGAGTAAATGAGGCAGTGATGTGGTACATGGAGTACATGAGGCAGTGATGTACATGGAGTACATGAGGCAGTGATGTGGTACATGGAGTACATGAGGCAGTGATGTGGTACTTGGAGTAAATGAGGCAGTGATGTGGTACATGGAGTACATGAGGCAGTGATGTGGTTCATGGAGTACATGAGGCAGTGAGGTGGTACATGGAGTACATGAGGCAGTGATGTGGTACATGGAGTACATGAGGCAGTGATGTGGTACATGGAGTACATGAGGCAGTGATGTGGTACATGGGGTGTGTAAGGCAGTGATGTGGTACATGGAGTACATGAGGCAGTGATGTGGTACATGGGGTTTGTGAGGCAGTGATGTGGTACATGGAGTACATGAGGCAGTGATGTGGTACATGGAGTACATGAGGCAGTGATGTGGTACATGGAGTACATGAGGCAGTGATGTGGTACACGGAGTACATGAGGCAGTGATGTGGTACACGGAGTACATGAGGCAGTGATGTGGTACATGGGGTGTGTGAGGCAGTGATGTGGTACATGGAGTACATGAGGCAGTGATGTGGTACATGGGGTTTATGAGGCAGTGATGTGGTACATGGAGTACATGAGGCAGTGATGTGGTACATGGAGTACATGAGGCAGTGATGTGGTACATGGAGTACATGAGGCAGTGATGTGGTACATGGGGTTTGTGAGGCAGTGATGCATTACATTGATTATATGATGGTTGGGATGCAGTACATGGAGAATATAAAGACTAGTGTTGAGCGATACGATACCGCAAGTATCGGGTATCGGCCGATATTAGCTGTATCGGCCTTTCGATACTTTGTTTCGATATTTTCCATATATCGTATACCGGAATCGGAAGTTCCCATAATTCTTTGAGAGGCAATGTGATTTTAGTCAGCCAATGAGGAATCCTAAGAAGTGTGGGCACATCCTGTACTGCTGCGGTCATGTTAACTAATGGCATGGCTGTGATTGGATGCTGAAATGATGTCAGAATGCACTATAAAAGGCGCCGCCGCCATTTTAGCGTCACTGTGCTGTGAATTCAGTTAGGGACAGAACGCTGCTGTGCTGACTCTGAGGGACAGTTAGAGATTGCGATTTAGTGTAGTGTGCTTTAGGCAGGCTAGCACCAACCGCTGTGTAAAGCTTCCTTTTGCCTGCAGTGTTGTTTTAACAGCTCTGCAAGGTGTGTGTGAGTGCAGGTGACGCTGCAGTTTGCTCTGCATGCAACGCTGTCTGTAGGCATCTGCACGTGTCACTCACAGACTCTTTTTTTTTTCTTCAGTGTAATTCTTGCTGCTCCATGCAATTTAAATTTTAGTGTGACGCGCTTCCATCCGTATCCAATACATTGGTTGCAAACACTATAGAAGTAGACAAAGGAGTAGCCTTTCACAGATTGTGAACAGTTGTGTTTCAGTGTTCACTTCAGTCTGTGTTTTTTATTTTTGAGTGCACATCACGCTCCAGTTACTTGTTCAAGCACTGCTGCTTGTACTCTGCTGAGTGTGTCTCAGTGCCTCATCCTTTTCATTTCTCTCCAATTGGTTCTGCTCCATTCCATTTAAAATAAATATAATCTATTAGTGTGACGCGCTTCCATCCGTATCCAATACATTGGTTGCAAACACTATAGAAGTAGACAAAGGAGTAGCCTTTCACAGATTGTGAACAGTTGTGTTTCAGTGTTCACTTCAGTCTGTGTTTTTTATTTTTTGAGTGCACATCACGCTCCAGTTACTTGTTCAAGCACTGCTGCTTGTACTCTGCTGAGCGTGTCTCAGTGCCTCATCCTTTTCATTTCTCTCCAGTTGGTTCTGCTTCATTCCATTTAAAATAAATATAATCTATTAGTGTGACGCGCTTCCATCCGTATCCAATACATTGGTTGCAAACACTATAGAAGTAGACAAAGGAGTAGCCTTTCACAGATTGTGAACAGTTGTGTTTCAGTGTTCACTTCAGTCTCTGCGTAATAACCACACTTAGGCCTTATAACTTTTCTGACTTTCTTTATCAATCTACCAAGATGAAGAAGTCAGTGAGTAAGGCACGTGGTCGTGGCCGTGGAGTTTCAGCAGGGAGAGGACGTGGGGATTCTGTGGCTGCTGCCGCCCTCAGTGACACAGCATCCACCATTTATCCCCGTGAGCGTTCCTTTATGCGCACTTTGGTAGGAGCTCGGCGTGCCCCCCTGCTGCGGGAAGAACAAATTGAAGCCGTTGTTGGTTGGATGGCAGCCAATGCATCGACTTCAATTCCTTCCACCTCCTCTCAGGAACACAACACTGTTAAGCAACCATCTGTCTGTTCACCGCCTGTCAAATTGGCCAGGCAGTCAGAGAGTTCTGTACAGGAGCCAGCTGAGTCTCTGCTTCTGTTCTCAGAATCTGTTGGCTCGCAAACACGGGCACAGGCAAGCAGCATTCTGCAATTTGAAGAGGGAGTATGCAGTGATGCGCAACAGCTGTGTCTCTCTCAATCTGAAGAGGCGGGAGAGCCAGTGCCGATGGACAGCACACCGCAGAACGCATCTCATGATGATGATGAGACTCAGGTGCCAGGTTTTGTGGAGCATGGTGCTGCCCAGACCATCCAACAGCAGCAGGTGTTGGAAGAGGGTAGTGGAGATGATGAAGTCCGAGACCCAACATGGCGTGAGCAACAGGAAGGTGGTGGGAGCAGCTCTGAGGAAGAGATTGGCCCAACGGTACAAAGAGGAGGGAGAGGTAGGCTGCAGACTCGCTTGCCTGTAGCCTCCAGTTTGGCACGTGTTGGGAGCAGTTCTCTTACAAATGTCAAAATTGGCGCTCCCATGACTTGCACTGCGTGGTCCTTTTTTGACAGACTTGTAGATGATATTTGCTATGTTCAATGCAAGCTGTGTAAGCAAAAAGTTAAAAGAGGTAAAAATATCAGTAACCTGAATACCACAAATATGTGGATGTGGAAACATGTACGGACAAAGCACGTAGCTGAGTTACAAAGACACACTGGAGATGTAGGCCAACCTACAGCAGCACCTACATCTTCAGGTCGTGTTGGAGCCTCTACCTCCAGCTCACACACACCTGGTTCGGCTTCCTCACAGGATCTCACAGGATCTCCATGGAAGAACCTCGGTCACTGTTGTCCATAGACAAACTGTTATTCCACCCACAGCAGCAAGTTCACAGTCATCGTCACACTCCCAGACCACAAAACAGCCATCGGTACCACAGGCATGGGATAAAAGACGGCCATACTCGGCAAACCATCCACGAGCACAGGCTCTGAATGCTGGCATTGCAAAACTCCTGTCCCTTGAAATGCTGTCATTCAGGCTGGTGGAGACTGACAGTTTCAGGAACTTAATGGCATTGGCAGTCCCACAATATAATGTGCCAAGCCGATTTTATTTCAGCAGGCAAGCCGTCCCTGCTCTGCAAAAACATGTCGAGGGAAACATTAAACATGCGCTACTAAACGCCGTCAGTAGCAGGGTCCACCTGACCACCGATGCGTGGACCAGTACCCATGGCCAGGGACGATACCTTTCCCTCACTTCCCATTGGGTCAATGTTGTGGAGCCGGGTACAGATCTTGCCAGTGGCGCTGTACGTGTTCTGCCAACTCCAAGGATTGCAGGAATCCAGTCTGTACACATTGATTCCTCCTCCTACTCCAGTTCCTCAGAATCATCGCTGCACCTCCACATGGACCCGTGAACGCTTACCTGTTGCGACCGATATGAGCACAGCCGTGGCCAAACGTCAACAGGCCGTCCTGAAATTAATTTCCATGGGGAATCGAAGCCACACAGTGCAGGAGCTCTAGGATGCCATCAAGCAGGAGAGCGACGTGTGGTTTTTGTCAGCTAATCTCCAGCCAGGCTTGGTAGTGTGTGACAATGGCTGAAATCTGGTGGCAGCTCTGGGCCTTGGCAACCTCACTCACATACCATGTCTGGCACATGTGCTCAACTTGGTCGTGCAGAGTTTTTTGAGAGACTATCCGGATCTTGATGCACTGCTGCACAAGGTCCGCCTAGAGTGCGCTCACTTGCGACGTTCCAGCATGGCCAGATCGCGCATTGCAGCTCTGCAAGTCAGATTTCGCCTTCCTGAACATCGCATCATATGTGACGTACCCACCAGGTGGAATTCCACGTTACATATGTTGGAGCGGTTGTGTGAGCAGCAGCCAGCAGTAATGGAGTATCAGCTGCAACAGGCGCAATCAACTCGCAATTTGCGCCGTTCACACTTCACCACTACTGAGTGGGCCTCTATGAAGGACATCTGCGACGTTTTGCGTGCGTTTGATGTCTCAACGCGGATGGCGAGTGCAGATGATGCACTAGTCAGCATGACTGTCCCCCTTATCTGCCTGCTTCAGAAATCACTGAAAGCACTAAAGGAAGAGGTTTTGGAAGAGGTGGAGGATGAGGAGTCACAAATTCAATTACCTTCAGGACAGTCAGCGCAAAGTGGTTCCTCACAAAGGGCTGGGCAGGGCTCACTTTGTGAGGAGGATGAAGAGGAGGAGGAGTCAATGGAGGAGGAAGAAATCCCTACAGAGGGAGGTACACAACGCTCTAGTCAGTATGTAGAGCGAGGGTGGGGTGATGCAGAGATGACGCCTCTTCCAGAGGACAGCCTTTGTTGGCCAGTTGGGAGTCTGCAGCACATGGTTGATTTCATGCTTCAGTGCCTGAGAAACGACCGCCGCATCGCCCACATTCTCACCACGTCAGATTATTGGGTGTACACCCTCCTAGACCCTCGCTACCGGGACAACTTACAAACCCTCATCACACCGGTGAACCGGGACCGTAAAATGCAGGAGTACCAAGACACACTGGTGCAATCCATACTGTTGTACATTCCAGCCGAGAGAGCTGCTGCTGCTACTGCTTTACAAAGCAGCTCTGTGCGTCGAGGCAGTGTAGACACCTCTACAACAAGAGGGAGCACAAGCAGCGCCTCTGCACAGGGCAAGAGCTGTATGTTACAAATGTGGCGAAGTTTTGTGACAGCGCCAGCAAGGTCTACACCATCCGAGACGGCTCCAGTCACCAGGAAGAAACGTTTCCGTAAGATGGTGACAGACTACTTGGCTTTCCCTCTAAGTGTACTCCCAGATGCCTCTTCCCCTTTCAAATTTTGGGTCTCTAAGTTGGATACATGGCCAGAGCTTAGCCAGTATGCATTGGAGGTGCTGGCTTGCCCTGCTGCCAGTGTATTATCTGAGCGCGTCTTTAGTGCTGCAGGTGGTGTAGTAACAGACCGTCGCATGCGACTATCCTCAGAGAATGTAGACCGGCTTACTTTTCTGAAAATGAACAAGGCATGGATCTCACCTGAATTTGCCTGTCCGTTTTCAGATTAAATAACTGTTTGGCAACGTTTTCCATGTCTCCTGTTATGTTCATCTTTCTACCACCTGAACTCTACTCCCTGGGCTAGAACACCGCCATTTGTTGCTCGTAAGTAATTGGCAGGGGTACTGACTCCTGGCCAGCCTGGTTACAGCACGACAGCTGTTTCCTGGCAGTGTGAACGTCAATTATCCTCCAATAAGTTGTGCTGTCGTGATGCATTCGGGTTAGCCGACTCTATGGTGCCTGCAGTTTAGGTGATTCCTATGTGTGCTGTGGGATATGTAAATAAAGGCTGTTTCCATTGTGACAATAGGACAAGCACCCACTGTAGGACTGTGTGATTCGGTAACTGCGGATGGCTTGCGTCCTGTCAACTTACATTTTCATGGGTGCGTTCTGCTACCCGTCCGGGGTCCAGTACCGTCAACTGGTTCTCCCCAGTGCCTTTGGCCTAGGTGCCTCCATCTCCGTATCCGAGTTCCACCAACGTCTGCTGGTCCTTGGTAGTGCTTTGGAGCACAGGTACCTCCTGCTTAGTAACCGTGTCACAGTAACGTCAGCTGGTACTCGGTTGTGACATTGCCTCTTTTCCTTCTGCTACCCGTCCGGGGTCCAGTACCGTCAACTGGTTCTCCCCAGTGCCTTTGGCCTAGGTGCCTCCATCTCCGTATCCGAGTTCCACCAACGTCTGCTGGTCCTTGGTAGTGCTTTGGAGCACAGGTACCTCCTGCTTAGTAACCGTGTCACAGTAACGTCAGCTGGTACTCGGTTGTGACATTGCCTCTTTTCCTTCTGCTACCCGTCCGGGGTCCAGTACCGTCAACTGGTTCTCCCCAGTGCCTTTGGCCTAGGTGCCTCCATCTCCGTATCCGAGTTCCACCAACGTCTGCTGGTCCTTGGTAGTGCTTTGGAGCACAGGTACCTCCTGCTTAGTAACCGTGTCACAGTAACATCAGCTGGTACTCGGTTGTGACATTGCCTCTTTTCCTTCTGCTACCCGTCCGGGGTCCAGTACCATCAACTGGTTCTCCCCAGTGCCTTTGGCCTAGGTGCCTCCATCTCCGTATCCGAGTTCCACCAACGTCTGCTGGTCCTTGGTAGTGCTTTGGAGCACAGGTACCTCCTGCTTAGTAACCGTGTCACAGTAACGTCAGCTGGTACTCGGTTGTGACATTGCCTCTTTTCCTTCTGCTGCCCCTCCGAGTTCCAGCACAGTCAGCTGGTCCTCGTTACTTCCATTGTCTCTTGCTCCATCTGATACCCGTCCGGGTTCCAGTAACGTCAGCTGGTTCTCGGAAATTAGACGACCTTAAAGACCACCCAGAAGAAGATGACGACAACAAGGACGACGAGCATGAAGCCAACCAGCCTGAACACCATCACAAAGAAAAAATAAAAGATTACCCAGAAGAAGATCACCAACAGGGCAAAGAAGGTTAAGACAAACTACAAGATACAGAACAAGAGACAGAAGAACAATAAGCAGAAGATCAAAAAGCAGAAGAACATGAAGTATAAGACCAAAATGAAGAGCAAAATATATGCTCTAAATTCTAAGCAGAAGAAGACTAAGCAGTGTATGGGGGTGAGTCCGTTCCTCCTCGTGGTGCCCCTGGAAAATGCCTGCTGCTGCAGGCTAAACTGAACACGGACAAATACTGTTATAATTTAAATCTTTTGTGACAGCAAGAACGGAAGAATGAAAAATTCATACTTTTACAGATTACAAGTACAGGAATCTCTGTCACAAATAAGAATATGATGAAGAAGATGAAGAGGAAGAAGATGAAGAATTTGAATATGAAGAAGATTAATAGTTTAATAATAACAATATGAGTAATGTAAACAAAAACATGAATAGCAAGAAGTTTAAGAAGAAGATTAAGAAGGTGAAGATGAAGAATAATTTGATGAGAAAGATGATGCTGCTGAAGATTATGAAGGAGAAAGTGTGTCAAAAGTTAAAAAGGTGAAGAGCATGGAAGTTGTGAAACATACATATTTGCCAAAATAGAAAAAAGGTTAACAACATTGTCAATTTGTTCGTCAATCCAAACGTATTTCCAAAAAAATATATATTAATGCTATTCCAATGCATTGGGTTAAACATGTATGCCTTTATTGTCTCCTCAACCTCCCCCAATACATTCTACATTACTCTTTGTTGTTTTCCTTCATGTACAATTAACCAACAAGGCAAGAATGGGTTTTTTTTAATGTCGATATTTGGTTCCCATAGACTTACATGGGACTTCCGGTATCGGTATCGGGTATCGCCGATATTTTAGTGATATCGGCGATACCATTCCGATCCGATATTTTTAGATATCGAGCAGTATCGCTCAACACTAATAAAGACATGAAGTGAGGGAGCACTATGGCGTCTACAGGACATAAAATGTGGAAACATAATTGCATGTATAGGACATGAAATGAGGGAGGTCAGTAGTGTGGTACCTCAGGTGAGAGAGGTCAGTAGTGTGGTACCTCAGGCGAGGGAGATCAGTAGTGCGGTATCTCAGGCGAGGGAGGTCAGTAGTGTGGTACCTCAGGCGAGGGAGGTCAGTAGTGCGGTACCTCAGACGAGGGAGGTCAGTAGTGTGGTACCTCAGGCGAGGGAGGTCAGTAATGCGGTACCTCAGGCGAGGGAGGTCAGTAGTGTGGTACCTCAGGTGAGGGAGGTCAGCAGTGCGGTACCTCAGGCGAGGGAGGTCAGCAGTGTGGTACCTCAGGCGAGGGAGATCAGTATGTGGTACCTCAGGCGAGGGAGGTCAGTAGTGTGGTACCTCAGGCGAGGGAGGTCAGTAGTGTGGTACCTCAGGCGAGGGAGGTCAGTAGTGTGGTACCTCAGGTGAGGGAGGTCAGTAGTGCGGTACCTCAGGCGAGGGAGGTCAGCAGTGTGGTACCTCAGGTGAGGGAGATCAGTAGTGTGGTACCTCAGGCGAGGGAGATCAGTAGTATGGTACTACAGGTGAGGGAGATCAGTAGTGTGGTACCTCAGGCGAGGGAGGTCAGTAGTGTGGTACCTCAGGTGAGGGAGGTCAGTAGTGTGGTACCTCAGGTGAGAGAGGTCAGTGGTGTGGTACCTCAGGCGAGGGATGTCAGTAGTGTGGTACCTCAGGCGATGGAGGTCAGTAGTATGGTACCTCAGGCGAGGGAGATCAGTAGTGTGCTACCTCAGGCGAGGGAGGTAAGTAGTGTGCTACCTCAGGCGAGGGAGGTCAGTAGTGCGCTACCTCAGGCGAGGGAGGTCAGTAGTGTGGTACCTCAGGCGAGGGAGGTCAGTAGTTTGGTACCTCCGGTAAGTGAGTAGGGCAGCATAAACTCTAAATACGGCAGTGTGACTGAGCCTTTGTGAACAGTGTATGGACGGTGTGAGGAGGCTCCAGTCCCTGCAGCAGACGCATCGTCAGTGAGCCGGCTGTGGGCTCAGTGACAGCGGCAGCCATACTATCAGCACACCTGCCGGCTCACTGAGGACGCTGCTATGTCCTGACCCCTGTCTGTGTCAGCTATAGGTCCTGATAAGAGCACAGCGCGGTCTGTGCCGGTCCCCCCTCACCTCCTGCAAAGAAGGCTGCTGAGCCCATTCTGCCCCCTGACAGGACACAGCAGACTCCCTCATTCCTACAGGCAGCATTTACTCTACACACTGCTCTGAAAACTTCAGTTTTCTGAATGGAGCTGCAGTGTCCTGTCAGGCGGCAGATGGGGGTACAGCAGCCTCATGTGTCTCTGCAGGGAGTCTCCAGGACGCTGTGTCCTGTCAGGGGGCAGATGGGGCACAGCAGCCTCATGTGTCTCTGCAGGGGGTCTCCAGGACGCTGCTCCTCAGGGCCTCCAGCATCAGAGGCTGATGGGAGAAGATCTGCAGGGGGAATGAAGGTTCTCCACACGAGCGTATAACACGGCCGCGTGCTATGTGATGTTTTATTGGATAACACTTGGCATAATGTTATACTATGGGGCAGTGCAGGTCTGTAATTTTTTTTCTACAGACAAAAATTGGCCTGTGGAGAAATAATCTGCAGCATGCTGCGAGTGGCTCTGGAATTCGGATCACACGCACCCACTGAAATCTCTGGATGCGTGTGATACATCGGCCTGCACTCAGCTGTCATCTGAGTGCAGTCCAACATCCACGGCCTCAGACAATGGAGGAGATGGAGGAATTAAGTTCTCTTCTCAATGTGCCCTGATTCTTTCATCCAAGAGAATCAGATCACACTAAAATGACCCTCGGATGAGAGTTTGAGCCGAGTGTCAGTAGCATAATTGAACCGCTCTTCTCGCATGAGAGAATCATCACTCGTGTGACCCCGGCCTTACACTTTTTTCCTCTGGACAATTCTTTGTCAGGTACATGTCAAGTACATACAACCTCCAAAGAGAACACTAGTGTAAGAAATGTACACGTAGTGTAGTGTCACCTCACATGTGGGGCCCGCTTCACACTGCAGCCCAGTGTAACATAAATGGAAACTTTTTTGGAGAAGCAGGAACGTCCATTTATACAAGCGATATGCTTTATTTCAGATCCATAATAAACAGTTCTGTCTGCTCATACTGACATTTCTGATGCTTCTCCGGTTGCTGCCGCTCTTAAGGTACTGCCACACTTAGCGATCTCGTTAGCGATCTCGATAACGACGCAAGCTAACGAGATCGTTGGTGTGATCGCTTTTAGGTCGCTAGTAGCTGCCAAACAGGAGATCTCATAAACGACTCATCAGCGGTCAGCGATCTCTTTAACGACTTTGGCGGTCGTTAGGATCTGTCATTAGCATGTACTGAGCGCTTCTGATTCATAGGAATTTCCAGCATCGCTCCTGCTCTCTGCGTCCTGCTAGCCTGCTTTGCAACTTCTGCGATCCTCTATGTGACGCAAAAGAGAACTTACAGATATTGCGATCCACTCAGTGACGCTAAAAACAGTCATATGCGTCACAAACGAGGTCGCTCGTCGTTCGCAAAAGGTGCCAAACACAGCGATTCAGGCTCACCAGCGGGACGCCAACGATCAAAAAACGGTCCAGAACTCTAGTGAACGATCAACGAGATCACAGCAGGGGCCACATCGTTGCTACATGCCACACACAACGAGGTTGCTAACGAGATCGCTAAATAGTGACATTTTAGCGATCTCGTTAGCGATCTCGCTTAGTGTGGCATACCCTTTAGTCATAAAGATCTCTGTGGAGCGGTCAGATATGTCGGGATGAGCTGACAGAACTGTTTTTTATGGATCTGAAATAAAAGATATCGTCTTTGAGTGGACATACCTGCTTTATCTCCAAAAAAAAGCTTTCATGCATACCTCACCACCCTCTCACTGTATAGCGGTAGTCCTCACCAACTCCCGGTCACATATGTGCCACAGAGAAACCCACAATCATGGTGACAAAGTTTCTCAGACTGGAAAGGAAAGGCGCCATATATTAGGGTAGGGGACAGCAAATGATGATGTATTGAGGGTGAGAGAGCGCAAATAATTATGATATGAGGGTGGAGGACGGGGGACAGCAAATCATAAAGTGAGGGTAGGGGCAGATGAGAGCAAATAATGATGAATTGGGGGTGGGGGGAGCAAATAATGATGAATTGGGGGTGGGGAGAGCAAATAATGATGAATTGGGGGTGGGGAGAGCAAATAATGATGAATTGAGGGTGAGGGAGAGCAAATAATGATGAATTGAGGGTGGGGAGGCAAATAATGATGAATTGAGGGTGGGGGGAGAGCAAATAATGATGAATTGAGGGTGTGAGAGCAAATAATGATGAACGGAGGGTGGGGGAGAGCAAATGATGAACTGAGGGTGGGGAGAGCAAATGATGAATTGAGGGTGGAGGAGAGCAAATTATTGAATTGAGGGTGGGGGAGAGCAAATTATGAATTGAGGGTGGGGGAGAGAAAATAATTGAATTGAGGGTGGGGGAGAACAAATGATGAATTGGGGGTGGGGGAGAGCAAATTATTGAATTGAGGGTGGGAGAGAGCAAATAATGATGAATTGAGGGTGAGGGAGAGCAAATGATGAATTGGAGGTAAGGCAGGGGTGCGCAATTAAATTTCCCAAAGGGCCACATGAGAGTCCGTGACTGTTGTAGAGGGCCGAACCAATAGACTGAAATTAATTAGGCTCAATAATAATATCAACATATTAATTATAATTATATTAATAAATATATTAATAGTAATTATATCACTTAATATTGAGCAGAATTAAGCATGCTGACATCCCGCTATATACCATTTGAACCCGAACACAGCCCCTTTAATATATCGTATGAGGTCCATGCAGCATCCGAATGGCCAGCATCTGAGGACCACGCAGCCACCAAATGGCCAGCATCTGAGGCCCACGCAGCCATCGAATGGCCAGCATCTGAGGCCCACGCAGCCACCAAATGGCCAGCATCTGAGGCCCACACAGCCTCCCCATTGCCAGGATCTGAGGCCCACACAGCCTCCGAATGGCCAGCATCTGAGGCCCACGCAGCCTCCGAATGGCCAGCATCTGAGGCCCACGCTGCCACCGAATGGCCAGCATCTGAGGCCCACGCTGCCACCGAATGGCCAGCATCTGAGGCCCACGCAGCCACTGAATAGCCAGCATCTGAGGCCCACGCAGCCACCGAATGGTCAGCATCTGAGGCCCACGCAGCCACCGAATGGCCAGCATCTGAGGCCCACGCAGCCTCCGATTGGCCAGCATCTGAGGCCCACGCAGCCTCCGAATGGCCAGCATCTGAGGCCCACGCAGCCACCGAATGGCCAGCTTCTGAGGCCCACGCTGCCACCGAATGGCCAGCATCTGAGGCCCATGCAGCCATCGAATGGCCAGCAACTGAGGCCCATGCAGCCATCGAATGGCCAGCATCTGAGGTCCATGCAGCCAACGAATGGCCAGCATCTGAGGCCCACGCTGCCACCGAATGGCCAGCATCTGAGGCCCACGCAGCCACCGAATGGCCAGCATCTGTGGCCCACGCAGCCCCAGAATGGCCAGCATCTGAGGCCCATGCAGCTACCGAATGGCCAGCATCTGAGGCCCACACAGCCTCCCCATTGCCAGGATCTGAGACCCACACAGCCTCCGAATGGCCAGCATCTGAGGCCCACGCAGCCTCCGAATGGCCAGCATCTGAGGCCCACGCAGCCTCCGAATGGCCAGCATCTGAGGCCCACGCAGCCACCGAATGGCCAGCATCTGAGGCCCAAGCATCCACCGAATGGCCAGCATCTGAGGCCCACGCAGCCTCTGAATGGCCAGCTTATGAGGCCCACGCAGCTTCCCCGTGGTTTGCATCTGAGGCCCACACAGCCTCCCCATTGCCATCATCTGAGGCCCACGCAGCCTCCCCATGGCAACTATGTGACCCACGCAGCCTCCCCATGTCCATGATAAGACCCATCTAGCCTCCCCATGTCTATGAGAAGTCCCATGTCACCTCCCCATGTGCAGCCAAACATCCCAGATAGACAAATAAAAAAAAGAAAACCACATACTCACCCTTATCCCGTTTCCACAGTGCTCTGCTCTGCTTCTGTCTCCGGAGTGCTGACTCTCCGCAGTACACAGCTGACGCGATGACATAACATCATTGCGTCAGCTGTTTCACGCACTGATTGGTGGAGGAAATATCCGGAGGCCCCTCCTCCATCAATGCAGTCAGCTTGGATGGAGAGTGTCTGCGGAGACAGTGTGAGTGGGCGGACACAACGAGCAGCCCATGGGTCACTGTTTTCAGACCCTCGGATCTGCAGGCCGGCCTGGAACAGCCAGAGGGCCGGGTGTGGCCCGCCTGCCGCACTTTGCCCAGGTCACTGGTAAGTCTGTGTTACCGGTTTACTGACTATGTACGGAGCTCCTGTGTATAATGTCACTATTGATCACTGTATTAATTGTACACTGACACTGTATACAGAGCTCCTGTGTATAATGTCTCTGGTGATCACTGTATTATGTGTACACTGACACTATACACTGTACACTATGTACAGAGTTCCTGTGTATAATGTCAGTATTGATCACTGTATTACGTGTACATGGTCACTATACACTGTATACAGAGCTCCTGTGTATAATGTCATTGGTGATCACTGAATTACCTGCACACTATATACAGAGCTCCTGTGTATACTTGCACTTATGGTGATATTAGTATTGTGTTTTTTTTCATTAATGATCAGTATTGTAGTATTGTGTCACTATATGGTGGTGAAATGTGGTCCGGCCATGGTGTGATGGTATTTTTTTCCTTGTACATGGTATTATTCGGTCACTTTGTGGTGGTAATATGTGGTCTGGTCATGGTGTGGCGGTATTTGTTCCTTGTATGTCGTATTATAAGGTCACGATGTGGTGGTGATACGTGGTCCCTCCCTGGTGTGATAGTTTTTGTCCCTTGTACTGTATGTGGTATTATTGGTTATTTTAAAAAATGTATGTGACACATTTCCTTAAAGAAAAATAAATAAACTATACCTAAAATAAGTGTTGGATAGGTTAAGAAATGTTGAATAGTTTAGAGTAAAGTAAGACCCAGCCAAAAGAGTCTACCTTGCCGTACTAGCGGCTTAAAAATTATTTTGGCCAAAACAAAAGCTGCTGGCTATGTATGTGATGTGGTGTTAGATGGGAACTGTTAGTGTGTGATTGGTGAGGACGTGGTACAGATGTGGAGTTTTTCCAAGAGTGGGCGGTGGACTGTGGAAGGTTCGAGGAAGATGGAGGCGGAGCTGGGGTGGACCTGGGAAGGAGTCTCAAGGGGCCCGAAAATTTTGCCAGTATGGGGCCCTGAAATTCCTAGTGGCAGCCCTGATAGTAGTAAGCGGCTGTTTGGCTCACCAGCTCCCGAGAAGCAGCTCCACTCTCCCCCGTGCTCCTCCTCCAAGATGGTGCAGATTACAGGAGAGGTCTCCGAGGCGATGTGACAGCAACCCCCCCCTCAGTCCACTTGGCTCTCGCACCCCAGGGACAGGCAGAGAGACGCACTGCACTCCCCACAGCACTGTGAGCCGACACAGCTCCCAGGTAAAAGCGAGTCTATAGCTTCTTCAGCGTGTGGGGGGAAGAGCAGCGGTGAGTCGGCAGTATGCCGAGGCAGATCCTTGGTCACACCAGACGGAGCCCTCAGAGGTTAGATGCAGGAGGGCAGCTCTACAGGTGTAGCAGACAGCGGTGCCTTACCGGGTGGGCACCCTCCTATGTCTTCAGGCAGGACTCGGCCTCAGCAGCTGAGGTGCTCCAGGAGAGGCCCAAGGTGAGAAATGGTGTCCCCTCACCACGCACAGATTCATCTGGGTTGTTGTGAGGACAGTTTATGTGCCTCCCGGGCAGCAGATGTCACCCTTCCCATCAATTTTAACCATCTTCCCTGTCCCTGCTGAAGAAAAGCAGGCCCAAACCATGATGTTGCCACCACCATGTTTGACAGTGGGGATGGTGTGTTCAGGGTGATGAGCTGTGTTGCCTTTACGCCAAACATATCGTTTGGCATTGTTGCCAAAAGTTCAATTTTGGTTTCATCTGACCAGAGCACCATCTTCCACATGTTTGGTGTGTCTCCCAGGTGGCTTTTGCAAACTTTAAACGACACTTTTTATGGATATCTTTGAGAAATAGCTTTCTTCTTGCCACTCTTCCATAAAGGCCAGATTTGTGCAGTGCATGACTGATTGTTGTCCTATGGACAGACTGTCCCACCTCAGCGGTAGATCTCTGCAGTTCATCCAGAGTGATCATGGGCTTATTGGCTGCATCTCTGATCAGTCCTCTCCTTGTTTGAGATGAAAATTTAGAGGGACGGCTGGGTCTTGGTAGATTTGCAGTGGTATGATACTCCTTCCATTTCAATATGATCGCTTGCATAGTGCTCCTTGGGATGTTTAAAGTTTTGGAAATCATTTTGTATCCAAATCCGGCTTTAAACTTCTCCACAACAGTATCACGGACCTGCCTATTGTGTTCCTTGGTCTTCATGATGCTCTCTGTGCTTCAAACAGAACCTTGAGACTATCACATAGCAGGTGCATATATACGGAGACTTGATTACACACAGGTGGATTATATTTATCATCATTAGTCATTTAGGACAACATTGGATCATTCAGTTCACAATGAACTTCTGGAGTAAGTATTCTGCACTGAAAGTAAAGGGGCCGAATAATATTGCACGCCCCCCTTTTCAGTTTTTGTATTTCCACAAAAATTTAAAATAACCAATAAATTTTTTTAACTTCACAATTGTGTCCCACTTGTTGTTGATTCTTCACCAAAAATGTACATTTGGTATCTTTATGTTTGAAGCATGATATGTGGGAAAAGGTTGAAAAGTTCCAGGGGGCCAAATACTTTTGCAAGGCACTGTATATGCTAAACTGGAGAAATGTCAATTTGTGGCACAGCAGGTCTAGTTTTTAGGACATTTGGCTTCTTCATTGGGAATTTAGATGGACCCCGTTAACATCCAAGTAGTCTTTGATTGGTTTTAACCAAGTAACCTGAAAGCATTACAGAGATTTCTTGTAGTCAAGATACTGGGGAACAAACAAGAGCAAAATAGGGTCTTAACCAATAACAATATATAATGAAAATAGGGGAGTATTACGCTCACCTGATGGAGTTGCACCTTTGCAACATGTTCAACACATAAATCAACTGCTGCAGGACACAGGTCCAAAGAACGAGCAGAATACTTGATCCAGGTATAATGTGTCTGTACCTGCACTGCTGATGAAGGCGATCGGATATGGAGATTTTTCTTAAAAACGTTTATTTAAATAGGTTTTCAAAGTCAACGCTTTTCAAAGTCATGCAGGACCTCTTACTCAGGACAAAACCTGATAACAGATAAACATGTCAAGCTTGGAACGTTTTATTTGGAGTCTTTTTGAAAAAAAAAGCGGCAACAAAGCACGATATGTCAAAGTTCAGGAGAAAGTCCGTCAAACAAAGATAAATTATGGTTCATGAAAAGACAAAACACACTTATCGTATTTTTCTGACTATAAGACGCACCAGACCATAAGACGCACCCCAAATTTTGGGTGAAAATAGCGTAAAAAAAGATTTTTATAATATGGGGGTCCGTCTTATTGTCCGAATTTAAGGTACCTGAGGGCCAGTGGGGGGTGCAGCAGTGGTGTGGCAGAGGTGCGATGATGCTGATACATAAGTAGAAATAAAAGTCCAGCTCACCAGTGCAGCATACCAGAGATCGGAGCAAGGAACCTCTGTCAGACGTGGAACATTGCAAAAGGAGAAAATCCAGCTCAACGATGAAGTGAAGATAAAAAAATCTTTATTCACTTGTCATTCCAAATACAGAGGAGTATCAGCATAGATAGCAGCAGATGAATGCGTTATCAACGCGTTTCAGGTGACGCAGTACCCTTAGTCATGATCATGACTAAGGGTGCTGCGTCACCTGAAACGCATTGATAACGCATTCATCTGCTGCTATCTATGCTGATACTCCTCTGTATTTGGAATGACAATTGAATAAAGATTTTTTTATCTTCACTTCATCGTTGAGCTGGATTTTCTCCTTTTGCGATGCTGATACAGTGTCTCTTCCTCAGGTGAGGTGACGCCACGGCCCGGTGTCCAAGGCAAGCAGCAAAGCCAGGTTAATCACAAGTTTCTCGGTGGTGGCGGCTATCTACCTGAGGCCGCACGTGCGCAGATAGAGTAGTCGGGAAGCAGAGAACTCAATCTGCGCACGTGCGGCCTCAGGAAGATGGCCGCCGCCACAGAGAAACCCGGTTCTGCTCTCCGTGGTGCACGCCTTACCGACCACCGCGCCTCAGCATTGCCACACCTCTGCCACCGCCACACCACACCACTGCTGCAACCCCCCGGTAAGGCAGCTTTTGGACTATAAGACGCACCCCCCATTTCCTCACAATTTTTTGGGGGAAAAAAGTGTGTCTTATAGTCCGGAAAATATGGTACATACAATAATTATATTAAAAAGTACCTATGAATTAAGTGAGGTCACCTAAAAAAGAATGAATAAAAATGTGATGAAGAGACCTGAATAGTCTCGAAAGCTTGCATTTTGTTACCATTTTTTCAGTTAGCCATTAAAAGGTATCAACCACTGAGGTCTCTCAATTCTAAATATTTTTCTAAAAATGTATTGTATTTTTCGTACTATAAGATGCACCCAAATTTTCAGAAGGAAAATAGGAAAAAATTAATGCGTCAAATGTGGTCCGTCTTACCGGGGGGGGGGGGGGGAGGGGATCTGCAGCACTGCTGGAGCCGGGCCACAGGAGGTGTTCAGTGGTCCGGCGATGATCTGACTCTCATTCCAGGCTAGTGCAGCAGATTCGGTGGTGCGGGGGCTCCACCGGCATTTTGTGAAAGCCCGGAGCCCCTGCACATCCTTTGCTGCAATGCGGCGGCCTCTGGGAAAATGGCCACTAGGGGTAACGCATGCAATAAATTAGATCTTGGCACCGAGATCTTTTCTCCCGAGATCTCAATCTGCAGATGCGTAACCTCCTGTGGCCATTTTCCTGGAAGCCATCACATTGCAGCAATGGAAGTGCGGGGGCTCAGGACTGTCACAAAATGTTGGTGGAGCCCCTGCAGCACTGAGCACTAGCAAACCTGTTGCACCAGCCTAGGATGGGAATCAGATCATCGCCCTGCAGCATCGGACCACTGAACACCCCCTCTTCCCAGCCCAGGGCCGGCAGAATTGCCCAACTCCTGCTGGTCCAGCACACTCCGGATAAGTACATCTGGACTATAAGATGCACCCCCATTTTCACAAAAAATTTGAGGAAAAAAGTGTGTTTTATAGTCTGAAAATACAGTATGTGAAATGAATGAAAAAGTTCTTGCCATTAAATACATCATTTATAAATGGTTTCATTTAGCTTTGTCAGTAGTTTCCTATATGAGATGTGAACTGGTGATCAGTAAGATTTTGAAGTCTCAGGTATAGTGGTGTAAAGCTGTGCGCCACTAGTGAACTTTAAGGATCAGTGTCGGACTGTAAAAAGAGGATTATTGGAAAATAATTAATTGAACCAGAAGACGAATATGTAACCCAATGGTTAATAAGTGATAAGAATGAATGTCAGCCTGGGGTGGTACATAGAGAAAAATGGAAGTGCTGACAAAACAAGAACATGATTTATCTATCTTACTCATTTATATAACACTATTAATTCCACAGCTATTTACAGACTGGCACTGTCCCCAATGGGGCTCACAATCTAAATTCCCTATCAATATGCCTTTGGAAAGTGGGAGGAAACCCATGCAAACACAGGGAGAACATACAAATTGGTTGCAGATGTTGTTCTTGGTGGGATTTGAACCTAGGACTCCAGCCCTGCAAGGCTGCTGCGCTAACCCACTGAGCCACCATGCCACGATTGAATCTTTTATGTGACGGCTGTCTATTCGAAAAGCGCTTGTTGGTTCCTGATCGCGGCTGTTCTGGTAACAGGAGACATAAACCTAGTGAGCACATATCAGTGTCAAGCTACTATTGTGGAAGCTGATAGAATGTGTAGTGAATGGGAGTGAGGGAAAATGAGGTGAATATCTCGATACAAAGAGCGTCGGCTGATCACTCAGGCTACAGAACCGAGGATCCACTGGAGGAGCACTCTAGATGCCGAGACAACAAAAAACTGGGGGAGTGACCTACACACACAGGTTAAGTGTGTAATGGGGGAATTACTTATAAATATATATATATATGCAAAGACATTCTCTAAACACATCTCTATATAAAGATGTACATTTTGGGTCACTTCCCTTCTGCAACAGCCATGAGTCTTCTTGGGAATGATGCAACAAGTTTTTCACACTTGGATTTGAGGATCCTCTGCCATTCTTCTTTACAGATCTTCTCCAGTTCCATCAGGTTGGATGGTGAACGTTAGTAGACAGCCATTTTCATGTCTCTCCAGAGATGCTCAATTGGGTTTAGGTCAGTGCTCTGGCTGGGCCAGTCAAGAATGGTCACAGAGTTGTTCTGAAGCGACTCCTTTGTTATTTTATCTGTGTGTTTAGGTTCATTGCCTTCTTGGAAGGTGAACCTTCAGCCAAGTCTGAGATCGAGAGCACTGTGGAAGAGGTTTTCATCCAAGATATCTCTGTACTTGGCCGCATTCATGTTTCCTTCAATTGCAACCGGTTGTCCTGTCCCTGCAGCTGAAAAACACCCCCATAGCATGATGCTGCCACCACCATGTTTCACTCTTGGGATTGTATTGGGCAGGTGATGAGCAGTGCCTGGTTTTCTCCACACATACCTCTTAGAACTATCACCAAAAAGTTCTATCTTTGTCTCATCAGACCAGAGAATCTTATTTCTCATAGTCTGGGAGTCCAATATGTATTTTTTAGCAAACTCTATGCGGGCTTCCATATGTCTGGCATTGAGGTGGAGGGCTGCAGTGATAGTTGACTTTGTGGAACTTTCTCCCATCTCCCTACTGCATCTGTGGAGCTCAGCCACAGTGATCTTGGGGTTCTTTACATTTCTCACCAAGACTTTTCTCCCATGATTGCTCAGTTTGGCTGGACGGCAAGGTCTAGGAAAACTTCTTGTGGTTCCAAACTTCTTCCATTTAAGGATTATGGAGGCAACTGTGCTCTTAGGAACCTTGAGTACTGCAGAAATTCTCTTGTAACCTTGGTCAGATCTGTGCCTTGCCACATTTCTGTCTCTGAGCTCCATGGCCAGTTCCTTTGACCTCATGATTCTCACTTGGTCTGACATGCACTGTGAGCTGTGAGGTCTACATAGACAGGTGTGTGCCTTTACAAATCAAGTCCTATGAGTTTAATTAAACATAGCTGGAATCCAATGAAGGACTAGAACCATCTTAAGGAGGCTCACAAGGAAATGGACAGCATGTGACTTAAATATGAGTGTCTGAGCAAAGGGTCTGAATACTTATAACTATGTGATATTTCAGTTTTTCTGTTTTAATAAATTTGCAAAAATTCATACATTTCTGTTTTTTTAGTCAAGATGAGGTGCAGAGTGTACATTAATGCGAAAAAAATTAATTTTTTTGCATTTACCAAATGGCTGCAATGAAACAAAGAGTGAAAAGTTTAAAGGGGTCTGAATACTTTCCGTACCCACTGTATACACAGCTCCATATTATATACCGTGATAAGGAATATAGAGCAGTGTATATACTATATAGTGTAGAGATGTGGCAGTGTATAAAGTGTGAATTCCACACTATATACACAGCACCATACTATATAAACATCTCTACACTTTATAGTATATACAGACAACTCTACAATATAATTAAGACAGCATTATACTATATTATTATACTATATTATGATGCATACATCACATAGGAGACACACATTTATCATTCAGTAGACACTGAGGCTGACGTACATAAGATAACATAGGAGGCACCGCGACTGCTGAATATGGTATACTGTATGTATATTGTAGGGATTTGCTCTGGTAGGCAGTGGCAGGGCGCCACTTTTTTCACCCAGGACATAAGCTGGAGTACCAAGCAAAAAAAAAAAAAAATCAAAAACAGCCCGGCCTCACTGAGTATGCCCGCATTCAAGCCACCAATATGTAGGGATTTGCTCTGGTAGGCACTGGCAGGGCAGCAGTAATGAGGCAACACACAGACTTAGAGTCCAACTTCAGTGGTTTAATGACACTTTAAACAACAGGTTAGCAGAAAGCAAAGAAAAAACACAAACATACTCCAGCTTGGAGAACCACTGGTCTCACACTCACCCTTGCATGGGACGGGCTTAATTAAGCTGTTGCCCGGTCAGTGGCGTCCGCCAGGTGCCAGTCCCAGGGTTGTTTAGAGTCTTGCTGCTAACCCTTTGCAGAATGGATATTCCAACAAAACAAGTTCAGGCTAACTCCTGCCTAGTTCCTCATACCTTGCACACACTTACCATGTTCCAAGCAACAATCTCCATTACATAGCCCATAACCCCACCCACAGGTGAGGTACACATCACAAGGGCTGATCACGTGACTGTGACATCATTGCAGGTCTTCAACATTAGGGAAAATTCCGGCCCAACTTTATCCTGCTGAGAGACATATATCTTCCATCCAGCACTACACCCTTTGCTGCACCACAATATATGTATACCCACATATAAATATACAAATCAGTATCACCTATATATATATGTATATACACATCAGTAGCAGTATCACTTACATAATGTACATAGACTGCTGTACATACATTATAGGTGATACAGTGATGATATACAATATATCACTTATACAGTATATTGTATATACAGCAGTCTATGTACTTTATATAGGTGCAACTGCTGTGTATACATCAAAAAAGTTTTCATCTTGGGACTCACCCAAGTCCCTGAGATGGGGGGAGGATAAAGAGATGAGGCGGGTCCTCTCCAGCGTTGGCGGTGAAGAGAGGATCCTGCTGGACTTGGTGAGTGTTCTCTGACGATGGTACAGGCAGGAACACATCATGAAAAGTAGCCTCACCAAACCTTGCCAAATGACCAATGCACTAGCAGGATGCAGCAGGCAGGCCAGCATCAGACACAGATGGAGGC
This sequence comes from Oophaga sylvatica, assembly GCA_033576555.1. Lineage (NCBI taxonomy): Eukaryota > Metazoa > Chordata > Amphibia > Anura > Dendrobatidae > Oophaga > Oophaga sylvatica. The sequence goes on along the minus strand of JARQOD010000003.1, from coordinate 12,523,840 downwards.
GCCCTCTGCGCATCGTGGCGGTGGACTTTTCAAATCCCTAATTTGGCCCTGTGTGCGCGCACTATCCCCTGCTTACCCGCACTTACAAGGGGGGTAGCAGGCACGCACGCACATGTACGAACGAGGGCCGTGACCACAGCCGTGGTGGCGCACTGACGCAGGTCTCCACCACAAAGTGAGCCGCCGGCCCTCTAAATCTTCGGTGTGAAGGCCCTGTGTGAGCGCGCTGTCCAGTTGCACGCGCTGACATGGGCCGCGGCGGCCGGCATCTATGCGCAAGCACCGCTGCGGCCTCAGCCCTTGTCAGTGCGTGCAACTAGACGGCGCACGCACATAGGTCCTTCACACCGAAGATTTAGAGGGCCGGCGGCTCACTTTGTGGTGGGGGACTGCCGATCCACAGGGCATGTGCCTGCCTCGGCAGATGCTCAATCCGGGCCTGTGTGAGATATTAATTTTTTGATTATAGTATCACCTATTATTGATGATTAATCACACATCTCCACAGGAGACACCAGAGATGAACCCCAGCAGTTTTCAGCATCGTATCTTCTGTGTTCAGTCATACAGCCCATGAGCTGTCTGTCTGCACGTTTCTCAACATGAATTATTAATGACACTATTGCAGCTCCGTGTATACATTGATTTTCTGACAAAAAATTTGATCTGTATTTTTCCAGTCCTTTCTCCTCACAGTGTGCAATTTCAGACACAGTATATATATGTGTAGCCCTGGTGTTAGGCACACGCAGTACCCTGGAGAGTGTGTGGCGAGACAGCAGTTTAATGCTCAATACCCATTCACTCAACATACACTAGACACACCCTTAGGGTAGTGTAGTTACTTGTTAGGGAGTGGTCAGGGTGTATATTGGTTGAGTGATTTTAGAATAGTCAGTTTCCTGTCTTCGGACAGAGCAGACGTGTGGAGTCTAGCTGGAACTAGGAGGGAGGAAGCAGTCCAGCCTGGGTCTTCATCAGTTCAGAAAGTGGAGGCTAGTACAGGTGGTCTAGTTCACCTCAGCCTAGTCAGAGCTGTACCTCACCTGAATACATTGACAAAGAAAGAAGAAGCTTAGTGCAGAAATACTTCAGTCACCTGTCTCAAGGACAGTGAAAGGTTCAGAGACGTGCTCCTGCCTAGTGGATAACTGAGAATCTGGAACTAACTCTAAAGGAAGAGAAGAAGGGAGTGATTACATGACTTTTTGCAAGTGTGAGTGTTTATGCTACCAGCGAGGACAAGGCGAAAGGCACAGTGGAAAGATTATTGGAAAAGTGCTTTTGGATTGAAGAAGTCCTGCACGTTGTAACCGGTCACTGGGGACCGAAGGATCACTATTAGCTTCAAGCATAGTGGTAAGAAAACCAGAGATTTACCGGACCTTAGGTCGCGGCAAACAGCCCCAAATAGTCAGTACGTAACTGGGGTCAGGGGGAGTGAAGACTTTGAGCCTGATCAGCAAGATAGGAATTCAGCTCTCTCACAGGAAGGCTCCTACCACAAAACTGACTGGGCAGTACAGCTATGGAATAGCTGGAGTTATTGAGGGAACTACGCTTCAGGCTGGTTGTACTCATCGTGTTGAAAGTAAAGGAGGCCCCTAACTTGTCCAGCTGCTGTCTCAAAATACACTCTCCTTGGATCAGCCTCCCTGGGACCTGCCTGAACATCTTACAAGTAAAGGTATGGAAAGACGCTGACCGTGTGAGACTGAGTTATTTATTTGCATGCCTGCACAACCCTGCTTTAACTACCGACCTGAGGGAAGAGTCCCACCTGTAGGGGACCCGACATCTAGCTGCCTCACCATCCCCTCAGAGATCTACAGCAGCGCTGGTACTAATTACCAGAAGACTACAGGTGGCGTCACGAACTGTATATAAATCTATCCCCTGTAAATATTCCCCCAACTTACGCCAGACCGCCAGGGCCACAGACCGAGCCACCGCTGCCTGTGACAAACCCCATAGACTTCTACGGGCTCGGCTCTGAGTACCCCATTGCCCTGGTAACCCACAATTGTGGTGGCGGGTCGACACAAATTGGCGTCACGAACAGGATGCGAAACTCGCAGAATTGCGAGCCCTGTGTGCCTAAGGAATTGTTTTTGTGAAAAGGACTGTTTGCACTTTTGGCGCCAAAAATCGCCATCTTTGTCGCCATATTCGCGCCCTCAGGCGCTGGAGTAGAAGGTAGGCGTACCTTCGTGGGCGTCTACCCCCCTGTGGCGCGAAGAAAATGCCTGCCCTCTCAAAGTGCTATTACAACATGCGATCCTGCCCTACAGCAAAGGAGGTCCGCCTCCTCTTCACCTTCCCTGCAAAGAGGAGGAGACGCAAACCCCGCCTCCACGGAAGAGACCGGACGTCTCTGAAGGAAGAAGAAAGAATCTTCTGGAACATCATGGAAGCAGGACGTGTGCAGCCGAGCAGGGAAGCGGAGGAAGGCAGGCCCCGTGCCCCAGCCAAGCTGCCACCAGCACCGGAGTTATCCGTGGTCCTGCACCTGCAGCAGGCGTTGCTAGAAATAAAAGAAGAAAATGCACGCCTGAAGAAGATGGTCCAGTACCAACCTGGATTTGAAGAGATCGAGAGACGCCGGCGTACCCTGGAGCAGCGGCGGCTGTGGGACGCGGTGATCTCTCCCCTCAACGACCCCCCACGATTCGAGTTACCGAAGATTCTGCTGTCCAAGGCGAAGGAGCAACCGGAGGCTGCCCCCGAAAGTACCGATCCTGATCCCACCGGTGAAGCGGTGGAGGCGAAGGAGGTTGAGGAGGTACCGCCAGTTCCGGAACGCCCGCCCGGCCAGGAGGCCGCAGCAGATGATCGGTCCCCGACAGGGACACCGGAGGGGTCCTGTCCGTCGTTACCAGACGTCGACTGGGACGAAATGGCGCGCCTGGATGACGTCGCCTACACCGCCCAGTGGGAATATGAGTGGCAGCGTCGTGAGGAGAAGCAGAAACGCCAGCAGGAGGAAGAGCGGGAAGCTCAGCGGAATCGTCAGCGACAACATGCAGAGCTGATCGCGGACAAGGAGAGTGTCCGGAGAGAGAAAGGTACCCTGAGGGAACCGCGGCGGCAGGGGTGTGTGACTGAGTTCCAGCTCCGGAAGGGCTGGGGCTTCATCCGTGAACCGGGCCTCTACCCAGGGGTCTTTGTTAGCAGGCGTGACGTAGAATCCCACCTACCGCAAGGCCATCCCGGGAGGGACTTAGTTAATGGAGACATTGTCACGTACACACGGCACTGGGGAATGAAGGGATGGTATGCCCTTAACGTCACCATCGTCCGTGACCCCGTCCCAGACGCAGGTAACGTCACCACTACCGCAGCGTCCCCGTCTCCAGCTCAAGCAGTATCCGGCCGTGCCCCAGCATCGCCCCCTGCAGGTTCATCGCAAAGGAAAGCCACCTCTACGTCGCAACATGCGACCCAGTCTCAATCGCAATCCATGACACGGTCCATATCGTTAACTGTGATTGAAACGCAATCGGTGTCTCGTGAGGAGAATGTACCCGTTGCGCCCCTAGAGGTTCGCACGAGAACTGTGGCGACCCAGACCCTAATAGCAGCGCATGACTTGTTAGTAATGGGATCTAGGGACCATCGCATTGTTCCAGCCCCCGGGGTGGAAAATGTATTTGAAGTAAATGAGTAATTAAACAGTAAAGAAGAATCGGTGAGATCCATATAGGGTCTACCATAAGTAAAGTTGTAGAAAGTTTAAGAATGTTTTACAAATTTTTGCACAAGTTGAAGAGTATAACGTATATAATGCATATATATATTGCTAACCGTAGAATGCCCGGCTGGGTAAACAGAGAAAAAGTTTGCACTTTAGTATTATCATAATGTGATATTATATCTGTGTCTTTGTTTTACAATGGACTTTGAGGTTGAGGACTGTGCCAGCCCAGAACTTATTTGTATATAGTTGCGCTTCGGTGCTTTATCTTGGTTTTACATAAAACCAGCACAACTACCTCTGAATACAAAAACCCGTGTGGTGTGGCACTGAGTGAGGTCTGCATTCGGATGTCCTGCAGCCCACCCAGGACCTACGTTGAAGGTTTGGTGCGGGTCCTTCACAAGAATACTGTGTATTTATTAAATGTTTTGATGCCTTAATACTTTTGTATTTTTCTATATAATGTTTTTGTTTTGCAACGTTCAAGATATCCTCACCTCCCGGATGGGACGAATTAATGTTCATGTTTGATGTTTTCATGCATAAACAAAATGTCTCTTTGTATTTTACAGCCCGGGAGTGCTGTCTTTTACCATGGGGGAATGTGTAGCCCTGGTGTTAGGCACACGCAGTACCCTGGAGAGTGTGTGGCGAGACAGCAGTTTAATGCTCAATACCCATTCACTCAACATACACTAGACACACCCTTAGGGTAGTGTAGTTACTTGTTAGGGAGTGGTCAGGGTGTATATTGGTTGAGTGATTTTAGAATAGTCAGTTTCCTGTCTTCGGACAGAGCAGACGTGTGGAGTCTAGCTGGAACTAGGAGGGAGGAAGCAGTCCAGCCTGGGTCTTCATCAGTTCAGAAAGTGGAGGCTAGTACAGGTGGTCTAGTTCACCTCAGCCTAGTCAGAGCTGTACCTCACCTGAATACATTGACAAAGAAAGAAGAAGCTTAGTGCAGAAATACTTCAGTCACCTGTCTCAAGGACAGTGAAAGGTTCAGAGACGTGCTCCTGCCTAGTGGATAACTGAGAATCTGGAACTAACTCTAAAGGAAGAGAAGAAGGGAGTGATTACATGACTTTTTGCAAGTGTGAGTGTTTATGCTACCAGCGAGGACAAGGCGAAAGGCACAGTGGAAAGATTATTGGAAAAGTGCTTTTGGATTGAAGAAGTCCTGCACGTTGTAACCGGTCACTGGGGACCGAAGGATCACTATTAGCTTCAAGCATAGTGGTAAGAAAACCAGAGATTTACCGGACCTTAGGTCGCGGCAAACAGCCCCAAATAGTCAGTACGTAACTGGGGTCAGGGGGAGTGAAGACTTTGAGCCTGATCAGCAAGATAGGAATTCAGCTCTCTCACAGGAAGGCTCCTACCACAAAACTGACTGGGCAGTACAGCTATGGAATAGCTGGAGTTATTGAGGGAACTACGCTTCATGCTGGTTGTACTCATCGTTTTGAAAGTAAAGGAGGCCCCTAACTTGTCCAGCTGCTGTCTCAAAATACACTCTCCTTGGATCAGCCTCCCTGGGACCTGCCTGAACATCTTACAAGTAAAGGTATGGAAAGACGCTGACCGTGTGAGACTGAGTTATTTATTTGCATGCCTGCACAACCCTGCTTTAACTACCGACCTGAGGGAAGAGTCCCACCTGTAGGGGACCCGACATCTAGCTGCCTCACCATCCCCTCAGAGATCTACAGCAGCGCTGGTACTAATTACCAGAAGACTACAGGTGGCGTCACGAACTGTATATAAATCTATCCCCTGTAAATATTCCCCCAACTTACGCCAGACCGCCAGGGCCACAGACCGAGCCACCGCTGCCTGTGACAAACCCCATAGACTTCTACGGGCTCGGCTCTGAGTACCCCATTGCCCTGGTAACCCACAATTGTGGTGGCGGGTCGACACATATAGAAATGATGTTAGTCCACGTTTGCTCAGTGTCAGTCTTTTTCTTGTATGGTTTGCCAACATCTCCGCAATTTTTATTGTTTTTTTATTTATTTTTTCTGTGTCAATAAAATTGGATATTTATATTTTATATTGTTGTCTGGATGACCGTTTTTCTTCATAGTTTTTTCCCTATATGGCAATAGCTCAAGAATAGTGATGAGCGAGCACTAAAATGCTCGGGTGCTCGTTATTTGAGCAAATTGGAATACTTGGGTACTCAACCTGATCAACGAGCCCAATGTAAGTCTATGGGAAAACCGAGCCTTTTTGCCGCGATCCCCCCCCGGGGGTCCTTTTAAAGTCTAAAAACGTCTGTAAATGATGGAAACACAGCTAAAATAAGATGGGAACATCATGGGGATCGCTCCTGACTCCCAGGTCACAGCTGTGAGCAATGTTGTCAGAGTCTTACGCCATTTTTACAGGCGCACCAAAAAACATACAAATGGACTTTCCTGGGAAATATGTCAAAGAATATCCTTTCCAGGCTAATGACTTTTATATAAGGCTAAATAATTAACCCAAAGTAAAAAAGTTCCTCCACCAATTTTTCTATGTTCACACGTAGCGTTTTTGATGCGTTTTTCACCATTAGCATTGCTTTCAACCAATACAAATGCATTTACTGTGAAATGTCATTGTAGCATTTAACAACCTTAGCTGGCCATGTGGTGTGTGACACATCATCAGACACATCCTGTTTCATTTATAAAGGAGGGACTCTTAAAGTCACAAAGCCAATTTTTATAGGGGCATCAGGCAGCATTGATCTTCTTAAAGGGCCAATATTAAACAGTGGGTCTCCTATACTGTTATTTTATGGCACTGAGTGACTGGGCTGCCAAAAATTAGAACGCACCCCAATACCCCTGTGATGAGACGTACAGGAGGGCCTCATGAAATAGTGTTCCAATTATAAGAAAATAGGTCTCCTATAGTGCATTAAATGCAAGGCCTGCCATGCAGCTAAGCAACACGCACCCCAATAAGTCTTTGAACCCAGGTACTGGATGGCCATAGGAAAACCAATTTTACATTACTCTTTTGCCACTGCCATACTATTAGATTCTTAATTGAATGCAAGGCCTGGCCTGCATCAAATTTAAATGCACCCCAAAAAGGCTTAGAAGCGACCTAGTGGATGTACACAGGAAAGCCATGTTCACATTACTCTTTTGCCACTGCCATACTGTTAGCTTATGCATTGAATACAAGGCCCTGCCTGCATCAAATTGAAATACACCACAAAAAGGCTTACAAGTGACCTAGTGGATGTACACAGGAAAACCAAGTTCACATTATTAACCCCTCTCTGACATCTGACGTACTATCCCGTCCATAAAACCCGTGACAATCTGACCATGGACGGGATAGTACGTCATAGCGATTAGCTGCGCTCCCGGGGGGAGAGCAGCTAATCGCCGCCGGGTGTCAGCTGATTATCACAGCTGACACCCGGGACTGTGTGCCAGGAGCGGTCACGGACCGCTCCCGGAACATTAACCCCTTGCACACCGCGATCAAACATGATCGCGGTGTACTGGGGGCACAGGGGAGCATCGCGCAGGGAGGGGGCTCCAAGCGCGCCCCCCTGAGACCCTCAGAACAGCGCGATGTGATCGCGCTGTTCTGAGGGCTTCCTCCCTCCCAGGACCCAGATCCAAGATGGCGCCGGGGTCCTGGAGGGAGGCGGCTTCCTCAGTGCCTGCCGAGAGCAGGCACTGAGAAGCCTGCAGCGCTGCCTGTGAGATCGCTGGTCTCACAGAGTGCTGTGCACACTGTGAGACCAGCGATCTGACATTTTACAGTGATGTCCCACCCTGGGACAATGTAAAAAAGTAAAAAAAATAAAAATAAACGTGTAAAAAAAAAAATTCCAAAATAAATTTAAAAAAAAAAAAAATATTCCCCAATAAATTCATTTCTTCCTGTAAATAAAAAAAATAAAACAATAAAAGTACACATATTTGGTATCGCCGTGTCCATAACGACCCCCCCTATAAAACTGTCCCACTAGTTAACCCCTTTAGTGAACCCCTTAAAAAAAATAAAATAAAAACAAAGCAAAAAATCCGTGCTTTATCATCATACCGCTGAACAAAAAGTGGAATAACACGTGATCAAAAAAACAAATATAAATAAACATGGTACCGCTGAAAACATCATCTTGTCCCGCAAAAAACGAGCCATCACACAGCATCATCAGCGAAAAAATAAAAAAGTTATAGCTCGCAGAATAAAGCGATGCAAAAATAATGATTTTTTTATATAAAATTGTTTTTATTCTATAAAAGCGCCAAAACATAAAAAAATGATATAAATAAGGTATCGCTGTAATCGTACTGACCCGAAGAATAAAACTGCTTTATCAATTTTACCACACGCGGAATGGTATAAACGCCTCCCCCAAAAGAAATTCATGAATTGCTGATTTTTGTTCATTCTAACCTCCCAAAAATCGAAATAAAAAGCGATCAAAAAATGTCACGTGCTCAAAAATGGTACCAATAAAAACGTCACCTCGTCCCGCAAAAAATAAGACCTCACATGACTCTGTGGGCCAAAATATGCAAAAATTATAGCTCTCAAAAATGTGGCGATGCAAAAAACTATTTTTTGCAATAAAAGGCGTCTTTTAGCGTGACAGCTGCCAATCATAAAAACCCGCTATAAATAGTAAATCAAACCCCCTTTATCACCCCCTTAGTAAGGGAAAAATAATAAAATTAAAAAAATGTATTTATTTCCATTTTCCCATTAGGGTTATGGTGAAGGTTAGGGTTGCGGCTAAAGTTAGGGTTAGGGTTGGTGCTAAAGTTAGTATTAGGGTTATGGTAGGGATTAGGGATAGGGGTGTGTTAGGGTTAGGTTTGTGGTTAGGGTTGGGACTAGGGTTAGGGGTGTGTTGGGGTTAGGGTTGGAGTTAGAATTGGGGGTTTTCCGCTGTTTAGGCACATCAGGGGCTCTCCAAATGTGACATGACGTCTGATCTCAATTCCAGCCAATTCTGCGTTGAAAAAGTCAAACGGTGCTCCTTCCCTTCTGACCTCTGCCATGCGCCCAAACAGTAGTTTACTCCCACATGGGGTATCAGCGTACTCAGGACCCCAAGAGTTATTGTGCAATTTGTCCTATTTCTTCTGTTACCCTTGGGAAAATAAAAAACTGGGGGCAAAAGTATCATTTTTTAAAAAAAATAATAATTTTTTTTGTTTTTACGGCTGTACGTTATAAACTTCTGTGAAGCACTTGGGGCTTCATAGCGCTCACCACACATCTAGATAAGCTCCTTATGGGGTCTATTTTCCAAAATGGGGTCACTTGTGGGGGGTTTCCACTGTTTAGGCGCATCAGGGGCTCTCCAAATGCGACATGACGCCCCCAGACCATTCCATCAAAGTCTACAATCCATAACGTCACTACTTCCCTTCCGAGCCCCAACGTGTACCCATACAGTAGACAAATTGCACAATAACTTTTGGAGTCTTGTTACCCTTGGGAAAAAAAAATTGGGATGAAAAGATCATTTTTGTGGAAAAAATATGATTTTTTAATTTTACGGCTCTACGTTATAAACTTGTGTGAAGCACTTGGGGGTTCAAATTGCTCACCAAAGATCTAGATAAGTTCCTTAGGGGGTCTAGTTTCCCAAATGGGGTCACTTGTGGGGGGTTTCCACTGTTTAGGCACATCAGGGGCGTCCAATCTCAATTCCAGCCAATTTGGTTGGAAAAAGTCAAATGGTGCTCCTTCCATTCCGAGCTCTGCCGTGCGCCCAAACAGTGGTCCCCCCCACATATCGGGTATCAGCGTACTCAGGACAAATTGGACAACAAGTTTTGGGGTCCAATTTCTCCTGTTACCCTTGTGAAAATAAAATATTGGGGGCGAAAAAAATAATTTTTGTAAAAAAAAATATATTTTTTATTTTTACGGCTATACATTATAAACTTCTGTGAAGCACTTCGGGGTTCAAAGTACTCACCACACATCTAGATAAGTTCCTTGTGGGGTCTATTTTCCAAAATGGGGTCACTTGTGGGGGTTTCCACTGTTTAGGTGCATCAGGGGCTCTCCAAATGCGACATGACGCCCCCAGACCATTCCATCAAAGTCTGCAATCCAAAACGTCACTACTTCCCTTCCGAGCCCCAACGTGTACCCATACAGTAGTTTTCTCCCACATATTGGGTATCAGCGTACTCAGGACAAATTGGACAACAACTTTTGGGGTCCAATTTCTCCTGTTACCCTTGTGAAAATAAAATATTGGGGACGAAAAAATCATTTTTGTAAAAAAAAAAAAAAAAAAAATTTATTTTACGGCTGTACGTTATAAACTTCTGTGAAGCACTTGGGGGTTCAAGGTGCTCACCACACATCTACATAAGTTCCTTGAGGGGTCTAGTTTCCAAAATGGTGTCATTTGTGGGGGGTTTCCACTGTTTAGGCAGATCAGGAGCTCTCCAAACACGACATGGCATCCAGCCAATTCTGCATTGAAAAAGTCAAACGGCGCTCCTTCCCTTCCAAACTCTGCCATGCACCCAAACAGTGGTTTACCCCCACATATGGGGTATCAGCGTACTCAGGACAAATTGCACAATAACTTTTGGAGTCTTGTTACCCTTGGAAAAATAAAAATATTTAAGACTGGCTTAAATGAAAGGAAAAGATTAATATGGGCAAAAGAACACAGACATTGGACAGAGGAATATTGGCTTTTGTTTTGCCAATCTGCCCTGAAGGCCAGCATCCCCAAATCGCCTCTTCACTGTAGATGTTGACACTGACGTTTAATGTGTACTGTTTAATGAAGCTGCCAGTTGAGGACCTGTGAGGCGTCAATTTTTCAAACTAAAGACTCTAATGTACTTGTCTTGTTGCTCAGTTGTGCAGCGGGGCCTCCCACTTGTCTTTCTTCTCTGGTTAGAGCTTGTTTGTGCACTCTTTTAAAGGGAGTACTACACACCATTGTATGAATTCTTCAGTTTCTTGGTAATTTTTCGCATGGAATAGCCTTCATTTCTAAGAACAAGAATAGACTGTCGAGTTTCACAAGAAAGTTCTTTTTTTTTGGCCATTTTGAGAGTTTAATTGAACCAACAAATGTAATGCTCAAGATTGTCAACAAGCTCAAAGGAAGGTCAGGTTTATAGCTTCTCTAATCAACCAAACGGTTTTCAGCTGTGTTAACATACTTGCACAAGGGTTTTAAAGGGTATTTTAACCATCTATTAGCCTTCTTACACAGTTAGCGAACACAAAATACCATAAGTACACTGGAGTGATGGTTGTTGGAAATGGGCCTCTATACACCTATGAAGATATTGCATTACAAACTAGACGTTTGCCGCTAGAATAGTCATTTACCACATTAACACTGTATAGAGTGTATTTCTGAATCATTTAATGTTTGCTTCATTGGAAAAAAACTGCTTTTCTTTCAAAAATAAGGAAATTTCTAAGTGACCCTAAACTTTTGACCGGTAGTGTATATCGAAGAAATTTTTACCAATAACGTGAAGTACAATATGTCACGAGAAAACAATCTCAGAATCGTGAAGATCCGTTGAAGTGTTCCAGAGTTATAACCTCATAAAGAGACAGTGGTCAGAATTGTAAAAATTGGCCCGGTCATTAACGTGCAAACCACCCTTGGGGGTGAAGGGGTTAATTTTGTTATGCCATACTATTAGCCTATGTATTGACTGCAAGGCCCGCCCGGCACCAAAGTAACACACACCCCAATAAGCATTTGAACCCACGTACTTGATGGACACCTGAAAGCATTGTTCCTATTAATTTGTTACTCCCATATTGTTTGGCTATGCAGTGAATAGTTGAGCCTGAAGACCCGGCAGTGGACAATTGCAGTGCTGACGCTAAAGACCCTGCAGTGGAGCATTTCAGTGTTGAGCCTGAAGAACCATCAGTAGGGTTGAGCGATACTTTCCGATATTGCAAAATATCGGATCGGATTGGATCGGCCCGATACTGAAAAAGTATCGGGTATCGCCGATCCGATACCAGAAACCCATTGCAAGTCAATGGGACAGAAATATCGGAACTAAAAAAAACCCTTTCTTTCCTTGTAAACACTAAATATACACACATAGAATACATATATATATATATATATATATATATATATATATACATGTCATTGTGACATATATATATACATGTATTTATAGTTCATACACTTCTACATAGTAAAATAGCCTCTGATTCAATTGCCGGGTAATGCCGACTTTTGTGAAAATACAGAAGCACCCGACATGAAATGACACATGGTTTACATAGAGTTAACCATGTCTTTTCATGTAGTTTGATATCTGGTTTTCACAAACAATTACATGAGTGTATGTGTGCAAAATTTCACACCTGTAGGGGTTAATTAAAGGTGTAAATTCGTTGTAAAAAAAACGGACTTTTTTGCTACGAATTTACTCCATTAATTAACCCCTACATGTGTCAAATTTTGCACACATACACTCATGTAATTGTTAGTGAAAACAATATATCAAACAACTTGAAAAGACATGGTTAACTCTATGTAAACCATGTGTTATTTCATGTCGGCTTCTGTATTTTCACAAAAGCCGGCAATTGAATTAGCGGCTATTATACTATGTAGAAGTGTACAGTCATGGCCAAAAGTTTTGAGAATGACACAAATATTATATTTTCACATGATCCGCTGCCCTCTGGTTTTTATGTGTGTTTTGACAGATGTTTTTATCACAGACAGAAATATAATTGCAAACATATGAGTAACAAAAGCTTATATTGACGGTTAGAATGAGTTAATGCAGCAAGTCAATATTTGCAGTGTTGACCCTTCTTCTTCAGGACCTCTGCAATTCTCCCTGGCATGCTCTCAATCAACTTCTGGACCAAATCCTGACTGATAGCAGTCCATTCTTGCACAATCAATGCTTTCATTTTGTCAGAATTTTTAGGTTTTTGTTTGTCCACCCGTCTCTTGATGATTGACCACAAGTTCTCAATGGGATTAAGATCTGGGGAGTTTCCAGGCCATGGACCCAAAATCTCTATGTTTTGTTCCCTGAGCCATTTAGTTATCACATTTGCTTTATGGCAAGGTGCTCCATCATGCTGGAAAAGGCATTGTTGATCGCCAAACTGCTCTTGGAGGGTTGGGAGAAGTTGCTCTTGGAGGACATTCTGGTACCATTCTTTATTCATGGCTGTGTTTTTAGGCAAGACTGTGAGAGAGCCGATTCCCTTGGCTGAGAAGCAACCCCACACATGAATGGTTTCAGGATGCTTAACAGTTGGCATGAGACAAGACTGGTGGTAGCGCTCACCTTGTCTTCTCCGAATGAGGCGTTTTCCTGATGTCCCAAACAATCGAAAAGGGGATTCATCAGAGAAAATACCTTTACCCCAGTCCTCAGCAGTCCACTGCCTGTACCTTTTGCAGAATATCAGTCTGTCCATGATGTTTTTTCTGGAGAGAAGTGGCTTCTTTGCTGCCCTCCTTGAGACCAGGCCTTGCTCCAAGAGTCTCCTCCTCACAGTGCGTGCAGATGCACTCACACCTGCCTGCTGCCATTCCTGAGCAAGCTCTGCACTGCTGGTAGCCCGATCCCGCAGCTGAAACACTTTTAAGAGATGTCCTGGCGCTTGCTGGTCTTTCTTGGGCGCCCTGGAGCCTTTTTGGCAACAATGGAACCTCTCTCCTTGAAGTTCTTGATGATGCGATAGATTGTTGACTGAGGTGCAATCTTTCTAGCTGCGATACTCTTCGCCTGTTAGGCCATTTTTGTGCATTGCAATGATGACTGCACGTGTTTCTTTAGAGATAACCATGGTTAACAGAAGAGAAACAATGATGCCAAGCACCAGCCTCCTTTTAAAGTGTCCAGTGGTGTCATTCTTACTTAATCATGACAGATTGATCTCCAGCCATGTCCTCATCAACACCCACACCTGTGTTAATGGAGCAATCACTGAAAAGAGGTTAGCTGGTCCTTTTAAGGCAGGGCTGCAATGATGTTGAAATGTGTTTTGGGGATAAAGTTCATTTTCTAGCCAAATATTGACTTTGCAAGTAATTGCTGTTAAGCTGATCACTCTTTATAACATTCTGGAGTATATGCAAATTGCCATTAGAAAAAGTGAAGCAGTAGACTTTGTAAAAATTAATATTTGTGTCATTCTCAAAACTTTTGGCCATGACTGTATGTACTATAAATATATATATATATATATATATATATATATGTGTCACAAATTCAATGACATATGTATGTATATATATATATATATGAGGTGTAAAATTGTTGAAAAAAATGCGTGGGCTCCCGCCCTATTTTCTCAACCAGACAGACAAAGCCAGCGAGTGGGGGCAGATAATAATAGCCCAGAGAGGGACCATTATTTTTGGCCCCCCCCTGGCTACTAACATCTGCCCCCAGACACCCCAGAAAAGGCAAATCTATAATTAGATTCACCCTTTCTGGCACTTTGCCCGTCTATTCCCATTGCCCTGTAGCGGTGGCGAATGGGTTAATAAGGGGTTAAAGCCACCTTGCTATTGAAAGGTGACTTTAAGCCAGGTTAATAATTGAGAGCTGTAAATTAGACAACTATCAATTATTAATTGAAATAGAAGAAACAGCGCTCCATCCAGGTGAAATAATTTTCAAAAAGCTTTAATCCACCATATAAATGCGACGTTTCGACCCATAACAGGTCTTTTTCACATGCTTGAAAAAGACCTGTTATGGGTCGAAACGTCGCATTTATATGGCGGATTAAAGCTTTTCAAAAATTATTTCACCTGGATGGAGCGCTGTTTCTTCTATTTCAATTGATTACGTGTCCAAGAAGGTTCCTTGTGTAATGTATGTAGTACAGTTCATATAGCGTCTTGTGCTTGGGTGCGATGAAAACACAGGAGTCACAGGTTTGATATAGAAAAGTCCTGTATTACTTCATACAAGTTGGCAGAAATAGTCACACAGTTTGCAGACACAGAAACAGGAGACACAGCAGGCCAGAGTAATCCAAGCTCAGCAATCACTCTCCAATACAGATTCAGGATCTTCTTCTCTGTTACCGTAAGTCCATGCAAACGTGGGTCTTTCAAAGAGCAGGGTTCAGAGTCCACAAGTGCTTCAGAGTTCCTCAGTAGGAATAGCTGGAGTACAAGGTCCAAGGCTTACAGGAGTCAAGTCACAGGTTCACTGCAGGCTAGATTCTGAAGCACTGATTGCTCAGCTGTGGCTGCTTAAGAAGCAAAGGAGAGAATCAGGGCGGGAACATGCAAGCTGGAAACTCCATTTTGACTGAGGGCAAGATAGCTGCAGCAAGACAGAAAGTAAAATGGCTGACGAACAAACTGAGTTTCAGGAATATATACATAGAACCTTACACCTTGGCTGTGAGACGAGCGCCCCAATGCAGTTAGTGCTGTCAGTCCATTCTGCTTTTTTATCAATTATTAATCCTATTGTATGAAATAAAAATAAAACACACACACTTTAATTAAAAATCATTTTAATGAAATAAACACACAGTTTTTGACCATATTTTATTTTACTGCCATTCCTTGCGAAGCCCTTGTTCACCTGTAATAAAAATAAAATAATAAAGCAACATTATTCTTACCTATCTGATGTTCAGTCAGGTCCCCCGATGTAATCCTTCTGAAAGGGTTAATGTTTACTGCAGAGACCGCAGCTAATGCTGACAGTCTCACAGTAAACCCCCGACTTAATCATCTCCTCTCCTGGCTGACAGGAGAGGAAGTGGTTAGCATAATTGATTGCTTCCCACTTTCACTTCAGGTCAGCCAGGGACACCCACAGCATCAGTGACGTCAGAGGGAATCCCGGCTGACCTGAAGTGAACTGATTAACAAAAATAGGGGATCCCTTCGAAAAAAAAAATGGCGTGGGGTCCCCCCTATTTTTGTTAACCAGCCTGATAATGCAGACTACTGAAGCCTGGTTTTTCAGGCTGTTAAGGAGCCAATATCCATGGACCTTGCCAGCCTGATAATACCAGGCCACAGCAGTCTGCTTATCTTGGCTGGTTAACAAAAATAGGGGATCCCCTCGAAAAAAAATTGCGTGGGGTCCCCCCTATTTTTGTTAACCAGCCAGATGAAGCAGACTGCTGAGGCCTGGTTTTTCAGGCTGTTAAGGAGCCAATATCCATGGACCTTGCCAGCCTGATAATACCAGGCCACAGCAGTCTGCTTAGCTTGGCTGGTTAACAAAAATAGGGGATCCCCTCAAAAAAAAAATGGCGTGGGGATCCCCCTATTTTTGTTAACCAGCCAAGTAAAATGCAGACTGCTGCGGCCTGGTATTAAAAGACTGTCAAGGCCCATGGATTTTGGCCCTCGACAGCCTAAAAATACCAGGCTGCAGCAGCCCCACAAAAGGCGCATCCAAACATGCGCCAATTGTGGCACTTTACCCGGCTCTTCCCACTTGTCCTGTAGCGGTGGCAAGCGAGGTAATAAGGGATTAATGTCACCTTTGATTGATCGGTGACAATAAGCCTGGTTAATAATGGAGAGGCGTCAATAAGACACCGATCCATTATTAATCATAGTTTGTAAATTTAAAAAAAAAAAACAGCCAGAATAAAGTCTTTTAATGAAATAAAACACCACACAGTTTTCATTAATTTTATTACGCTCTCATTCCTGCGACACCATCGATCTCCTGTAAAAAAAACAAAAATAATAAACCAACACAAATACTCCCTGTCCGACGCAGTCCAAAATCACGAGTGTCCCACGACGAGTCCAGCTCTGCTACATCTGGATGACAGGCTGAGCCTGACATCCACATGGAGCAGAGCAGCTTACCGTTGCGGCTTCCCCGGCGGTGACGTAATCCGGACTGGTTTACAGCCAGCTGTCGCGAGAGTACAGCTGGCCGAGATTACCCAGTACCCGGCAGTCACTGCAGTTATCGCGAGATTCTGCACGTGACCGCCAGGGACAGGGTAATGGCGGCCATCCAGGAGGACGTGACCGCCGGGGAAGGGGATCTTCTGCCAGGTAAGTGCGGATTCTGCTGAGTCCTGACTCCTGACAGACCCGACCGACACTGACTGTGACAGTTTCGGGAAGTTCCTGTGTCACGTACTTCGTTCTGTGACACAGGAACTCCCCATAGACATACAGGAAAATTCAGATTCCGGTATCCGATATGACAAAAATATAGGATCTCAGAATCGGAATTCCGATACAGCAAATATCGGCCGATACCCGATATTTGCAGTATCGGAATGCTCAACACTAACCATCCGTGGATTATTGCACTGTTGAGGCTTAAGAACCTGCATTGGTCAATTGTTGCGTTGAGTCTGAAGTCTCTGCATTTTAGCATTGCAGTGTTGAGGCTGAAGAACTCGCATAGAAGAATTGCATTGTTGAAGAAGATGAATAACCACATTATTATGAAGTGGGTCTCACATACTATTTGCCTATGCATTGAATGGAAGGCCTGCCCCAAATTTGGACAAATCAAAAACCACTTGTAATGTCCATACACTAAGTGCATGGGCTGAAAAACATTTTCCCCTGGGGTGGGGCACATTAACAAACTGTGTAAATATTTGTAGCTACGGACATCCTAAACATCCTGGCAAAACAATATAGTGGCTGTTTCATCATGGAACACGGTCACCCTGGTGATCTAGTGATGGTGTCGAAAGAGACGTGGAGTACGGCCTGCGAAAAAGGTCTTCCCAGGTTAAAGGAGTGGGTTTCCTATACTTGGAATGCCCACACACTAGGTGTATGGGCTGACAAATATTTTCCCCCGGGGGTACATATCAACATAGTGTGTAATTATTTTTTAGGGGCATCAACACCTTGGAAAACATTAATGTGGTTTATTACACAGTTTCTGCTGGAAAGGTGGAAGTTTTTATTAAAAATCTGGCGAACGAATCGTTGGATGAAGTGATCAAGAAAAGGGGCATGGTGACGACAGGAATGGTAACGTACAGGATTAATAACAGCGGTGGCTATGGGAGGTATGAGAGCCAGGATACAGCCTACAATGATTACTTGTTTAGCCAGCCCACCACCAATTACCTTGATGTGTTTCATGCTCGTCAGAAGATTGGTGTAACAGATGCGCGTGTGAAGCTCGGCATGAAAAGTGGCCATAAAAAATTTGTTTCCAAAGACGCACGTGTCTGTATAAACACCAAAGTGCAACATGCTCGTGAGATGCTGAATTAGAGAAAGCAGATCAGTGTTGGAGGAAAACCAAACAAACTGATGGATGCTCAGGAAAAAACTAAGTTTAAAGGGAATCTGTCAACCTAAATTGGCGGGATATTTAAATGATGGCAGTCAGGTCAGATGGGCGGTGTTTTGGGTACTTGCCTTAACATGTTGTTCGCCGCTGTCTCCATTATTTCTGGGAATTGTAGTCGTTGCCCTCCATATAACACGCCTGCGCATTGCAATCTTGAATTGCGCACGCGCAGTATGCTTTGCCCGCAGATTGCAATGCGCAGGCGCGTTATATGGAGGGCAACGACTACAATTCCCAGAAATAATGGAGACAGTGGCGAACAACATGTTAAGGCAAGTACCCAAAACACCGCCCATCTGATCTGACTGCCATCATTTAAATATCCCGCCAATTTAGGGTGACAGATTCCCTTTAAAGAGTAGTGCACTGTCCGTAACTATCAACACACCCGTGGCACAAGGTTCTTCATCTTCACCCATACATTAACAATAATATCAAAATGTCACAGCCAAAAATTATTTGTTCTAGTGTAACGAACACTGTTAAAGGAATGCAACTAAACGTACATAACCACGACCCTGGGAACCACCAGATTTCCTCTTTACAAGATATGGACAATAATGGTTTTGATGACGATTTTGAACTTTACCACATCCACACCAAGAAGATGAAGATCACAGCTGACAAAAATGTTCAAAAAAGGCCGTGAATGTCTGGAAATTCATTTTCTCTTGGGCAAGCTTTCCCTCTTACTAAAGTGGAACCGAATGATGCATATACAGCTCTCATGTCTACTCAGCATGAGATGGTTGAAAGATGATGTATTCTGTTTTGTCCATCAGGGCCGGCGTCAGCACCCGGCACATCCGGGCAAGTGCCGGGGCACTGAGCAGGCGGGGGGCCCACTCGCCGTCGGGCACCCTAGCGCCCGTTAGCGGTGTCAGCGCCGCCACTGGGCCCCCCCCGCTTGCTCAGGGTCCCGGCAGCAGCAGGCGTAATACTTACCTCTGAGCCCCGTGCCTCCGCTGCTGCAGCTCCGGTCTCCAGGGGGCGCCTGCGCTCCCTCTGACAGCAGCACCGCTGAATGATGTCATCATTCAGCGGCCAGCTGTGGCAGAGAGCGCGCGGACGCCAGACGGGTGAGATGTGATGTGTATGTGTCTGTGTGTGTGTGTGTTTGTGTGTGTGTGTCTGTGTGTATCAGTGTGTGTATGTAGTGCGGTGTTTGTGTATGTGTGTGTATGTATGTATGTGAGAGAGTGCTTGTGTGCTGCGGTGCTGTCTGTGTGATGGTGGGGGGGAGGGCAGTGATGATGATGGGGAGGCCATGATGATGATGGTCAGGCATTGATGATAATGGGCAGGCACTGATGATGATGGGGAGGCATTGATGATAATGGGCAGGCATTGATGATGATGGGGATGCATTGATGATAATGGGCAGGCATTGATGATGATGGGGAGGCCATGATGATGATGGGCAGGCATTGATGATAATGGGGAGGCCATGATGATGATGGGCAGGCATTGATGATAATGGGGAGGCCATGATGATGATGGGGAGGCGATGATGATGATGGGCAGGCATTGATGATAATGGGGAGGCAATGATGATGATGGACAGGCATTGATGATGATGGGGAGGCAATGATGATGATGGGCAGGCATTGATGATGATGATGGGGAGGACATGATGATGATGGGGAGGCAATGATCATGATGAGGAGACAATGATGATGATGGGGAGGTAATGATGATGGTGAGGAGGCAATGATGATGATAGGGAGGAGATGATGATGATGGGGAGGCAATGATGATGATGGGGAGGCAATGATGATGATAATGGGGAGTCTTTCCACAGCGCCCTTACCTGAGCCGTAACAGTGCAGAAAGCAGCACAGCACAGAGGAGAGTTCCATATTTTGTATGAAGCATTATATGGGGACTAGTATCCTGTATGGAGCATTATATGGGGACCAGTATCCTGTATGGAGCATTATATTGGGTCCAGTATTTTGTATGGAGCATTATATTGGGTCCAGTATTTTGTATGGAGCATTATATGGGGGATGGGGGGGTGACATCCTGCATGGGGTATTATATGGGTGATGAGGGGGAGACTATGTGGTGCCCATAATATTGTATGGAGGACTGTACTGTCCAGTCTGTACTGTGCGCTGCGAGGATTTGGCAGTTTTTGAGCTATTGTACAATTTACAATAGATATCACTCATGTAATGGAAGAAGTGAAGTGTTTGGCATTGTACTGTACCTATATTTCTCTGCCATATCTGTGCATCATTAATTGTGGTCTGTGTTAAAGGGGCCCACTGAGGCTCTTTCGCCCGGGGCCCATAAAAACCTGGAGCCGGCCCTGTTGTCCATGTCCACTTTTGAAAGCAAACAGAAAAGAAGGATTAAATAGTGGGAAGACGTGGGATTTTGGTCAGTAAGGAGGTGATGTCAGGTACAGTTTGGTATATCTTTGTGTCATTGGCGTACTGATGATATTGCAAACCGTGCCATTACATGAGCTGTCCCAGTCCGAAGGTGAAGATGGAGAACAGTAAGGGTCCTAGAACTTAGCCTTGGGAAACACTGAAAGACAAGGGTCGAGGTGAGGAGATGGTGTGGGAGATGAAGACACTGAATGTCCCCATAACAGTCTGTTTTTATTTAAAGACTCTGCCAATAACCCCAAAAAAGCCATTTGCACCACCGGCCATGTCCGCATCAGCAGGGGTAGCAAAGCTACCAGCCTAACCACTACCAGCATGATAAGGCACATTGCAGGAAAGCACCCGACTTTGTTGGCCGAATATCAGGCTCCATGAACAGTGTCTTCGGGTGATATCACTGCTTGTTCCACTGTTGTGCGTGCAAGCCAATACCCTGTCCATGGTGCATGCAAAGATGCCTCTTGACCTGCATCTGTAGTTGCACACAAACTCAACTAGCACCATCAACAAGCATGTCAATGTCCTTGTCGCAGCGCAGCATTCAGTTGTCCATACCCCTGTCCTTGGAACGCAAGCGTAAATACACAGCCAATGCCACACAGGCCACAGTACTAAATTCACACATTTCTCGTCTGCTTGCGCTGAAAATGTTGCATTTTTGGTTTGTGGGAGACGGAAGCTTTCTGCAACCTGATGGCGGCACCCGTCACAAGGTACTCGGTCCCCAGCCGCCACAATTTCTCCTGGTCTGCCGGCACGGCATTACACAAACAAGCACGTGTCCCACAATAGTACACTGGCCCTCATCAATGCTGTTACTGGGAAAGTGCACCTAACCATGGACACGTGGACAAGTGCTTGTGGGCAGGGACGGTACATCTCGCTGATGGCACACTGGGTTAGCGTAGAGGAAGCCATGACCCAGTCGGACATTGGGAGACCATGTGACAGATGTATGGAGGAAACAGGTTGTGGAAGGCTTTGTATGTCATAGTTAGGGTTTTGAACTGTAGCCTCTGGGCAAGAGGAAGGCAGTGAAGGGCCTGGGAGAGAGGAGAGACAGGGGAATAATGGAAAGACAGTTGGATTACTCGGGAAGCAGAGGTTTGGATAGATCGAGTGGTGCAAGAGTGCTAGAGGGGAGGCCAGAGAGTAGAAGGTTGCAATAGTCGAGGAGAAGATGAGGGCATGCACAAATGTTTTTGCAGTTTTTTGCAATGTACGGATCGGGGAATTGTTCTAGAGTTGTAGTGGGCAGGAGAAGGCAAGGGCTTTGATATGTAGCTTGAAAGAGAGGGCAGAGTCGAGGATCACCCAGAGGCCCCTAACATGCGGGACTATTTGTCCGGTGTGCCGTCCCTCTATTACACTGGCACGTGTCTCACAACATTACCCGTGCCCTTCACAATGCTGTTCCTTGGAAAGTGCACCTAACAACAGACATGTGGACAAGAGCTTGTGGTCAGGGACGTTACATCTCACTGACGGCACACTGGATTAACATAGTGGAAGCCGGGACCCAGTCCAACTTTCAGGTGGTGCACGTCCTCCCAACCCCAAGTATTGTGAGCCCTATGTCAATCTGGGTTGCTGCCACAGTCAACAGCTCCTGCACCTCTTCCTCCGCTTCAGTCTCCATCTCCGAAAGAAGCACATCAGTCACAAGCTGGAAGCACTGCAGCACTGCCTCATCCAAGCGGCAACAGGATGTGTGTTAGGATTTGAACCTGTGCTTGCTAGTCTGTTCCTTTGCTGTTGAGCTATTTGGAACTTGAATAACTTCAGCCTGAAACCATATGAACTTCGTCTGGGATAGAGATCATCACCTGCCCTGCTGATTGTTCCCACCCTGATTGAGGCTGATTGGATAGAGATCATCACCTGCCCTGCTGATTGTTCTCGCCCTGATTAAGACTGATTGGACCTGCTATATATACCTGGCCCTGTGCAGCTTCCTGTTGCTGAGTATATTGGGGTGCTCAGTCTAACTGAGTGAAGCATTATCTGAGCTCCTGATCTGGAAGGTGTTCTGCTGGCGCCTTCCTGTCTCTTGTGGAAACCCTGCTGTTCCTACCTCGAACTTCCATCACCTAAAAGGACTTGGTGCTTGTGTGTGATCTCGGCCGGCCCGTGCGCGGGCAGGCTCCGGCATCTGCCGACATAGTGGACTACCACCGCCATATTCTGCACCTCCAGAAGCCTTTCCACGGTCCGGTAATCTGCACACTTCTGCTCCGGCCACTGACCTCCAGTCCAGTATCGCCAGTAGCGTGATACTGTGCTGAAGCTAATATGCTTGGGTGACAAACCACACAATACTGAAGATTTGTGGACAGCTCTGAAAGAGCAGTCAGATCTGTGGCTGACACCGCTAAACCTACAGACAGGCATGGGTTGTGTATGACAATGGCCAGAACCTGGTGGCTGCTCTGAGGCGAGCTCACACACGTGCCATGCCTGGCCTATGTGCTTAACTTCATTGTTCAACGGTTTATGAAAAGCGACATGGAGCTGCTGGATCTGCTAGGGAAAGTATCACGCCCTGCTTGCCCATTTTAGAAAGTCAGTTGGAGCTTTATCCACCCTTGCCGTGCTTCACAAGCGTTTGCAGCTTCTTGGTCACCGACTGGTGTGTGATGTCCCCACACGTTGGAACTCTACACTGCTGATGTTTGAAAGGATTTGTGAGCAGAAGAGGGTAGTTAGTGACTACCATCATCAACAAGGCCGTCGGTATTCAGTTCTGACTTCACACATAAGATCTCAGTAGTGGACATGGATATCTGACATACAGTATGTACCATCCTCCAAAACTTTGAGGAATCCACCAAGATGGTGAGCGGCAATGATGCCATAATTAATGTCTCCATCCTGCTTCTCTGTGTTCTAATAATAATATTTATATTTATTTATATAGCGCAAACATATTTACAGTTTAACCCCTTAACGACCGCCGATACGTCTTTTAACGGCGGTCATTAAGGGTACTTAAACCACAGCGCCGTTAATTAACGGCGCTGTGGAAAAAGTGAATAGCGCCCCCCAGAGGCGCATTTTCTCCAGGGTCTCGGCTGCCGGGGGTAGCCGAGACCCAGAGAACATGAATCGGGTCGGTTTTTACCGACACCGATGTTGCGATCGCCGTTATTAACCCTATAACGGCGACCGCAACAAAAAAAAAAAAAAAAAATGTGCCATTTAATTTCTCTGTCCTCTGATGTCATCGGACATCAGAGGACAGAGAAAAAGGGTCCCCGGGACCCCCACTGTGGCCCCCGAACCCTCCTCATGGCCCCAGGGCCCTCCGGTGTCCCCGGTGCCGGCGCCATGCTTTAAAATGGCTGGCGCACGAGTGCTGCGCCCGCCGCGAGGTGACGGGGGGATGGGCGATTTTCTCTGGGGTCTCGGCTGCCTGGGGTAGCCGAGAGCCCAGAGAACATAATAGGGGCCCCCCCAATCACCACTCTTTTGCGATCGCCATATACTGGCGATCGCAAAAGAGAAATCAATGCTGCGATCCCTGCCTGTAAATTTCTCTCCCCTCTGATGTGATCGCACATCAGAGGGGAGAGAAATAGTGTCCCGGGACCCCGATCTCACCCCTCCCCCTGTACCTGGAGGGGTCCCGTGTCCTCCGATCCCCCCCCGGTGCGGTCCGATCCTCCCCCTCGCCTCCGGTCCTCCCCCTGGCCTCCGTTCAGCCGGCGTCTTCTTCCAGTAAAAAAAAAAATGGCGGGCGCATGCGCAGTGCGCCCGCGAATCTGCCTGGCGGCAAATTCAAAAAAATATTCATTCATTCTCTAAAAGTACATTTTGATCACTGTGATAAACTATCACAGTGATCAAAATAAAAAAAACAGTACATAAACCCCCCCCTATATCACCCCCTTGGTTAGGTACATATAATAAAATAAAGAAATTTTATTTATTTTCATTTTTCCATTAGGGTTAGGGTTAGGGGTATAATTAGGGTTAGGGTTATAATTAGGGTTGGGATTAGCGTTAGGGTTAGGCTGGGTTAATATTGCGTTATGGCAGTCCGTTAACGCTGCCATTCACCCGCATTTGAGGGCGCATCGCGACGCATGCCGCTTTACGTAAAGCGGCATGCGTTTGCGACGTGCCGTCATTCAGTGACGGAGCCTCGGACGCGGCCTGCAGCGTCTGGGCTCCGTCACCGCTAGCGCAGATGAATCATCGCTGATTCCTCTGCGCTAGTGAGTATAGCATAACGCGATCGCGTTATGCTATACCGTTACCAGCCCGTCAACGCTATGTGTTGAATGGGCTGGTAAAACGCAATATGAACCCAGCCTTAGGGTTAGGGTTATAATTAGGGTTAGGGTTATAATTAGGGTTAGGGTTGGAATTAGGGTTAGGGTTACAATTAGGGTTAGGGTTACAATTAGGGTTAGAGTTAGAATTAGGGTTGGAATTAGGGTTGGTATTAGGGTTAGGGTTGAGATTAGGGTTAGGGGTGTGTTGGGTTTAGGGTTGGAGCTAGAATTGAGGGGTTTCCACTATTTAGGCACATGAGGGGGTCTCCAAAAACGCAGTGGCGTTCAAAAAGTCAAATGGCGCTCCCTCCCTTCCGAGTCCTGCCGTGCGCCCAAACAGTGGTTTACCCCCACATATGGGGTATCAGCGTACTCAGGACAAATTGGACAACAAGTTTTGTGGTCTAATTTCTCCTGTTACCCTTGGGAAAATAAAAAATTGGGGACTAAACGATCAGGTTTGTGGAAAAAAATATGATTTTTTATTTTCACGCCCGGGCGTTATAAACTTCTGTGAAGCACTTGGAGGTTCAAAGTGCTCACCACACATCTAGATAAGTTCCTTAGGGGGTCTAGTTTCCAAAATGGGGTCAGTTGTGGGGGGTTTCCACTGTTTAGACACATCAGGGCCACTATAAACGCGACATGACTTCCAGCCAATTCTGCGTTGAAAAAAGTCAAACGGTGCTCCTTCCCTTCCAAGCTCTGCCATGCACCCAAACAGTGGTTTACCCCCACATATGGGGTATCAGCGTACTCAGGACAAATTTTACAAAAACTTTTGGGGTCTTGTTACCCTTGGGAAAATAAAAATTGGGGTGAAAAGATTGTTTTTGTGGAAAAAATATGATTTTTTATTTTCACGGCTCTACGTTACAAACTTCTGTGAAGCACTTGGAGGTTCAAAGTGCTCACCACACATCTAGATAAGTTCCTTAAGGGGTCTAGTTTCCAAAATGGGGTCACTTGTGGGGGGTTTCCACTGTTTAGGCACATCAGGGGCTCTCTAAACGCGACATGGCGTCCAGCCAATTCTGCATTGAAAAAGTCAAACGGCGCTCCTTCCCTTGCGACCTCTGCCGTGCGCCCAAAAAGTGGTTTACCCCCATATGGGGTATCGGCGTATTCAGGAGAAATTGCACAACAAATTTTGTGGTTCATTTTTTCTTTGAACAGTTGTGAAAATAGAAAAAATTGGTTCCGAAGTAAAGCTTTTGCAAAAAAAGTTAAATGTTAATTTTTTCCTTCCACATTGCTTCAGTTCCTGTGAAGCACGTAAAGGGTTAATAAACTTCTTGAATGTGGTTTTGAGCACCATGAGGGGTGCAGTTTTTAGAATGGTGTCCATTTTGGGTATTTTCTATCATATAGACCCCTCAAAGTGACTTCAAATGTGAGGTGGTCCCTAAAAAAAAATGGTGTTGTAAAAATGAGAAATTGCTGGTCAACTTTTAACCCTTATAACTTCGTAACAAAAAAAATTTTGTTCCCAAAATTGTGCTGATGTAAAGTAGACATGTGGGAAATGTTATTTATTAAGAAATTTGTGTGACATATCTCTCTGATTTCAGTGCATAAAAGTTGAAAATTTGAAAATTGCTAAATTTTCAAAATTTTCGCCATGTTTCCGTTTTTTTCATAAATAAGCGCAAGTCAGATAAAAATTTTTTTACCACTAACGTGAAGTACAATATGTCATGAAAAAACAATCTCAGAATCAGCTGGATTCGTTAAAGCGTTCCAGAGTTATAACCTCATAAAGTGACAGTGGTCAGAATTGTAAAAATTGGCCCGGTCATTAAGCTGCAAAATGGCTCTGTCACTAAGGGGTTAACAGTTTCAAACACAACAGTCCTAACAAAGAACAATATACAATAATTAAACAGAAAAAAAACTACCCTGCTCGTGACAGCTTACAATCTACACTAAGTAACAATGATAACAATAATGCAATAATTAGACAGAAATAAAACAACCCTGCTCGGGACAGCTAACAAACTACATTACGTAACAACGATAACAATATACAATAAGTAAACAAAAATTAAACTACACTGCTCGTGACAGCTTACAATCTACACTAAGTAACAATGATAAAAGTAGTTAAACCAAAAAAACAATCCTGCTCGTGACAAATAACAATCTACAATGAGGTGGGGAAGATACAGGGTGTATTTACAATAATGTACTTACAATGATAGTACTGAGGTTAGTCGAAAGTTGTGGAGGTCTGAGGACAAGGAGTTGGAGAAGAGCATGGTCCTCTTGGTGAGGACACGGAACTATTGACTGTTACCAGTCTTGCACGCATGGCTGACTTTGTTACGCAGCCTTTCCCGTCACCCTTGCGTTCTCAAAATTTTCGGTGACAGGCAATACTGATTGGTGACACTTCTAGACCCACGCTACAAGGAGAACTTTATATCACTTATTCCCGAGGCAGACAGGTGTACTAAAATGTTGGAGGACAAAAGGGCCCTTCTTGTAGAATTATTAAAAACATTCCCATTTGAAAACGCTGGCAGCAGAGGTCACAGACACAGTTCATTGGCAAAGCAAGGAGTACAGGTGAGAGAGACACAACTCCAATCCAGCAGAGGCAGTGGAACACTGGTATAGTTCTGGGAGAGTTTTCTCAGACCCTCCCATCTCCCTGGCCCTGAGGCGTGGGTGACTCTCCCAAGGAGTGCAAAGTTTGGTAAGATGCTGAGGGAGTACCTTGCTGACTGTACCAACGTCCTCTGTCATTCCTCTGTCCCTTATAATTTTTGATTAGCAAAGCTGAACACGTGGCATGAACTGGCTCTTTCTACTGAGCACGTGAGCTGTACTTACGGTCATGGAGCGCATGAGGCCTCACTCTCTGGCGGTCACTGGGCACACGGCACCTTGCTCTCTGGCAGTACCGATTTTAGTGGCACGAGCCAACGGGAACAGTCCTTTGTGGCGCCAGTGCTCTAAGGACGGAGCACGCTGCTCTACCTCTTATGCGCTGCTTGTCCAGGCAAAAAATCTCAGCTGTTGTGCCGCTTTCTCCTAAGCTGGCCCCTCTGCCTCTAGGTCACGGGGTCTGTCTGCTGCAGTTCGTCGCATCGCCGGCCCTTCGGTTGCGTAGTGCACTGCCCCCTTGCTGCTCACACGCTGACAGCTAGGGACTGAGCTGCTTTCAGCCTGTAATGTTACCCCTGATCTACAGTGTCCTGAGCTACTTTCAGCCTGTAATTATCACAATTAATTTTTGGATTCGTGGCAGCTCTGGTTTTGCTATAATTTCAATGGAGCTTTTTTCCTATGCTGATGACACTCAATTATACACTTCTTCTCCTGACATCATGCCTGCCTTTTTAGAAAACACCAGTAATTGTCTTACCGCTGTCTCGAAAATCATGTCCTCCCTCTATCTGAAACCGAACCTGTCAGAAACTGAACTCCTTGTGTTTCCTTATTCTACTAACCTACCTATGCCCGAGATTGCCATTTCCGTGTGTGGTTCCACCATTACTCCCCAGAAACATGCCTGCTGTCTTGGGGTCATACTTGATTCCGAGCTTTCATTCACCCCACATCCAATCACTGGCTCGCTCTTGTTATCTGCACCTCAAAAACATTTCTAGAATTTGACCCTTTCTTACTTTTAACTCTGCAAAAATTCTTACTGTTTCTCTTATTCATTCTCGTCTGGATTATTGTAACTCTCTACTAATCGTTCTCCCTCTTAAACTCTCCGCTCTCCAATCTGTCTTGAATGGTGCAGCTAGGATCACATTCTCACCAATCGTTACACCAATGCCTCTACCTTGTGCCAGTCCTTACACTTGTTACCTATCCACTCCAGAATCCAGTATAAACTTACTACCCTTACCCACAAAGCACTCCATGGCTCAGCATCACCCTACATCTACTCCCTTGTCTCAGTCTACCACCCTACCCGTGCCCTCCATTCTTCGAATGACCTGAGGTTAACAGCCTCAATAATAAGCACCTCCCACTCCTGTTTCCAAGACTTTTCACATGCTGCACCAACTTTTTGGGATGCACTACCCAGGTTAATTAAATTAATCCCCAATACCCACAGTTTTAAGTGTGCCCTAAAAATGCATTTCTTCAGACTGGCCTACCGCCTCAGCGCATTAACCTACCTCTCCTGTGTTGCCCATTCAAAATTTTTACCATAACTAGGTTCCTCGTATCATGTTCTCACATGCTTTATGCATTTAATAGCCCTCTGTGTCTGTATTGTTACATACTTGGGCTGATAACCGGTTCATTCATTTTACACTATGGCTGGTCCGAACAATAAAAGCAATTGCTATGATCCACCTTTCCTGTCTCCCTTTTTCCTCATAGATTGTAAGCTTGCGAGCAGGGCCCTCATTCCTCTCGGTATCTGTTTTGATCCATGTGTTTATTGTTATGCTGTAATATCTATTGTCTGTACAAGTCACCTCTAAAATGTAAAGTGCTGCGGAATATGTTGGCCCTATAGAAATAAAATTATTATTATTTAGTTTTGTGCCAGCAAGTGTTAATGTCAGTTTCCTTGCTTGCAGATGCTTTGTTCCTGGTCAGCTGATGTGTGTGGTGACCACTCCCACCATCCTTTAAAAAGTCATATTACCCATCAACTGACCGTCGGTAATAGAATAATCTATGATCGCTAGTCTGGAGTAAAGAGCTCTCTGGTTTCAGTGGTGATTAAGCTGTTTTTGTGGAGTTGTTGCTCCAGGCGCCTTATCCTCTGCTGTGTGGCACTTTGCAGCAGAGACAGTAGTTAAGTACTATTTCCCCTCTTTCTGTCTGTCTTGTGTTTGACACTCTCCCTGTGTTGTTTTACATCTGCAGTGGTGAGGCTAGCATCCTTGCTGGCCAGTGCACAAGCCAGAGAATAGTGAGGTGACAATTAGGGACTAGGCACTTGACAGCGGCAGGGGGAAGGAATCTCATATGGCGTTAGGGGAGATTAGGGACTGGCACAGGTTGGAGTTCAGGAGGTGCCCCATCCCTCATTCCCTACTGTGAGAGCCTTCCTCTCCTCATTCCATCCTGCTGTTGGTATAAGTTGTGTTGTCTGCTGGACCTACCAGTTTGCAGTACATTACAGTAATGTTACCTGATTCAACATGTCCTGAGCTGCTTTCAGCCAGTTATGAGCAGTCGGCATTGGATCTGTAATCATCGCACTCTCTGCATCTCCCAATTCCTGAAACATCAATTGATCCTGCTGCTTAGTATGGGATTTAGCTGCTGAGATTTCTTTTATAAATATACCTATAATGTTGGCCTTCATGGCTTCCCATACATATAAAATAGAAGTTGTATTTTTATTAATCACAAGATGATCCTTTAGTTCCACTTCAATTTTCCCCTCAAGGTCTATAACTTGCAACCAAAAGGGGTTTAATTTCCTTGTGGGTCTTCTCTTGCTTACAATTTTGTGAAACCAGACACAGAGACTTGCTGGAAGTGCTTTCCCTAGAATAAAAAAATTACCACTATTTTTTTTTTTTTTAAATCCCAACTAGTGATAAGTGAGTGTGCTCACCATTGATCAATGCTGGATCTATCATCGAGGTGCTTGGGTACATTATTTACTCAATTGAGTATTGCGGGTGCTAGAGCACCGTACTTGAGTTCGCCGCCCTTCATGTTTTGCAGCTGCTAGGGTACGTTCCCACGATCAGTATTTGTCCAGTCTTTCATGCAGCTGAATTTCCACATGAATCCCACAAATGAAAAAATGATGTGAGGTGACGGTCCCCCTATTTTTGATAACCAGCCAAGGTAAAGCTGACAGCTGGGGGCTTATATTATCAAGGTAGGAAGGTCCATTGTTTTTTGTCCTTCCCAGCCTAAAATATACTAGCCCATAGCCACCCCAGAATTGATGCATCACACGAGATGCTCCAATTCTGGCACTTTGCCCTGCTCTTACCGATTGCCCTTTTGTGGCGGCAATTGGGATAATGGTAGTTGAAGTTGATAACAGCTGTCATTTGTCAAAAATCACATCTGCCATCAAGCCCTGGGGTTAATAATGGAGAGGGGTCTATCAGACACCCCCATTACTAACCCCGTAATAAAAAAACAAAAACACACAGAAAAAAACACTTTATTTGAATAAAGAGTCCCCCCACACTATCCCTCGTTCTCCAATTTATTGAAAAAAAAAATCCCAAGCAGGTCCACAGTAATCCAGCAAATTCGAAGTAGTCCAGAAAAAGAACCTGAAAGACAAAAAGACAGAAAACTACTTTCCCAGCATCACTAGATGTCTATCGCTCAGTAGCCTTAACTTGGAATGTTATGAAGTCCTCAGAAAGATTAGTGCTTGCTTACTTGAGTCCAAGGGTGAGGGCTTTTGCTGACCCCCTACAGTTTGCTTTCCAGCATAGACTGGGGTTGGAAAATGCTGTTCTGTCTCTGTTAAATGCAGTACTGTACATTCATTTTTGGATAATGATGGAAACATTGTACGCGCAATGTTCTTTGACTTCTGTTCCTGTCAGACTAATCTGATAACTTTTTATGAAGAGGTAAGTTCCGGACTGGACCAAGGGAATGCAGTGGACACGGTGTATATGGACTTTTCAAAAGCTTTTGATATGGTGCCACACAAAAGGTTGATACATAAAATGAGAACAATGGGGATAGGGAAAAATATGTGTAAGTGGGTTGAGAACTGGCTCAGGGATAGGAAACAAAGGGTGGTTATTAATGGAACACACTCGGACTGAGTCACGGTTAGCAGTGGGATACCACAGGGGTCAGTATTGAGGCCGCTTCTTTTTAACATATTTATTAATGACGTTGTAGGGGGCATACAGAGTAGAATTTCAATATTTGCAGATGACACTAAACTCTGAAGGGTAATCAATACAAAGGAGGACAATTTAATATTACAGGAAGATTCATGTAAACTAGAAGCTTGGGCTGATAAATGGCAAATGAGCTTTAATGGGGATAAATGTAAGGTCATGCACTTGGGTAGAACAAATAAGATGTATAATTATGTGCTTAATTGTAAAACACTGGGCAAAACTGTCACTGAAAAAGACCTGGGTGTATAGGTGGACGACAAACTCACATTTAGAGGCCAGTGTCAGGCAGCTGCTGCAAAGACAAATAAAATAATGGGATGCATTAAAAGAGGCATAGATGCTCATGAGGAGAACATAATTTTACCTCTATACAAGTCACTAGTGCGACCACACTTAGAATACTGTGTACAGTTCTGGTCTCCGGTGTATAAGAAAGACATAGCTGAACTGGAGCGGGTGCAGAGAAGAGAGACCAAGGTTATTAGAGAACTGGGGGGTCTGCAATACCAAGACAGGTTATTACACTTGGGGTTATTTAGTTTTGAAAAACGAAGTCTTAGGGGTGATCTTATTACAATGTATAAATATATGAGGGGACAGTACAAAGACCTTTCTAATGATCTTTTTACTCTTAGACCTGTGACGGGGACAAGGG
This sequence comes from Oophaga sylvatica, assembly GCA_033576555.1. Lineage (NCBI taxonomy): Eukaryota > Metazoa > Chordata > Amphibia > Anura > Dendrobatidae > Oophaga > Oophaga sylvatica. Next base: position 12,491,703 of record JARQOD010000003.1, on the reverse strand, counting down.
GGCATCCTCTACGTCTGGAGGAAAGAAGGTTTAGTCATAATCACAGACGCAGATTCTTTACTGTAAGAGCAGTGAGACTATGGAACTCTCTGCCGTATGATGTTGTAATGAGTGATTCCCTACTAAAATTTAAGAGGGGACTGGATGCCTTTCTTGAAAAGTATAATATTACAGGTTATATATACTAGATTCCTCGATAGGGCGTTGATCCAGGGAACTAGTCTGATTGCCGTATGTGGAGTCGGGAATTTTTTTCCCCAATGTGGAGCTTAGTGTTTGCCGCATGTTTTTTTTTTGCCTTCCTCTGGATCAACATGTTAGGGCAGGTTAGGATAGGCTATGGGTTGAACTAGATGGACTTAAAGTCTACCTTCAACCTTAAATACTACTATGTTCTCCAGTCTATACCTTACAGCCACTCTTATGACTGATATGAAGGTAGAGGAATGGATGACAAATTGGATAACAGACTACCTGTTAGAGAGGCCACAGTTTGTCCTGATAGGAGCGATTGTGTCTGGCAGATTATTGAGCAGTGTAGGTGCTGAGGAACGGTGCTGTCGTCCTTTCTTTTCACATTGTATACAGCAGATTTTCAGTATAAATCAGATTTTTGCCACCTCAAAAAATTCTTGGATGACTCCATGGTAGTCAGATGCCTTTGGAGGTCCGGAGGTAGGAAGAATATAGGAGGATGGTGTTGGATTTTGTGAATTGGTGCCAGGATAACTATTACAACTAAACATAAAGAAAATTAAAGGAGCTGGTGGTGAACTATGGCATGAGAAAATGGGAGGTTCACCTGTCACTATTGCTGGTCAGGAAGTGGAACAAGTTGAGAGGTACAAATAGTTGGGGGTCAACTTGGAGAGCAAACTAGACTGGAGGTGCCATATGGAGATTTATAAGAACGAGATAAGAAAACTGTACTTCCTACGGAAACTAAAGTCATATAATGGGTGAAGCAAAATGTTAATCATAGAATCATAGAATGGTAGGGTTGGAAGGGACCTCCTGAGTCATCTGGTCCAACCCCCTGCTCAAAGCAGGATTCACTAAATCATCACAGACAGATGTCTGTCCAGCCTCTGTTTGAAGACTTCCATTGAAGGAGAACTTACACCTCTCGTGGCAGCCTGTTCCACTCATTGATCACTCTAACTGTCAAAAAGTTTTTTCTAATATCTAATCTGTGTCTCCTCCCATTCAGTTTCATCCACTGCTTCTAGTCTTCTAGATTGCTTCTAGTCTTCTCATTGCTTCTAGAAATGTTCTACCAGTCCATCGTGGCAAGTGCCATATTTTTTTTGCAATCATATCCTGGGGAAGTAGTGTGTGAGTGTCTGATGCTAATACGCTGAACAAGCTTATCAAGAAGGCAAGCTTCACTGTTGACCATCATCTTGCCACTTTTGAAGAGGTAGTGGAGGAAAGAATTCAGAAGAAGTGTTTGGCGATAATGAAGAATAACGCATACCCTTCAGTAACCGTCTAATCCTACTAGGGTGTAAGAAGGAAAGATACTGGAAATCGTTTTTGCCGACTGCTATGGGAATGTACGACTGCCTAAGTGTGAAATTCTCTAAGTGGCTGGGGTATTATTGGCGATCTAATTGTATATAGTACTGACCGGTCATGAATAGGAATGTGTGAGATGATAACTGCAAAATTCTACTGTTATGTTGTAATTCATGTCTATGTTCTGCTGCTGTGATTGTCATTTCCCTCAGGATCAATAAAGTGTATTGCATCGTATATTGTAAATAAAGACAATAAAAAGTCCTCTTTCACAAATTACCCAATCCATTGCCTTGCACGTTCGATGTAGTCCATGGTGTCTGTGAATAGCAGTAAAGTGATCGCTATTCACAGGCGCCAGGGAGTGATTTCAAAGCTCATAATCGTCGCTGGCTCCTGCTGCAGTCAGAGAGACACGGCAGCACTGATGGCCGTTGTAGTCAGTACCTGGCACCTGTTAATAGCGGTCACTTTACTGCTGTTCACAGACACTGGAGACTGATTTGAGGAACGTGGACTACATCGTAGCTGCATGGCAATGTTTTGGGCTATGAATTGGTGAAAGAGGGACTGTCTATGTTTTTGTTAATGTCTTTCAGGGTTTTTTTCTGGACTACTTTGGATTTGTTGGATTACTGCAGACCTGCCTGGGATTTTTTTTTTCAATAAATTGGTGATCAAGGTAAAGTGAAGGGGAGTCTATTCAAATAGTGTTTTTTTCTGTGTTTTTTTATTACTGGGTTAGTAATGGAGTGTCTAATAGACACCTCTCTATTATTCACCTCAGGGCTTCATGGCAGATGTGATTTTTGACAAATCACAGTTGTTATCAACCACAAATACCATTATTATTATTTATTTATATAGCAGCATTGATTCCATGGTGCTGTACATGAGAAGGGGTTACATGCAAATTACAGATATCACTTACAGTAAACAAACCAACAATGACAGACTGATACAGAGGGGAGAGGACCCTGCCCTTTCGGGCTTACATTCTACAGGATTGTGGGGCAGGAGACAGTAGGTTGGGGGGTTGCAGCAGCCCCGGTGTTGGTGAGGCGGTAGCTCCTGTAGTGGGGAGGAGGTAGGGGGGGCAGGCTCTGTAAGCTTCCTGAAAGGGGGTTTTCAGTTCATGAAGGATCCAAAGGGTTTGATAGTCAGAGTTTTTGGGGAAAAAAAAACCAGAGGATGGGGGAAAAGGGAAAAAGTCTTGGGGGGTTGGGTGGGATGAAAAATGTGGAGGGAAAAGGGGGGGGTTTGGGGGGATGGAGATTATGTGGGGAGGTATCGGGAGTTTATTCAAGATATATGGGGGAGACGGGTTTATAGATGACTTGTGGGGTATAAAAATTTTAAATGGAAGCTGAGGGAAGGGAACCCCGGAAAGATTTCAGAGGGGAAAACGGGGAGTAGAAGAGGAAAAATTAGTGGGAAAATTTTTAAAGGTGGGGAGGGTCCAGGGTGTTAGGAGACCCAGAAAAGGTGTTGCGTAGTCGGGCGGAGTAATGAGGGCATCAAAGTTTTGTAGATTGAGGGTTGAGGTGATGGATTTGGAAATTTTTTGAGGGGCGCAGGAGGAGAAAGAGCTTTTTTGGGGGTTTTAAGGGGGCAGAGTAAAGGGGTATCGGGCAGGGGCTTCCGGAGGGGGAAAGGGGTCAAAATGTGATAGTAGGGGGGAAGGAAGATCCTGGGAGGGGGTTGAGTAATTTGCCCTTGTTTTTTAGGGCGAGAGGGGGGGTTGGTGTGCCACCCGGACGGACACCCGGAGGTGCCGGGCCCCGAGGGTAGTTTGAGTATCACAGAAAAGGTGGATAAACCTGGGACTTTTTGATTCCCCGGCAAGTGATAGTTTAAAAAGAGTGAGGTTCTAGAACAGACCTTGGGGTCCCAAAAAAGGGGTGGGATGGGAGGTTGTGGGGAGTGGGGGATGCTGAAGTGCGGTTGGGGGTTTTGGGTGCCCCGGATAGGGCGAGGTTTTTATCCCAAAAGGGAGGAGAGGATCTGTAGGGGGAGGTGGCAACTGTTGAAGCAGGGATAGGTCTGAAGCGGAGTATAGAGATTGTCCTTTAGTTTGGCTGTAATGGCGTTGTGTTTTGGGGTGGGGGCTGTCCGGGGGGGTGGGGAGGGAAAACCCCCGGAGATGTCAAAGAGCAATTAGATGGGGGTGGGAAAAGTTCGCATGGCGTGCTCCCCCAGGGTTTGAAAGCGAAGGGGGCAGCGATTTTGGGTGATGGGACAAGGGGGGGGGTTGATGGTTGGCTTTTTAAAAGGAAAAGGATGATTGTGGATGTTTGAAGGCAAAAGGGAGTACGGAGGCCACTGCACCGGGGTTTTGGGAAAGGGGTAAAAAAAAAATTGGGGTTTCTTGGGCTTGTATTTTTAAGCTGGTTTTTTTAAGGATGGCCCCGGTTTTGGATTTTTTGAAGGCAAAGGGAAGACCCCGGAGGGCCCAAAATGCCCAGGGTTGGGAAGAGAAGGGAAAGGGGAAAATTTTTCCGGGTTTTGGGGGGGGTTTTTTTTTAACTGCTGGGGGGCCCAATAACCAGGGCCTTTTCCGGGATACACACTGTCTCCTTTGCCTTTGGGGGTTTCAACAAGGGGGGACCCCCATGTAAGTGCAGTAAAAACATGTAGACGGAAAAGAACAAAAGTTTTTTCCTTTGTACTCTACCCCTAAATCTGTAGTTTTTTTTTCGCTTTTTTCCAGTACTTTTCCCGGGGACGGCACAGTGATATCACATTTGTCCCCCCGTGTCACTTGCGGATGACTGAGTCCATGCTGGTAGAAAAAATGGCAATTCTTGTGGGTATTGGACACCGCTTCGTGTGAACAAAGGAAGTGCGCACCCCCCCGATTAAAGGGGGGTGCGTGTGTGCTCCGTAGCGTTGTGGTGTAATGACCCTGATGCGCTAGGGGGACTGTGAAAGGCCCCCCGGATATTGGAGGGTGTGTGGATGACGTTTTTTTCACAGAGGTGGGGGCCGTGAGGAAGCGAGCATTTTTGTTCAGCAAACTACTGCTGAATTTTGTTTAAAAAGGGGGGTTCCCCGGTACTAGGAGAGCTGGGGGGTTCCAGTCACCTACAACCCCCCCAAAAGGGGGAGGTTGAATCCCAAGATAAAGCCAGAGTTTTTGTTCAAGAGGGCCTTGGTGGGGTTAAAAAATGTGACCTCCATGTACCCCGCCTCCCTGGGGCGGGGTTTCGGTTGAAAAACGGTTTTTTTGGCCCTTGGGGTGTGTGGGAGTCGCAGGTGGACAGGCTTTCCTGTGCCCGGGGGGACTTCAGAGAGGTCTCTGAAAATGAAGGCGGGCTCAGGGGAGTAAGCATTGAAGGTGTATTGAGGTTACCTTGGTTTTTTGCAAAAACCAAAAAAACTTTTGGGAAAAAAGTGCTCCTAATTACCTCTAAGCAGCCCGGGGGGAAACCCTTCAATTGGTGGATGGAATCTGGCAGCACCCAAAATGGGACTGTTCCGGGGTGGGAATCGGCCCCGAGAGGAACGGACGGTTGTGAAACCCCGGGGGACCGTGGTCACGAAAAAAAATGTGCTTGAGGGTTTTTTTGGGGTCCCCCTGAAGATAAGAGGTTCGAAGAACTGTTTAAACAGTGGTGACGACAGGAGCTGTGTTATGTGACCGGGTCTTTTAGAAGTAAGGAAAAAGCATGCTGGAGGATACCTCAGAGGGGTGCCGGAAACCTGCGTGGCCAATAGGAAAAAAAACGGGGGCTGTGGTGTACTGACGGGTCGTGAGACTTTTTTTCCCCTTTGTGGGGCTCTCTGGGAGGAGGTGTCCGAAAATCTGTGGCCGGTGACGACAGGGTTGGGGTGTGTACGGTCATGAGAAAGACGGATTTTTGTATTTGGGACTCGAGGCTGAGGTTCCAGGAACCGTGTGGCTGACGCCAAGGGGGGGGCTTGCAACCTGCTAGGTGGTTTGGAACTTGAGAAAATCAGTGGAAAAAAATTTTTTTTTTTGGTGTTTTTTTTTCTGGAAAGTGTGGGTGGTGTGTGGCTCTTGGGGGCCCGAAGGGCAAGCGGTGGCTTGCTGTGGGGTCACGAAGGGGACAGCGGCAAACAGGCAGTGTGCAAGACTTG
>JARQOD010000003.1:12340653-12485984 GCA_033576555.1 Oophaga sylvatica | reverse complement strand
TTAAGGGGGGACGGATGCCTTTCTTGAAAAGAAAATTTATTAAGGTTATAAAATACTAGATTCCTCGATGGGGGGCTTTGACCCGGGGAACTGTCGTTTCCCCGTATGTGGAGTGGGGAAATTTTTTTCCCCCCCAAAGTGGGTTTTAGTGTTTGCCGCATTTTTTTTTTTCCCTTCCCCCTCTGGACCCAAATTTTAAAGGGCGGGTTAGGTTTGGCAAAGGGGTTAAACTAGATGGATTTAAAGTCTACCTTAAAACCTTTAAATACTACAGGGTTCTCCCATTTCAAATACCTTACACCACTCTTATGACTGATATAAAGGGTAGGGGAAGGGATGAAAAAATTGGATAACAGACAAACCTTTTAAAAGAGAGGCCACAGTTTGTCCGGGATGGGAAAGCGATTGTGTCGGCAGATTTTTGAGCAGTGTAGGTGCGGGGAAAAAGGGTGCTTTCGTCCTTTTTTTCCCCACATTGTTTTACAGCAGATTTTCGTATAAATCAATTTTTGCCCCCTTTCAAAAAATTTTTGGGAAAGACTCCATGGTATCAATCCCTTTTGGAGGCCCGGGAGGGGGAAAAAAATATAGGAGGATGGTTTTGGGTTTTTTGTGAATTGGTGCCAGGAAACTTTTAAACAACAAAACATAAAAAAATTAAAGGGGGCTGGGGGTGAACTATGGCAGAGAAAATGGGGGGTTTTCACCTGTCACTTTTCTGGTCGGGAAAGGAACAAGTTGAGAGGTACAAATAGTTGGGGGTCAACTTGGAGAGCAAACTAGACTGGAGGTGCCATATGGAGATTTATAAGAACGAGATAAGAAAACTGTACTTCCTACGGAAACTAAAGTCATATAATGGGTGAAGCAAAATGTTAATCATAGAATCATAGAATGGTAGGGTTGGAAGGGACCTCCTGAGTCATCTGGTCCAACCCCCTGCTCAAAGCAGGATTCACTAAATCATCACAGACAGATGTCTGTCCAGCCTCTGTTTGAAGACTTCCATTGAAGGAGAACTTACCACCTCTCGTGGCAGCCTGTTCCACTCATTGATCACTCTAACTGTCAAAAAGTTTTTTCTAATATCTAATCTGTGTCTCCTCCCATTCAGTTTCATCCCACTGCTTCTAGTCTTCTAGATTGCTTCTAGTCTTCTCATTGCTTCTAGAAATGTTCTACCAGTCCATCGTGGCAAGTGCCATATTTTTTTTGCAATCATATCCTGGGGAAGTAGTGTGTGAGTGTCTGATGCTAATACGCTGAACAAGCTTATCAAGAAGGCAAGCTTCACTGTTGACCATCATCTTGCCACTTTTGAAGAGGTAGTGGAGGAAAGAATTCAGAAGAAGTGTTTGGCGATAATGAAGAATAACGCATACCCTTCAGTAACCGTCTAATCCTACTAGGGTGTAAGAAGGAAAGATACTGGAAATCGTTTTTGCCGACTGCTATGGGAATGTACGACTGCCTAAGTGTGAAATTCTCTAAGTGGCTGGGGTATTATTGGCGATCTAATTGTATATAGTACTGACCGGTCATGAATAGGAATGTGTGAGATGATAACTGCAAAATTCTACTGTTATGTTGTAATTCATGTCTATGTTCTGCTGCTGTGATTGTCATTTCCCTCAGGATCAATAAAGTGTATTGCATCGTATATTGTAAATAAAGACAATAAAAAGTCCTCTTTCACAAATTACCCAATCCATTGCCTTGCACGTTCGATGTAGTCCATGGTGTCTGTGAATAGCAGTAAAGTGATCGCTATTCACAGGCGCCAGGGAGTGATTTCAAAGCTCATAATCGTCGCTGGCTCCTGCTGCAGTCAGAGAGACACGGCAGCACTGATGGCCGTTGTAGTCAGTACCTGGCACCTGTTAATAGCGGTCACTTTACTGCTGTTCACAGACACTGGAGACTGATTTGAGGAACGTGGACTACATCGTAGCTGCATGGCAATGTTTTGGGCTATGAATTGGTGAAAGAGGGACTGTCTATGTTTTTGTTAATGTCTTTCAGGGTTTTTTTCTGGACTACTTTGGATTTGTTGGATTACTGCAGACCTGCCTGGGATTTTTTTTTCAATAAATTGGTGATCAAGGTAAAGTGAAGGGGAGTCTATTCAAATAGTGTTTTTTTCTGTGTTTTTTTATTACTGGGTTAGTAATGGAGTGTCTAATAGACACCTCTCTATTATTCACCTCAGGGCTTCATGGCAGATGTGATTTTTGACAAATCACAGTTGTTATCAACCACAAATACCATTATTATTATTTATTTATATAGCAGCATTGATTCCATGGTGCTGTACATGAGAAGGGGTTACATGCAAATTACAGATATCACTTACAGTAAACAAACCAACAATGACAGACTGATACAGAGGGGAGAGGACCCTGCCCTTTCGGGCTTACATTCTACAGGATTGTGGGGCAGGAGACAGTAGGTTGGGGGGTTGCAGCAGCTCCGGTGTTGGTGAGGCGGTAGCTCCTGTAGTGGTGAGGAGGTAGCGGGGTCAGTGCAGTCTGTAAGCTTTCCTGAAGAGGTGGGTTTTCAGGTTCCATCTGAAGGATCCAAATGTGGTTGATAGTCAGACGTGTTGGGGCAAAGAATTCCAGAGGATGGGGAAATTCGGGAAAAGTCTTGGAGGCGGTTGGGTGAGGAGTGAATAAGTGTGGAGGAGAGAAGGAGGTCTTGGGAGGACTGGAGATTATGTGAGGGAAGGTATCGGGAGATTAGTTCAGAGATATATGGGGGAGACAGGTTATAGATGACTTTGTAGGCAGTATTAATAATTTGAACTGGATACGCTGAGGGAATGAGAACCAGTGAAGAGATTTGCAGAGGGGAAAAGCGGAGGAGTAGAAAGGAGAGAGATGAATTAGTCGGGCAGCAGAGTTAAGGATGGACTGGAGAGGTGCCAGGGTGTTAGCAGGGAGACCACAGAAAAGGATGTTGCAGTAGTCGAGGCGCGAGATAATGAGGGCATGCACAAGCATTTTAGTAGATTGAGGGTTGAGGATAGGATGGATTCTGGAAATATTTTTGAGCTGGAGGCGACAGGAGGTAGAAAGAGCTTGTATGTGGGGTTTGAAGGAAAGGGCAGAGTCAAGGGTTACTCCGAGGCAGCGGACTTCCGGTACGGGGAAAAGCGTGATGTCATTAATTGTGATAGATAGGTCAGGTAAGGAAGATCCATGGGATGGGGGAAAGATGATGAGTTCAGATTTGTCCACATTGAGTTTGAGGAAGCGAGAGGAGGAGGATATGGCTGATAGACACTCCGGGATTCTGGACAGCAGAGAGGTGACGTCTGGGCCAGAGAGGTAGATCTGAGTATCATCAGCATAAAGGTGGTACTGGAATCCATGGGACTTTATGAGTTGCCCCAGGCCAAGTGTATAGATTAAGAAGAGTAGAGGTTCTAGAACAGAGCCTTAGGGGACTCCAAAAGAGAGAGGGTGGGATGGGAGGTAGTGTGGGAGTGGGAGATGCTGAATGTGCGGTTGGAAGGGTATGAGGTGATCCAGGATAGGGCGAGGTCTTTGATGCCAAAGGAGGAGAGGATCTGTAGTAGGAGGTAGTTGTCAACTGTTGAAAGCAGAGGATAGGTCTAGAAGCAGGAGTATAGAGTATTGTCCTTTAGCTTTGGCTGTAAGTAGGTCGTTAGTGATTTTGGTCAGGGCTGTCTCAGTGGAGTGATGGGGACGGAAACCAGATTGCAGATTGTCAAAGAGCAAGTTAGATGAGAGGTGGGAGGAAAGTTCAGCATGGACGTGCTGCTCCAGGAGTTTGAAAGCGAATGGGAGCAGCGATATTGGGTGATAGCTGGACTTAGCGGTTGGGTTGATGGTTGGCTTTTTAAGGATAGGCATGATTGTGGCATGTTTGAAGGCAGAAGGGAAGGTACCGGATGGCCACTGCACCAGGGCATTGGGAAGAGGGGTAAAGCAAAAGTTCTCGGGCTTCTGTGGGCTTGTATTTTTAAGCTGGTTGGCTTTTTAAGGATAGGCGTGATTGTGGCATGTTTGAAGGCAGAAGGGAAGATACCGGATGGCCACTGCACCAGGGCATTGGGAAGAGAAGGGTAAAGCAAATGTTCTCGGGTTTCTGTGGGCTGGTATTTTTAAGCTGCTGAGGGCCCAATAACCAGGGACCTTCCCAGGGATACACAGCTGTCTCCTTTGCCTTTGCTGGTTATCAACAATGGGGGGACCCCATGTCAAGTGCAGTACACTACACATGTAAGACAGGAAAAAGATATCTCACAGATATCTATCTTTGTACATCTAGCACCTAAATACTGTAGTTTTTATTCGCATTCTATTCCAGTACATGTCACACGGACGGCACAGTGATATCACACTTTGTGTCATCCGTGTGCACATTTGCAGGATGTACTGAGATCCATGCTGGTAGAAAAAAATGGACATATTTACTTGTGGGTCATATGGACACACGCTTCGTGTGAACACACAGGCATGTGCGCAGCCCCCTAGATTATAATGGGTGTGCGTGTGTGTCTCCAGTACGCGTTGTGGTGTAATGACCCCTGATGCAGCTAGGGGGCACTGTGTATGGCCCTCGGGATATGCATGGAGGCATGTGATGGATGGACGTTATGTATCACAGAGGTGGGTGGCCCTGTGATGGAAGCCTGAGCATGTTTTGTTCAGCAGATCTACTGCTGAGAGTTTTGCTATATATTGGGAGGCTTCCAGGTGACTAGGAGAGCTGGGCGGGTCCAGTCACCTACAAACCCACCCAAGGGGTATGTGTCTGAATACCCAAGATAAAGCCAGTATGTTTATGTGTATCAAGAGGACCTGTGGTGAGGTCATAACCATGTGACCTAACCATGTGATCCTGACCTCACCTGTGGGCGGGGTTACGGCTATGTAACTGAGTTGTGTTTGGCACCTGAGAGAGTGTGTGGGAGTCTGCCAGTGTGGACAGGCTTCCATGTGTCCCAGGCAGGACATTACAGAGAGGTCTCTGTAACTGAAGAGCGAGGCTCCAGGCAGGAGCTGAAGCATTGAAGAGTGTATTGTATGTTACCATATGGTTTATGATGCAATAAACCTAAAGACTTTTTGCATAAGAAAGTGTCTCCTGAATTACCTCTGAAGCAGCCGAGTGAGGAAAACCTTACAATTGGTGGATGGAATGCTGGCAGCGACCCAAGGAGCACATGTTCCAGGACTGGGAATCAGGAACCAGAGGAGGAACGGACGGTCTGTGAAAACCGTGAGTGTGACCAGTGGTCACGAATAAACTGTGCATTGATGTTTATATGTGGTGCCTCTGAAGATAAGAGGTATCTGAAGAAACTGTTAAGCAGTGGTGACAGACAGGAGTCTGTGTTATGTGACCGGGGTCATTGAGAAGTAAGGAAAAAGCATGCTGAGAGGATACCTCAGAGGAGGTGTCCGGAAACCTGCGTGGCCAATAGGTAACAGACAGGAGTCTGTGGTGTACTGACGGGTCAGTGAGACTGTTTTTTCCTTTGTGGGATGCCTCTCTGAGAGAGGAGGTGTCCGGAAATCTCTGTGGCCAAGAGTGACAGACAGGAGTCTGTGGTGTGCTGACGGGTCAGTGAGAAAGACTGTATTTTTGTATTTGCTGGGTACCTCTGAGGCTGAGGTCTCCAGGAACCTGTGTGGCTGACGCCAACAGGGGACGGTCTTGACAACCGTGCTAGGCTGGTCGGAATCAGTGAGAAGAATCAGTGAGAAACTATTTTTTTTTTTTGGTGTTTTTTTTCTCTGGAACACGTGTGAGGTGTGTGTTGTGGCTCATCGGAGTCCACGAAGGTGACAAGCGGCTGGCTGTGACTCGTGGGGTCACGAAGGTGACAAGCGGCAAAACAGCGCAGTGTGCAGAGACTTGTGGTAGCAAGAGCTGCAGTGGCAAGGACAGCAAGAGGTTCTGCAGCAGCAAGAGCTGCAGTGGCAGCAGCGGCTTGTGCGTGGCAGCCGGAGGTGCTGGCGGGTGGTGGCAGTACCAGCAGGAGCTGGTGAGGTACCATAAGGACATCAGGTCCAGAGTGGGTGACCTCTTAAAGTGACGGTACCAGCCCCGAGAGACATAAGGGTCTGTGCGAACTGGGGCCTGTAAGAGCCGTGATGTGTACCCCAGTGTTGGGTGGTGTCCCTAGAGGGGGAGGAGTCCCAAAAGGGGGGCGGCAACCCAAAACAGGGATGGTTACCCAAAAGGGGGCGGAGTCCCAAAAGGGGGCGGTATCCCAAATTGGGGTGGCGGCAGGAAAAGAGGTGGCGATGATTAAGCTGAAGGACGGTTGCCAGGTTCAGGGTCCGAACAGCGCATGTCCAGGATGTTGTACTGACTTTCCATCTGACAAGGTGTCAGGGAGCTGTTCTGTAGAAGTCAATGGAGAGTGTGTGATTGGACTTCTGGACTCAGGGAGCCAGGTGACACTGGTGAGCGCCACACTCCCTGTCTATCTGATTCCCGGAAGGAAGATGGAAGTCCACTGCGGACATGGAGTCTCTAGGGATTATCCGGTGTCCAGGGTAATCATTGAGACGTCCACTATTATTGCTACCCATGATGTCCCTGTAGTCCCGGACTTACCATACCCTGTAGTAATTGGCCAGGACTTTAAATGGTTTTGGGATTTGTGGGAGGAAAGAGGAGTGCTTGATTGCTCAGAAGGGAGCAAGAATGACCCTAAGGGAGTCTCACCACAGCAGGCTGCTGTAGTGGGTCCTGATGGTGTGATGTGTGAAAAGAAGGTAACACCTAATATCGATAGTCTAGAGTTCCAGGTGACCAGAAGAACGTATGGGTCAGACCAACTCGGGGACATTGGGACAGTGACACCTCCCAAAACTGATGAGTCAGACGGTGACACAGGAGGAAAGGATGCGTCTGCCCGACTGACTGACATGATATCCTCTGAAATGTATGACAACAGAACCCATGACAATGTGGTAGTTAAGACCTCTAGAACGGACACCCGGTTAGAGGGTAACGGGAGGGGCCCCGAGAGTGACTCCTGTGCAGACTGTGACTCGACCGCAAGGGAAAGCGAGTGCAGTAATGTGGAGCCGAGTAAAAATGGTTGATCTTCCTCTCGCCGCAGGGGCCGTGGAAAGGCGGGACAGGCTAAATCCTCTAAGAAGCAAAATGATGAGGAAGAGTCAGGGTCAGGTACCGGTCAGGTGACTGTCCTTAATGAGGAGATAGAGCTGTGTAAAGAAACAGTGAAAGAGGCAGTCGAGCAGGAAAGGGTCCTGAGACGAATGATTGAGCACAAAGTGGAGGAGCTGGAGAAGGAAGTCTCTAAGCTCAGAAATCATCTGTCAGCGTGTAAGAGTATGAACAAGGCTCTATGGAAAGAGACGGAGGTGCTCAGAGAGGCCCAAGAGAAACATCAGCAGGAGTGTCGCTGCTTGGCAGAAGAGCGAGATAGAGTTCTCCGAGAGCTCAAGATAGAGGAGGAGACTAGTGCCCAGCTCCAGAAATCGATGGGAGAAGAAATCCAGCAGGAGAAGTGCCATGCAGATGGTCACACAAAGGAGATTGAGGTCTTGGAAAACCGTACTAACGCTCAGGACGAGGAGGTCCAACAGTCTGTCCAAGAAGGTGACGGGTCGGTTTTCAAGTGTATAATAGAGGTACCCGAAGACATGCAAGAAGCTTGTGCCAGTGAGGATGTGCATGAGGCCTTTAGAAAAGCGGTAGAAGCATGCAGTGTGAACTGGGTGCCAGAGATGAAACAGTTAGTCATACTGTCGACTAAGGAAGTCACGATGAAGCGGGTGGCTATCCTGAGGGACATGCACCTACATTGTCTCCGCACGAAGCAAATGATCCTAGTGAGAAATCACGAAGCCACTCGACGGTTGGAGAAAGCAAAAAAGGTTCAAAGTCAGCTTGGATTGATGGAAGACATCATTCAAGTGCCCAGAGGTCTGGTGAAGAAAGTCATCGGAAGACTGGGGAAAGTGATGCAGGAGATGGTGAATAGGTCCGGTGTGACGAGAGTCCGGATTCCTGCTGATGACGAAGTCCAGGTCAGGGGTGAAGACGGGATGGTTCTATTCCTCGTTGTCGGATCCAGGGAGAGCCTTGGGAATATCCGGATGCTCCTGGAGTATCGTGTGTCGTACCTGAGAGAAGTAGAGCAGCTACGACTTGAGAGGGAGCAGGTCAACAGAAACCTACGGGAAATGGAAAGAAGATGGTCGCCACCTTCAACCCCTGGTATTGAGAGGCGAAGAGGTTCGCTTAAGACGAGAAGTCCTCAAGCTGGAGATAATACAGGAAATAGAGCGCCTGATGGAAGAGGTAGAAATAGTGATGCCTCAGTTAGCTCAGTGATGAGAGACCTAAGCAAGAGAACCTGTAGTGGACGAAATGAAAAGGACTCAGACCAGACAGGACGTATGGGTGCAAGAGAATTGCGACGCCGTACTGACCGCTGGGGATGCGGGTGGTCTGACAGGGGGGCATCAGCAACAGATGTGACAGAGTCGGAGGACAGACGCCTACCAAAGAGATTAGTAGCAGGGTCCGACTTAGAGAGACGGTTTGACTGGCAGAGACGACCGAGAAGGATCTCTGGTCGGGTAAAAAGTGTTCAACCCCACAAGTTTGAACAGAGGGGGGAGGTATGTGGTGTAATGACCCCTGATGCAGCTAGGGGGCACTGTGTATGGCCCTCGGGATATGCATGGACGCATGTGATGGATGGACGTTATGTATCACAGAGGTGGGTGGCCCTGTGATGGAAGCCTGAGCATGTTTTGTTCAGCAGATCTACTGCTGAGAGTTTTGCTATATATTGGGAGGCTTCCAGGTGACTAGGAGAGCTGGGCGGGTCCAGTCACCTACAAACCCACCCAAGGGGTATGTGTCTGAATACCCAAGATAAAGCCAGTATGTTTATGTGTATCAAGAGGACCTGTGGTGAGGTCATAACCATGTGACCTAACCATGTGATCCTGACCTCACCTGTGGGCGGGGTTACGGCTATGTAACTGAGTTGTGTTTGGCACCTGAGAGAGTGTGTGGGAGTCTGCCAGTGTGGACAGGCTTCCATGTGTCCCAGGCAGGACATTACAGAGAGGTCTCTGTAACTGAAGAGCGAGGCTCCAGGCAGGAGCTGAAGCATTGAAGAGTGTATTGTATGTTACCATATGGTTTATGATGCAATAAACCTAAAGACTTTTTGCATAAGAAAGTGTCTCCTGAATTACCTTCTGAAGCAGCCGAGTGAGGAAAACCTTACAGCGTGAAAACAGTCATCACATGTCCTGGAAACACTGAACTGTGCAGGGGCCTAATGTGTATGGGGCCTGAGAATGCTGATTTTTCAGCAACCTTAAAAATAATTTTCCTTGATAATAGATCTGACTTGTTTGTTGGGCGATTGGTGGCCTCTTTAAAAAAACCTGATAATTGGCAAACAATTGCTCCTAGGAATGTTTGTTGCAACTTGTGTAAATGTGCTCGTAGAGGGCAAAATGCTTGATATGCCCCAAGTGCCTGCATCCCACCCTACGCCATTGTATGCATGTGTAAAAAGAGATCTCTAACACAATCGACATGCTGCACCACATGGTCAACCAAGTGGTATAAAGACCTGCAATGTAAGGTTCTTTGTCTCTGTTGACATGTTCCTTGAAACTCAGTTTTCCGTCGGCCATTTTGCTTTCTGTCTTTCTGCAGCTCTTGCCCTCAGTTAATATGGAGCTTCCAGTTTTCATGTTCCCGCCCTGATTCTTCCCTCTTGCTTCTTAAGCAGCCTCAGCTGAACAATCAGTGCTCCTGAATCAAGCCTCAGTCAGTCTGTGACCTGACTTCTGGAAACCTTGGACTTGTACTCCAGCTATTCCCTACTGAGGAACCTTGGAACACTTTTGGACTCTGGAAACCTGCTGTTTGGTGAATCCATGTTTGCAGAGGAAGTACGGTACAGAGAAGAGATCCTGAACCTGCTTTGGAGATTTATTGTAGTGCTTGAAGTTACTCTGGCCTGCTGTGTCTCCTGTCGCTGTTCCTGCAAACTGTGTGAACTTTTCAGCATGCTTGTATGAAGCAATACAAGTCATTTCATATCAACCTGTGACTCCTGTGTTTTCCTCGCACCCAAGCACAAGACGCTATAGGAACTGTACACTATACATGACAAGATTCAGGAGCCAAATATGCCCTGGATTTCAGGAGATGGGCTCTTGATACCACTTGGGACACTTCCGCTAAAAAATCTATTTTTCGGAAAGGGTTGTCTCCACTGATTAAGGATGAACTTGCTCGTGCCGACCCTCCCACTGCGTTAGGTGACTTTATTAACTATTGTATCCGTATTGATGCTCGTCTGACTGAACGCAGACAAGAGAGATGGTTCGAAAATAATCGCACTAACCTTTTACTACCTCCCTCCTCAGCTAAGGAACCTTTGAGTAGGATCACAAGGGAACCAGAACCTGAACCCATGCAGGTGGACTCTTTACAAAGACGGGTTAGTGATGCACGCAAAGAACATCGTATGAAGGAAAATCTATGTTTCTACTGTGGTAAGTCAGGGCACTTCATTATAAACTGCCCCAGCCGTTCTCGTAAGACTACTGCAGCAGTCATTCACTGTGAGTGTTGCGAGAGGAGCTCTGTCATGTCCGAGCCTCAGGCTCCAGAGAGATCTGCTGCAAGAGATCTTGATTTCTCGGACTTAAACTCTGTTAGTTCTGGGGACGATGACGGTAGAAACGCTGCAATTTTTCAAGTTTCCTCAGCGGTGTCCCAGCTGAGTTGTAAAAGAAACAGTTCTCATTGCTTCCTTTCCATCAAACTCTGGGTTGACTCAGTCTGGGTGTCTAGCTCTGCTATGATCGACTCAGGAGCAAGTGGAAATTTTATGGATATCTCCTTTGCTCTGAAACAGGGGATACGTTCAGTGAAGAAGGCTACTCCAGTACAGATGGAGACTGTGGATGGCTCTCTACTGACTTCTGGACCAGTGGATCAAGAAACAGAGCCTTTGAGGGTCCTTATGGGTAAAGATCATCAGGAGAAAATGTCTTTTTTGCTTATCTCTTCTCCCCACTTTCCCATTATTCTAGGGCTACCATGGCTGCAGGCGCAGAATCCTACGATTAACTGGGAGACCAAGGAATTACACTTTCCGGAGAAACAGATGAGTCAAGGAGTTTCAGCTTGCTCTGTTCCTAAAGGAACAATGTCAGTCCCTGAACTACCAGCTGTATACCAGGACTATGTGGATTTATGTGACAAGAAGAACGCTGATCAGCTTCCTCCTCACCGTCCATATGATTGTCCAATTGAATTATTGCCTGGAGCCGAGATACCTTTTGGTAAGATCTACCCCCTAGCGGGGCCCGAGCTAAAAGCTTTGAAGGATTATATAGACGAAAATTTAGCCAAGGGCTTCATACGCCCCTCTTCATCTCCCGCAGGTGCACCCATCTTCTTTGTGAAGAAGAAAGATGGATCTCTGAGACCCTGCATAGACTATAGGGAACTCAATAAGGTTACTATTAGAAACCGTTATCCATTGCCTTTAATCCCTGAGTTGTTGGAGAGAGTGCGGCATGCCAAAATTTTCTCTAAACTGGATCTCCGTGGGGCCTATAACTTGGTCCGTATTAGACCTGGGGATGAATGGAAGACTGCTTTCAGGTCACGCTATGGACACTTTGAATATCTAGTTATGCCTTTTGGTCTGAGTACCGCCCCAGCCACTTTCCAACACTTCGTGAATGATATCTTCAGGGATCTCCTAGATACATTTGTGGTGATTTATCTGGATGATATTCTAATTTTTTCTAACTCCACAGAGGAACATCATGGACATGTGAGAATGGTCTTAGAACGCCTAAGACAAAACCATCTCTACATCAAACTTGAAAAATGTGAATTCCATAGGACCGAAATTCAATTTCTGGGGTATGTACTATCTACGCAAGGGATTAGTATGGATGGAAGCAAGACCCAAGCCATCAAGGATTGGCCAATTCCTAGAAATGTGAAGGAGGTGCAGCGTTTCATGGGGTTTGCCAACTTCTATAGACGTTTCATTAAGAATTCTTCTGAGGTAGTGTCACCTATCACCCAACTTACCCGGAAACAGTCTAGGTTCTCCTGGACCCCGCAAGCTCAGGAAGCATTTTCCTGTTTAAAGGATAAATTTACCACCGCACCTATCTTAGTACATCCCAACCCCGAGCTTGCCTTCATAATAGAGGTGGATGCTTCAGACTGTGCCGTTGGAGCTATACTCTCTCAGAGAACAGGTGAGAAGAATGTCTTGCATCCCTGTGCCTTCTTTTCCCAGCAGTTGTCTTCGGCTGAGAGGAACTACGATGTGGGCAATAGAGAATTGTTGGCCATTATTGCCGCCTTCAAGGAATGGAGACACCTTCTTCAGGGAGCTGCACAGCAAATAGTCGTCCTGACAGACCATCGTAACCTTGAATTTATCAGGTCGGCTAAGTGCCTGACTCCTCGCCAGGCTCGCTGGAATCTTTTCCTAAACCAATTTAATTTTGTCATTTCTTATAGACCAGGATCGCGCAATGGAAAGGCTGATGCACTCTCTAGGATTCATTCAGCAAAGACACGTCCACTTACTCCTCCTAAGACTATTCTTCCTGACTCTAGATTCCTGGGAGTGATTCATAATCAAGACCTACTTAAGGACATCAAGGAAGCATACCATGCGGATTCTTTGTTGGCTCAACCCCCAAGGGACGTAAGTCTTGTCTTTAAGAATGGTGTGTGGATTCAGGGACAACGTCTGTATATACCTGAAACAGTCAGATTGAGAGTATTGCAACTCATCCACGATTCCAAGATAGCCGGGCATAGGGGAATTCTAAAGACACAAGAATTTCTTTCTCGTTTCTTTTGGTGGCCCACTTACAGGAAAGATGTCTTAAACTATGTCACTTCATGTGAAGTCTGTGCAAGATGCAAAACACCTCGCTCCTCACCAACTGGTCTGTTGCAACCTCTTCCCACCCCGTCCCGCCCATGGGGATCCATTTCTATGGACTTCATTGTGGAGTTACCAACCTCTCAAGGGAAGAACACCATTCTAGTGGTGGTTGACCGTCTAACAAAGGCAGCTCATTTTATCCCTTGTGTCGGCTTACCCACTGCAAAACAGACATCAGACTTGATGATTAAGAATGTGTTTCGCTTACATGGAGTACCGGATGAGGTCATTTCGGATCGAGGGGTGCAATTCACTTCAAGGTTTTGGCAAAATTTCTGTGCAGCATTGGACATTAAAGTAAACCTTTCTTCTGCTTTTCATCCCCAGACTAATGGACAGACAGAACGAACCAATCAGACCCTGGAGCAGTATCTCCGCTGTTTTATCTGCCACCTACAGGATGATTGGGTGGATCTACTTCCACTGGCTGAGTTCTCTTATAACAACTCTCAGAGCGCCTCCACTAAGCAGTCTCCTTTTTACTCCAATCTAGGTTATCATCCTAACATTCTTCCTCGATTTCCCATAGATACGCCCTTGCCGGCAGTGGCTGAAAGAATCACTTCTTTACAAAAGAATATGGATCTTCTAAAGGAAAATCTAGAATTGGCTCAGGAAAGGTACAAGAAAGCAGCAGATAAATTTCGTAAACCTGCACCAGCTTTCAAGGTAGGAGATTTGGTCTGGCTGTCAACCAGAAATCTTAAATTAAAGATTCCATCGTCTAAATTGGGACATAAGTACATTGGACCTTATAAGATCAATAAGATTATAAGTGCTGTTGCTTGTCGTCTTCAACTGCCCAGAACTATGAGAATCCACCCTGTCTTTCATGTATCCCTACTAAAGGCTGCAACACCCAATACGTTTCCTGGACGTTCTTCTCCTTGCCCTGACCCAGTGCTGGTCGATGGTCAGGAAGAATTTATGGTGGAAAGGATTCTATATTCCAGGTTGTACAGAAATCAGTTGCAATATTTGATTAAATGGCAGGGCTACCCAGTGGAGGACAACTCATGGGAACCAGTCAATAATGTAAATGCTCCTCGCCTGCTCCGCCAGTTTCATCCATCAGAGGTACCCTGACAAGCCTGGTCTGAGGTCATCCGGAGGTTGTCCCTAAGGGGAGAGTAATGTAAGGTTCTTTGTCTCTGTTGACATGTTCCTTGAAACTCAGTTTTCCGTCGGCCATTTTGCTTTCTGTCTTTCTGCAGCTCTTGCCCTCAGTTAATATGGAGTTTCCAGTTTTCATGTTCCCGCCCTGATTCTTCCCTCTTGCTTCTTAAGCAGCCTCAGCTGAACAATCAGTGCTCCTGAATCAAGCCTCAGTCAGTCTGTGACCCGACTTCTGGAAACCTTGGACTTGTACTCCAGCTATTCCCTACTGAGGAACCTTGGAACACTTTTGGACTCTGGAAACCTGCTGTTTGGTGAATCCATGTTTGCAGAGGAAGTACGGTACAGAGAAGAGATCCTGAACCTGCTTTGGAGATTTATTGTAGTGCTTGAAGTTACTCTGGCCTGCTGTGTCTCCTGTCGCTGTTCCTGCAAACTGTGTGAACTTTTCAGCATGCTTGTATGAAGCAATACAAGTCATTTCATATCAACCTGTGTCTCCTGTGTTTTCCTCGCACCCAAGCACAAGACGCTATAGGAACTGTACACTATACATGACATGCAATGTGTTCAGACTGCGACATGGGAAAGGAGCGTGTGTGCATTACATATATATTTCATATTCAAGCATATGATGGCACAGTTATACAGGGGAGGGTTGTTCAGAGATGATGGAATGAGCACAAACAAAAGAAGTGGATAACTGAGTAGCTGGAATCGAGTAGGGACTATCTGACCACTACAGTGGGGAAGGTGACTATAAAGGCAGTGATGTGATAGCTGAGCCAATAAGGAGAGGCATCTGCTGTCACATGGGTCTTGTAATCCCTCCCACAATTGCTCCTATTCACGACATGAAGGGGACACAAGCGAACCAGAGAACAGAAAAAAATGTTTATTATTCAAGTTATACATGTTAAACATTTCTTTGTCCACATTTATACCTGTTTAGAAACTTTTAACAGCAAAGTGTGTATCATGGCACAACCCCTTTAAGCAAGTGACCAAAAGAGGTACAATTGCCTTCTACACTCTTAGCTTCATCAGCTCAACCAAAAGAAACTTGCACACAAGGAGTATATTATAAAAATACAAAATATTTTATTGAATAGTTTAAAATAGGAGAGACAAAAAATATGACAGTGGTAACCCAAAATTGGAGTGGAACCACGCAGGTACACAGGTTAGTTATAATCACGTTAGTAAATTCTATACATATATGATAAGAAGGACCATATTAGTCTGCCATGAGTCCGTATTAGGAGACCATTTATAACGTCTTAACCCAAGGACAAGGCAAATAATAGTGCAAAACACAACAGCAGCTGTACGCCATCTGATAGCATATAGTCACAATGTAACCATGGTCAAACACATACCTGAGACCCAGTGGTGGAAGAAGGCACAGCGCCGAAACGCGCGTAGGGGAGAGTGGCACCACTGGGTCTCAGGTATGTGTTTGACCATGGTTACATTGTGACTATATGCTATCAGATGGCGTACAGCTGCTGTTGTGTTTTGCACTATTATTTGCCTTGTCCTTGGGTTAAGACGTTATAAATGGTCTCCTAATACGGACTCATGGCAGACTAATATGGTCCTTCTTATCATATATGTATAGAATTTACTAACATGTGATTATAACTAACCTGTGTACCTGCGTGGTTCCACTCCAATTTTGGGTTACCACTGTCATATTTTTTGTCTCTCCTATTTTAAACTATTCAATAAAATATTTTGTATTTTTATAATATACTCCTTGTGTGCAAGTTTCTTTTGGTTGAGCTGATATATGTTTTGCACTGAGTTTATATACTTAGGCACTCCTGATACACATAGCTGTATCTTTATTATATAAGTGCGAGCCTTATATAGGTTATACTCTTAGCTTCATGCCTCGCTCTATCCCAGTGAGAGTCCGGTATATTATTACAGTCCCCTATTATAATATAGGGGATTTGTGAGAAGCCAGCAATAATAATGGGAATGTTATGTATGATTCTTCTGGAATACGGTGGTGGTATGTAGATAAAGATTATTAACAGAGATTTAGTAATCACCTTACAGAACAAACATACGTACTGACCCTCTGTATCTATTATTACTGTAAGGCCCTCACATTGTGCACTGGGGTGTACTAATATACTGACTTCCCGAGAGGATGGAGAGTGCGTGAACTGATAGTCGGCCTGTTACCATTTCTTGTTTAGTAGATGAAGTTTTTCGGAGGTAAGATGTTTCTTGCAGACAAATCAGAGCAGGTTTTTCCATCTGAAGATACTGAAAGATTTCCTGTCTTTTATCACCAGAAGAAAGACCCCTTACATTCCAGATAACTAGTCACTGACCCCGCCATCTATAATGTAGTAGATATATATCGCTTCCAATATCCTATCAGCAGAGCATTTCCGTATTACATACCTAGTTAACCGCATATTACAAGATGGTCCACATTATAAAACATACCCAAAAACAAAAGAAAAGAAAAAGAGAACCCCTCATAAAAGCCCAACCATAACAGGCAGATATAAAACACCTTTCTCCCGGTGAGACAGTGGGTGACGTATTTTCATAGCTGTCGCTTATAAAGCAGAAAAAATGGCATCTCAGTCACTGCTGAACGAATGGGAGAATCCCGCCTAGAACTTAAGTCTCCTTGGGGAATAACTC
The DNA here is from genome assembly GCA_033576555.1 of Oophaga sylvatica. NCBI lineage: Eukaryota > Metazoa > Chordata > Amphibia > Anura > Dendrobatidae > Oophaga > Oophaga sylvatica. Next base: position 12,469,213 of record JARQOD010000003.1, on the reverse strand, counting down.
AATCCCAATTAGGGATAAAAACTGCGATATAATTGACGCACCGCCTTGTGAGATGCAGAGCCTAGTATCTCGGAGGATGGTTCAATCACGGTGACTCCGATGGCTCTAACAATCCCTAGGTTAGGTGGCAATTATAAAGGAGGAGATGACTGATATATGAGACTGAGAGTTATGTTGATGCCCGCAAGGTATGAGGCCGCAGACAACAAAAGCATACACCGGGAGTCCCGTGCAAACTTGAAAGATGAACTTTACTGAAGACTTGTTACAATTCTTATATTTTTCAACATAACAGTCATGGGTAGCAGATATAATTTTTCTTACATATTGCGATGGTCAAAGCCTTTTCTCGGTCCCGGCCTTGGGAGGATGGCAGTAAATTTCCATTTGACTAACTGTGCTGCGGGAAGGGGAAGGATCAACCGTCCAGAGTATCTGGGAAATCTGCTGCGCAGTTCTGCAGTCTCAGCACTCTGTCGCTGTAAAGCACGGGGCACTCCGAATCGGGTGCTATTTGTACTCCCCGCTAGTCCCAAACGAGGAGCCTCAATTTCCTACCTCCTCTCACCACCAAAACCACCTGTAACTCGACCGTTTCAGTGCCACACGCCCCATCTCCAACTGCCACTTGTTCAATCAGAAAAACAAGTTGCAATGCCAAACTAAGGCAGATGAGGGCAGCATAGTACTGCAAGTTGTAATACCAAAACAAGGCAGGAGAGGCAGCATAGTATTAAATAATTTACCTCCTCCCAATGCAAGACAGGGAGTCGGTGTCACGAGTTTAATCATGTAAGGAATAGAGAACACACTTACCATATGACACATGACATACATTAGTAATGGTTTTTCTGGTCACTACATAATCATAATAGAACCTAAAGAAAAAATAACACTTGTAAAGAACTGTCCAACAAGCAGGGACACACTTCTTCCCATACACTCACGGATCACCGTGTTTTTGAATACAGTGCACAGTACCTCCGGCTACAACCCTTGACGTGGCAGGGTATATCATTGAATATGGAACACGCAGATCTCTGAGGTTTTTTGTAATCAAGGAATCTGGCTCTTTGTTTTTGCACTTCTATACAATAAACTGGAAATATCAAGATTTTTGATCCACTAATCGTTAGATTTGGGTGATCCCTTGCCTGTCGCAGGATATCTCTGTCCCAATAGTGTAACATTTTAGCCAGCACAGGTCTTGATTGAAGTCCAGGAGGAAGAGGATGGGTCGGGAACGCATCAGCTCTTTCTACAGCTTATAGGGAAGGTGGATTGAGTGTAAAGGTTTTATACCATATTTTTAATTTCAGCCAGTTTTCAAGGTCATCTGTTTTTGCCAGCAGTGCTGATATTATTTGTGCTGCAAGCCTGCTCTCATTGCTTGTATCGGTCATCTGATCCTCAATGGCGCTGACTCTGCCTTCCACTGCCCCTACTGTTTTCTGCAGTTTATGATGTACACCTGTTATCTCATCTTTAAGACCGCTAAGAAGAGAGGATTTACAATGTACATCTGCCATGAAGATGTCTTTTAAAAGAAGGTTCCTCAGGTACCTGTATGTCCCCTTGGTGAAAGTTAGGCTGTGCGGCAGAGAGTACTGTGCCAAATGCAGTTTTGCAGTCTTTACGGCCCTCCACTAATGCGGCTGCCTCTCAAATCTCCTCCTTACCAAACTCCTCCACTCTGGAGCCAGTGCACAGCCTCAGGGTAGCTGCTATATGACTCCAATTGTCACCTGCTGTGGCCTGTGCTTCTCTGCAGGCAAATCGCTCAAGCCTGGCCACCACATCCTTCCTCCTCTGCTCAATTTGTCTCCAGCATGAAGACTGTGTTGTCATCTTAGACTACGGGAGAAGCAGGCTTTCAGCTCCTTCTGTGGCTTTTCCCAGAAGCAAAGTACCTCCACACTGAGCAAGCTATCTAGATGTATGGAGATTTTCAGGATGATCTTCAGGTCCTATATCGGATTAATAGATACTCAGCAGCATCTCTTCCATCTTAAAGATTAATTTCTTACATTTGCATCTAAACTTCTTCCCACCAAACTGCGAAGCAGTGAGCGACGAGCATGGTGAGAGATTTCACCAAGATATTGCAGCTATGGAAAAAAGATATTATGGAAAATGGAATCCATCAATGCTTGCAGCTTACTGTTGAACAATTGTAAGAGATGATCTGATGCCGGAGTATAAGAGACAAACAAAAAAGAATTGTCACTGAATGAGGAACAAACGTTGTAGTGCAATTTCTATAGCTGTTTATAATTCACAACAGTGTTTAGACAAGTATTTTGTTATTTGAATTGTTACTAAAATTCCTCTCAATAAATGTCAGAAAATTGGCATAACAAAGTATTCTGCATCTTTACATTTGCAAAAATAATAATGTTTCAAAGTACTGAAACTTTTCTGCATTTATTATATGTAGCAGTAAGAGGAAAACTGTTTTTTATGCCACTGCTCTCCTACAAACAGCCTCCCAACCTAAGGAATATCCTTGTTAGAAGTGTCCTCACATCACCATCAGAGACGGGCACAGTCCCCTATAACAGTAAGAAATGCAAGACCTGTACCCACATATCACCAGCAGATAAAGTCCCCATACCCAACACAAATCAGGACAATAAGATCATGGACTCTTTCTCATGTACATCCAACAATGTTTTGTACATGATACAGTATACAAGGTGCAATGCAGGGACATCCATCGGGGAAACAAAACAAAAACTACAAGCAAGAATGAATTTGCATAAACATACAATAAAAAATGAGCAAGATGCACCTGTAGGAATACACTTCTCTAGACCTGGACACAGTATGGCAATTTAAAAGTCTTAATATTAAAAGGTGGAGTTCAAGTTTCTAAATATGTTTCAATTACTAACAATAGGACTCAATTTGACACCTTGATTCATGACTCATTACATGGACACAGTTCACACCTCCACAAGAAGGTCTTCAGATCTCTAATAGAACACTTCCACCTCATCTGCATGTATAACAAAAACCTTAATTTGATTTCCTTGGACTATCTCTGGCAAGCGTCACCTCATGTCCTTTTGTAATTCCCATTTAACTGTTGCCATCTCATCTCAGTAATTCACTTGTAATATAGCCTTATGAAGGGGCCTTTTGAGCCCTGTAAGCTTGCAAATATAATTTCTCTGGTTATCCAATACAAGTATCACTCCTTGAATACTTTTCTAATTGTTTTTTGGGACATAAGTATTTACAGTCATGGCCAAAAGTTTTGAGAATGACACAAATATTATATTTCACATGATCTGCTGCCCTCTGGTTTTAATGTGTGTTTGACAGATGTTTTTATCACAGACAGAAATATAATAATTGCAAACATATGAGTAACAAAAGCTTATATTGACAGTTAGAATGAGTTAATGCAGCAAGTCAATATTTGCAGTGTTGACCCTTCTTCTTCAGGACCTCTGCAATTCTCCCTGGCATGCTCTCAATCAACTTCTGGACCAAATCCTAACTGATAGCAGCCCGTTCTTGCACAATCAATGCTTTCATTTTGTCAGAATTTTTAGGTTTTTGTTTGTCCACCCGTCTCTTGATGATTGACCACAAGTTCTCAATGGGATTAAGATCTGGGGAGTTTCCAGGCCATGGACCCAAAATCTCTATGTTTTGTTCCCTGAGCCATTTAGTTATCACCATTGCTTTATGGCAAGGTGCTCCATCATGCTGGAAAAGGCATTGTTGATCGCCAAACTGCTCTTGGAGGGTTGGGAGAAGTTGCTCTTGGAGGACATTCTGGTACCATTCTTTATTCATGGCTGTGTTTTTAGGCAAGACTGTGAGAGAGCTGATTCCCTTGGCTGAGAAGCAACCCCACACATGAATGGTTTCAGGATGCTTAACAGTTGGCATGAGACAAGACTGGTGGTAGCGCTCACATTGTCTTCTCCGAATGAGGCGTTTTCCTGATGTCCCAAACAATCGAAAAGGGGATTCATCAGAGAAAATAACTTTACCCCAGTCCTCAGCAGTCCACTGCCTGTACCTTTTGCAGAATATCAGTCTGTCCATGATGTTTTTTCTGGAGAGAAGTGGCTTCTTTGCTGCCCTCCTTGAGACCAGGCCTTGCTCCGAGAGTCTCCGCCTCACAGTGCGTGCAGATGCACTCACACCTGCCTGCTGCCATTCCTGAGCAAGCTCTGCACTGCTGGTAGCCTGATCCCGCAGCTGAAACACTTTTAAGAGTCGGTCCTGGCGCTTGCTGGTCTTTGTTGGGCGCCCTGAAGCCTTTTTGGCAACAATGGAACCTCTCTCCTTGAAGTTCTTGATGATGCGATAGATTGTTGACTGAGGTGCAATCTTTCTAGCTGCGATACTCTTCCCTGTTAGGCCATTTTTGTGCATTGCAATGATGACTGCACATGTTTCTTTAGAGATAACCATGGTTAACAGAAGAGAAACAATGATGCCAAGCACCAGCCTCCTTTTAAAGTGTCCAGTGGTGTCATTCTTACTTAATCATGACAGATTGATCTCCAGCCATGTCCTCATCAGCACCCACACCTGTGTTAATGAAGCAATCACTGAAAAGAGGTTAGCTGGTCCTTTTAAGGCAGGGCTGCAATGATGTTGAAATGTGTTTTGGGGGATAAAGTTCATTTTCTAGCCAAATATTGACTTTGCAAGTAAATGCTGTTAAGCTGATCACTCTTTATAACATTCTGGAGTATATGCAAATTGCCATTAGAAAAAGTGAAGCAGTAGACTTTGTAAAAATTAATATTTGTGTCATTCTCAAAACTTTTGGCCATGACTGTACATCGATTTTTCTGGCTAACACGGTACCACAATAATATTTTGTATTGTACATCATATCAAAGAAACAAGAGACAACTAAACATTTTCATTGCTAGATTTGAATTCAGGAGGTCAAAATCATTAAGAAATGGCTAATTTCATGACTGAATCTGACTTTTGAAAATATGTAAAACAGTGTTACATGACCTCAAAGGTCTAGATCATTGAACTAGTCAGGTAGAAGGTTCTTCTGCTGCTCACTCAGGATGTGCAGCCCCTTTGCAGGTCCCAGAACCTTCCTCTCCTGCCCTGCACCAATCAGATAAGTGTGGGGCTGGAGGAGAGAAGTTCTCTCAGTGATTAGGATGGACATTGTCTGATTGTTCTCCTCTGTCACAGGAAGCTGCCTCCAGTCTTTAAGACACATTCACTTATTATTTTTTCTTGCTAAAGGTGTGCCTTTCAAAGCAAATAATTTCTCACATTAGAAATATATAAAAAGGCTTCTCCCCTGCATGACTTCTCTGATGTCTATCAAAATACGCTTTCTGGTTAAAACATTTCCCACATTTTGAAGAGGGAAAAGGATTCTCCCCTGTCTGAATTCTCTTGTGCTTATATGAATGTAATTTCTGGTTAAAACTTTTCTCACATTTTGAACAGGAAAAAGGCTTTTACCTTGTGTGAGTTCTCTGATGGTGAAAAAGAGATGATTTCTTCACATAACATTTTCCACATTCTGAACATTAAAATGGCTTCACCCCTAAGTGAGTTCTCTGATGTACAACAAGTGTTGATTTATCTGTAAAACATTTTCCACATTCTAAACAGGAAAAAGGCTTCTCCCCTGTGTGGGTTCTTTGGTGTATAACAACATCTGATTTCTGGTTAAAACATTTTCCACATTCTGAACATGAAAAAGGCTTCTCCCCTGTGTGGGTTCTCTGATGTATATTAAGATGCGATTTCTGGTTAAAACATTTCCCACATTCTGAACATGAAAAAGGCTTCTCCCCTGTGTGAGTTCTCTGGTGTTTATTAAGAGATGATTTATGGTTAAAACATTTTCCACATTCTGAACATGAAAAAGGCTTCTCCCCTGTGTGAGTTCTCTGGTGTGTAGCAACATCTGATTTCCGATTAAAACATTTCCCACATTCTGAACATGAAAAAGGCTTCTCCCCTGTGTGAATTCTCTGATGTATATTAAGATGTGATTTCTGGTTAAAACATTTCCCACATTCTGAACAGCAAAAAGACTTCTCCCCTGTGTGGTTTTTCTGATGTATATTAAAATGTGATTTCTGGTTAAAACATTTCCCACATTCTGAACATTTAAAAGGCTTCTCCCCTGTGTGAGTTCTCTGGTGTCTATTAAAAGCCGAATTATGGTTAAAACATTTCCCACATTCTGAACATTTAAAAGGTTTCTCCCCTGTGTGAGTTCTCTGGTGGTTATTAAGAGACGATTTATGGTTAAAACATTTTCCACATTCTAAACATGAAAAAAGCTTCTCCCCTGTGTGAGTTCTCTGGTGCACAACAACATCTGATTTCCGATTAAAATGTTTCCCACATTGTGAACATGAAAAAGGCTTCTCCCCTGTGTGAGTTCTCTGGTGCATAACAGCATCTGATTTCCTGTTAAAGCATTTCCCACATTCTAAACATGAGAAAGGCTTCTCCCCTGTGTGAGTTCTTTGGTGCGTAACAACATCTGCTTTCCGGTTAAAACATTTCCCACATTCTGAACATGAAAAAGGCTTCTCCCCCATATGAGTTCTCTGGTGCGTAACAAAATTAGATCTATGTGTAAAACATTTTCCACATTCTGAACATGAAAAAGGCTTCTCCCCTGTGTGAGTTCTGTGGTGCATAACAACATCTGATTTCCGGTTAAAACGTTTCCCACATTCTGAACATGAAAAAGGCTTCTCCCCTGTGTGAGTTCTCTGGTGCACAACAACATCTGATTTCCTGTTAAAACGTTTCCCACATTCTGAACATAAAAAAGGCTTCTCCCCTGTGTGGGTTCTCTGGTGCAAAACAACATCTGATTTCCAGTTAAAACATTTCCCACACTTGGAACAAGAAAATCTATTCTTCACTTTCTGAATTTTTTGATATTTAGGAAAAGACTTTTCGAGAGGAAAACATTTTCCAGATTCTGAACTTGAAAATGTATTCTTTGCTTTAGAAGCAGTTTGTTTGTTAATTATTGTTTTGTGACTTTGATTTTCCTTAGTAGTCGATAATGAATCAGAAGGCAGGACTTGTTTCAAAATATCAGATGATTGAACTTCGCTGAGAAAGGATGATGGTATATCTGGATTAAGGACATTCACTTCAATTTTATCCTGTGGGGTTTCAAGATCATCTGTTTTAAAAACTGAAGATGTCAGCTGTCCCTCTGATCTCCTGGTATAGTCATCTGCAAGGAAAAAAATGTTTTTTTTTTAATAAAATATTCATGAAATGTTATATTTTTCAACATTTCTACGTATACTGTCCGTACAAATGGCAAGTTATGTAATTAAATTTTTCACTATGACAGTTCACAGTCTAACAGAAAACCTCATATGATGAACGAGTAGAGCATGATGTTCAACTGTTCATTCTGCCCCAATTATGGAGTAAAAAGCCACCAATGTTATGTAGGTGAAAATGATACCAATAAAAACTCTAATAATCTCACATTAAACAAGTATTCACTCAGGTCCATCATGTGACGCTAGTCACTTCTCATGGCCAAGTCGTGAGTCAGAAGGGTCAAGGAATCCAAGCTCAAAAGCCAGGAGGGTACATCATAAACAGCAGGAAGAGACAAAAGCGTAGTCATGTAACGTTCCGAGGTCAGAGTACTGGGAGGGTAACAGATCAGAGCAGAAGGGGTTAAGCAGGCAGATGGTCAAAACAAAGTCCAAGGACAGGCAACAGGTCAAGCATATAGAACTTAAGGCACAGGGAGCACAAAGCACAAACCTCACAGGATGAATGTACGTCTGGCAATGGTGTGGGAGAAGTTGCTCAGTTAAGTAGGCATAGCAATTACCTGGGATAGTGAACACCTGTGACAGCCGATGCCTCACAGTCACAGATAGGCTAGTCGAGCAGTCAATCACCACACTGACAGCTCAGCACATCCCTGTACCAGATTGGATGGCCATGCTATACATCAAAGTACTGACAGCTTCAGCATGCCCCTGTACCAGATTGGACTGCTAAGCTGTCAGTAACTGCATCCCAGACACCCTAAGGTGTGGAACTGTGACACATCATCTGTCAGTGGAAAAACAGAGTTTTCCACATTATTAGTGACTCAAAGGCTCTTTGTTACGGCTCGGCGGTGCAAGCCTCCCGGAGTGGACCCTCTGGATCGTGGCATCGAGAGACCCCCGGGCGAGTGACCAGATGAAGCCGACCCCTATACAGGGATCATTAGGAGCAGGCCCCGGGGTTCTAGTACGACGATAGCCAGTACCAAGAGGGGCGGCTCTTAGGAAGGCGAGTAGGTCCCTCCACGGGACAGACAATGCACATGACACAGGCTGTCGAGAAAGACCACGGATAGCCGGATGGAACTGGCAATAGGAGGCAAGGGCCAGAGAAAGACTGCAGGATGGACCAGGGACAGGAGACAATTACCAGAGTAGGTATAGGACTGCAGGACGGAGCAGGAATAGGACTGCAGGACGGAGCAGGAATAGGACTGCAGGACGGAGCAGGTATAGGACTGCAGGACGGAGTAGGTATAGGACTACAGGACGGAGCAGGAATAGGACTGCAGTACGGGGCAGGAATAGGACTGCAGGACGGAGCAGGTATAGGACTGCAGGACGGAGCAGGTATAGGACTGCAGGACAGAGCAGGTATAGGACTGCAGGACGGAGCAGGTATAGGACTTCAGGACGGAGCAGGAATAGGACTGCAGGACGGGGCAGGAATAGGACTGCAGGACGAGGCAGGAATAGGACTGCAGGACAAAGCAGGTATAGGACTGCAGGACGGAGCAGAAATAGGACTGCAGGATGGAGCAGGAATAGGACTGCAGGACGGAGCAGGTATAGGACTGCAGGACGGAGCAGGAATAGGACTGCAGAACGGAGCAGGTATCCAGACAGCGGTGCCCAGGCTGAAGAGAGACAATAAGAGAAAGGAATCAGAGACCAGCGCATGGAACACAGCCTAACCCTCAGTAAGACACAAAGATCAGGTGCCTCTGCTAAAGGAGGGTGGCCTGATATACCCAGCAGAGGCTCCCCATAGGTCCAGCGGTGCTTCCGGGTCAGGGCACCGCCGGAGCTTAAGGAGGGCAGAGAAGATGCGGCAGCGGCCTACGGCGCATACGAACAGAGCGCAGAGACGCCGTCGGCCGCGGACCTGTCAGCGCTGGAGGAGAATGCCGCGAGTCCCGGTCCGAGGCAGACCACGATGCTGGAGCAGAGGGGTAAGTATGAGAAGGCAAGGCAGTGGCCGTAACAGTACCCCCCTCCCTTAAGCCACCCTCCCCTGAGATTGGCAAAAAATCTCCTGAGGATGCGGGGAGCATTAATATTCTCCCGGGGTTCCCAGGACCTCTCCTCAGGCCCAAAGCCTTTCCAATCAATAAGGAAAAAGGTTTTCCCTCTGACCCTTTTCATGGCTACGATATCCCTTACCTCAAAGATATTGTCAATACCAACCGGCCGAGACAGAATCGGGTGCAGAATGAAAACGGTTTAGGATCACAGGTTTCAGGAGAGAGACATGGAAGGTGTTCGGGACACGGAGCAAGGCAGGCAACCTCAACTTGTAGGCGACATCATTGACACGTCCAAGAATTTCAAAAGGGCCGATGTACCGCTGGCCCAACTTGTGTGAAGGAATCTTCAGCCGGATATATTTGGATGAGAGCCAGGCTCTGTCTCCTACATGGTATGGTGGAGGATCCAATCTCTTCTTGTCGGCGTAGTTCTTCATCCGATCACTGGCTCTCCTGAGCGCCGTATTAGTCTCCGATGAGATCTTGAAAAACTCAGAGGACAGAGAATTGGCTGCGGGTACCTCTGAAGCGGGAGTCACAGGGAGGGGTATACTAGGATGTTGGCCAAACACAACCAAAAAAATGGAGACTTGCTTGAAGATTCACTAGGGTGGTTGTTGTAGGCGAACTCAGCCCAAGGAAGAAGGTCGACCCAGTCGTTCTGATGGACATTGTAAAAATGACGCAAGTAACCTGTCAACACCTGGTTAGTCCGTTACACCTGCCCGTTGGACTGTGGATGGTAGACGGAGGAGAAATCCAGTGAAACGTCCAAGAGCTTGCAAAGCGTCCGCCAAAACCGAGAAGTGAACTGAACTCCTCGATCAGACATTATACGTCGAGGTAATCCATGGAGTCTGAAGAGCTGGTGGATGAAGACCCTGGCTAGCTCACGGGCTGAGGGGAGTCCAGACAGAGGGATGAGCCATCTTCGAGAAGCGGTCCACAACCACCAGGATCACAGTACAACCGGATGAGAGGGGTAAGTCGGTGATGAAATCCATGGCGATGCGTTCCCATGGAACCGCAGAGACAGGTAATGGAAGCAACAGACCGGGCGGAGGCTGTCGTGGTACTTTGTTCTTTGCACAGGAAGGACACGAGGCAACAAAGTCAGCCACGTCTTGGCGAAGAGTGGGGCACCAGTAATAACAAGAAATGAGAGTGGAGCGTCTTCTTTGCCCAGGCATGACCAGCCAGTTTGGAGGAGTGTCCCCAAAGTAAGACCTTTTCCTTATCCTACTCATACACTAGAGTCTTGCCAGGGGGAGGAGAAAGCAGATTCACAGGAGCCACGGTAATGACTTTAGCGGGGTCAATAATGAGTGAAGGCTCCTCCACTGTTTCGGTCTGCTGGAAGGTCCTAGATAACGCATCAGCTTTGGTGTTCTTGTTACCGGGGCAGAAGTGTAGCTCAAAATCAACGCGGGCAAAGAATAGAGACCACCTGGCCTGTCGAGGGTTAAGTCTCTGGGCGGACTGGAGGTAGGCCAAGTTCTTTCTGGGCGGACTGGAGGTAGGCCAAGTTCTTGTGGTCAGGATAAATTATAAAGGGATGGACAGCCCCCTCCAGCAGATGACGCCACTCCTCCAAGGCCAATTTTACGGCTAGCAGTTCTCGGTCGCTGATCGAGTAATTACACTCCGATCAGGAAAAAGCCTTGGAGCAAAATCCATAGGGAAGCAGTCGTCCGCTGGAGGAATTCTGAGACAGCACTGCCCCAGCCCCTGTGGCAGAGGCGTCCACTTCTAGCACGAAGGGTTTGCTGCCCTCAGGACAGTGTAACACCGGAACTGTAAAGAAAGACCATTTTAGTGTCAGAAAAGCTTCCTCTGTTGTGAATGGGTTTGAGATGAGTTCTGAGCAGAGGCTTCCTCTGGTGGTTACAAGCGGTGCTGGTCTGTCCAGTGAAGATTGTGAGGACTGGGAATCAGGTGTTACTGACTGGTCTTATATAAGGGAGTCACATTCCCATCAGGGTTGCCGGTGATCAATTGTTCTGGTCTGAATCCTTCATTCCTGTTTCCCTTGTAGCCTGCTGTGTCGTGTCTGCATCTCCTGCTAACAGATAAGACATTTTCTTCTTTTTGTTTTTGTGCTATATTTTTGCATTTTTGTCCTGCACTTCTGTGGGGGCCTTCAGGTTCCCCTCCGGGGGCTTTTGCCCTCTCAGTTTAGTTCAGCCACTTATGTATGTACTTTTGCTTTTTCCAGTTTTCACAAGGGCTCCTGTTATGATTTGGTAGCTGAGGAGTGCAGGTAAAAAAAATGCAAAAATATAGCACAAAAACAAAAAGAAGAAAATGTCTTATCTGTTAGCAGGAGATGCAGACACGACACAGTGTAGCATCGGCGTCCCGGCCCTCTGCCAGGCAGGGACGCCGTTCCCCTTACCAGCGCCCAGCGTCCTCAGGGCCCTCAGCATCCTCCGGCGTCCTCCTTCCATCCTGCTGGGTCCGCACGCTCCTTCCCTGCTGCTGGACTTAGGGCGCGCGCCCGCACCCTCCCCCGCTCTTAAAGGAGCCGCGCGCATTTTCCAAATTAGTCTCCGGCCAATGCCGGAGGACTCCACCCTATATTAAGGGCTTCCTCCTTAATGGAGGTGCCCGAGCAATGTTGTTATTGCACTGTATAACTCTGCTTCAGCCCTCAGCTCCTGTTTCCAGTTGCCTGCCTGTTACCTGTCTGTTTGGTGTCTGCCATCTGACTGCAGCCCTCCCCGGAGGTTCGGACATCACCTGCAGTGATCCCCGGCTATTACAGAGACTCTTGCCTGCTCACTTGGGAGCGATCATCTGCAATCCGACTGCAGCTCTATCCGAAGGTTCGGACTCCATCAGCAGTGATCACCGGCTACTCCAGAGACTCTTGCCTGCTCACTTGGGAGCGATCATCTGCCATCCGACTGCAGCTTTATCCGAAGGTTCGGACATCTCTAGCAGTGATCACCGGCTACTCCAGAGACTCCTGCCTGCTCGCTTGGGAGCGATCATCTGCCGTCGGACTGCAGCCTACCAGGAGGCTACAACAGCTCAGGTCGTATAAGCCTGTATATTCATAGACTGCCCTGGTCACTTGCCGTGACAACCTGCCTACCCAGAGACTGCCCTGGTCACTTGCCGTGACAACCTGACTACCCAGAGTCTGCCCTGGTCACTTGCCGTGACAACCTGCCTACCCAGAGACTGCCCTGGTCACTTGCCGTGACAACCTGACTACCCAGAGTCTGCCCTGGTCACTTGCCGTGACAACCTGCCTACCCAGAGACTGCCCTGGTCACTTGCCGTGACAACCTGCCTACCCAGAGACTGCCCTGGTCACTTGCCGTGACAACCTGCCTACCCAGAGACTGCCCTGGTCACTTGCCGTGACAACCTGCCTACCCAGAGACTGCCCTGGTCACTTCCCGTGAATTCCTGTCCGTATTCCCCGGGCGCCACCTGCTCTCTTACAAGTATACTGTCTTGTATAATAAAGCTCAGTGGTTTCACCTACCAGACCCGTTACAGTTTGCTCGGGCCATGGAACCCGGTGGCACCCAAACCCCTTCACTCCCGGAATTGTGTCATGAACTATCTCGCCAGAGGTCGCAACAGGAGGCCATCCTGGGTCACCTGCGGAACGTCAATTCCCGCCTGGACACTCTGAATTCATCACCAGCAACCACCGCTGGAGCCATGACTCACAATCTGGCAGCCTCGCTGCTTCCCAATTCCGTGGTTTCCATTCCCGGACCCCGACTTTCAGCTCCTCCTAGGTTTGGAGGCGACCCTGCTCTGGCTCGTGGTTTCATTAACCAGTGCACCCTGCATTTCGAACTCCTGGCACACCAGTTTAACTCTGACCGGGCCAAAATTGCCTTCATCATGTCCCATCTCACCGGAGAGGCTCTGGCCTGGCTTAATCCTCTCTGGGAGAGAGAAGATCCTCTGGTATCTGACCTGCCTGCTTTTCTCTCAGCCTTCCGGAAGGTATTCGACGAACCTGGACGGAAGACCTCCTCTGCATCATCTCTGTTGCGTCTCCGTCAGGAGAGTCTCACCGTTGGTCAATATGCCATACGGTTCCGTACTCTAGCCTCAGAGTTGGCTTGGGACAATAACGCCCTGATTTCGGTCTTCTGGGAGGGTCTGTCCGGCCGTATTAAAGATGAACTTGCCGGTCGGGACATTCCAACCTCCCTTGATGATTTAATAAATCTTGCCAATCGAATTGATCTACGGTTCCAGGAACGTGCCAAAGAGGTCACCCGTGAGAGAGGGTTTCCTCGTCTTGCACCCTCGTTTCAGAGACCTATAACCTCTTCCGTTTCTTCCCAGATGCACACTGCTGAGCCTATGCAGGTCGACCAGACCAAGATGGTCAAAGCCCGTCAGGACTCACGCCGTGCCGAGAGGAGTTGCTTCTACTGTGGCAGTAAGGAGCACTGGATCCGTACCTGTCCGGAGAGGTCGGGAAACGCCTGTGTCTAGGTTCGCTCGGAGAGGTCCACCTAGACCAGAATAAATCCTCTTCATCTCTGCTGCTGTCTGTCTCTATTCTCATCGGTAAGAACCGTTACTTCGAACTGGCCCAACTTGATTCTGGAGCAGCTGGGAATCTTGTTTCACAGGCTCTAGTAGAGAAGTATCGCATTCCCACCAAACCTCTGGTTGAACCAGTATCTGTTGCTGCTGTGGATGGGGGTCTCCTACCTCGTCCCATCCAACTTATCACCGAAGCCATAACCCTGCAGGTGGGAATGTTGCATTCTGAGAGCATCTCGTTTCATGTTTTACCTGGACTCTCTCATGCTTTCTTACTAGGTCTGCCTTGGCTCCAAAAACATGCACCCGTGCTCGACTGGCAGAATGGAGAGATTCTTCGCTGGGGACAGGACTGTCATAAAACGTGTCTGGTGCCTGTCCATCCCGTCCGTTCTTCTCCTACACCTGCTAATCTACCTGGACTCCCGATTCCATATTGGTCATTCGCTGATGTCTTTAATAAAAAGGAAGCAGAGACATTACCCCCGCATAGACCATATGATTGCCCGATCGACCTGCTACCCGGTACTACGCCTCCCCGTGGGCGTATTTACCCATTGTCCGCTGCAGAGACCAGGTCGATGTCAGAATATATCGAGGAGAATTTAGCGAAAGGATTCATCCGGAAATCTACCTCCCCCGCGGGAGCAGGTTTCTTTTTTGTAAAAAAGAAAGACGGATCTCTCCGTCCCTGTATTGACTACAGAGGCCTAAATTTGATCACGGTGAAGAATAAGTACCCTCTTCCGCTCATTCCGGAGTTGTTTGATCGTCTTAGAGGGGCTAGAGTCTTCACTAAACTGGATCTTCGTGGAGCATACAACCTGGTTCGTATCCGTCGAGGAGATGAATGGAAGACGGCATTCAACACCCGGGATGGCCACTACGAGTATCTGGTTATGCCCTTTGGTCTCTGTAATGCTCCAGCAGTCTTTCAGGAGTTGGTCAATGACATCTTCCGGGACCTCCTCTACTCCTGCGTTGTGGTGTACCTTGACGACATCTTGGTCTTCTCTCCGGATCTCCAGTCTCACCGGAGGGATGTTCGTCAGGTTCTGCTCAGGCTCAGGCAGAATCACCTCTTCGCCAAATATGAGAAGTGCCTCTTTGAGCAGACCTCGCTTCCGTTTCTGGGCTACATTATCTCTCAGACAGGCCTACGAATGGATCCGGAGAAACTGTCTGCCATCGAGAAGTGGCCCCGACCAGAGGGGTTGAAGGCCATTCAGCGGTTCCTGGGATTCGCTAACTATTACCGTCTCTTCATACCGCACTTCTCTTCCAGGACTGCTCCAATCTCAGCGCTCACCCGCAAGGATGCTAACCCCAAACAGTGGACGCCCGAAGCAGAGGAGGCCTTTCTTTCCTTGAAACAAGCCTTCTCTTCCGCTCCAGTGCTGCATCGCCCGGACGGCAACAAGCAGTTCTTCCTGGAGGTGGACGCTTCCTCTGCTGGAGCCGGAGCGGTACTTACTCAAAAATCTTCATCCGGGAAGATGGTTTCCTGTGGTTTCTTCTCCAAACTCTTCTCCTCCTCCGAGCGCAACTACTCCATAGGAGATCGAGAGTTATTGGCCATTAAATTGGCATTGGAGGAGTGGCGTTACCTACTCGAGGGGGCTCTTCATCCGGTAATCATCTACACGGACCACAAAAATCTGTCTTACCTTCAGCATGCTCAGAGACTTAACCCTCGCCAAGCCCGGTGGTCCTTGTTTTTTGCCCGTTTTGATTTTCTCTTGCATTTTCGCCCGGCTGACAAAAACATCAAGGCGGATGCCTTGTCCCGGTCCTTCCTGGTGTCGGATCTCGAAGATGAGCCTAAACATATCATCGATCCCGCCAGAGTGATGCAGGTGGCTCCCGTGAGTCTAAACCGTCTCCCTCCTGGTAAGACGTTCGTATCAGAGACTGATCGGAAGAGAATTCTACATTGGGTCATTCGTCTAAACTCGCTGGCCACGCTGGTCAGAAAAAGACCCTCCAACTCATTACCCGGCATTATTGGTGGCCTACCCTGCACAAAGACGTAATAGACTTTGTTTCTGCCTGTGTCTCCTGTGCCCGCAACAAAGTTCCGAGACACCTGCCTGCCGGCCGTCTTCTTCCGCTTCCTGTACCCGCTGCTCCCTGGCAACATATAGCCATGGACTTCATTACGGATCTGCCCATCTCTGCCGGTTGTACGGTCATTTGGGTGGTCGCTGACCGCTTTTCCAAGATGGCTCACTTCATTCCTCTGCCAGGTCTTCCGTCTGCACCCGAGTTGGCTAAAGACTTTATCCGCCACATCTTCCGTCTCCATGGTTTGCCTCGTCACATTGTGTCGGATCGTGGGGTACAGTTCACCTCACGTTTCTGGAGAGCTACTTGTAAGTTACTAGACGTCACCTTGGATTTCTCCTCCGCTTACCATCCACAGTCCAATGGACAAGTTGAGCGAATAAATCAGAATCTGACCAGCTATCTCCGACACTTCGTTAATGCTCATCATTCTGATTGGGTGGAGCTCCTACCTTGGGCCGAATTCTCTTACAACAATCACGAGAGCGAATCGTCCACCAAATCTCCGTTTTTTATAGTCTTCGGTCAGCACCCTCGGATTCCTGTCCCCGTTTCCATCTCTGTGGACAATCCAGCTGCGGAATCTCTGGTTAGAGAATTCTCCTCCATCTGGGAGAGTACCCGGTCCGCACTCATTCAGTCATCCGAGCGCATGAAAAAACATGCTGACAAGAAACGTCTGGATCCTCCTCAATTCCGTCCTGGGGACAAAGTCTGGCTTTCGTCCAAATATGTTCGGCTCAAAATTCCTTCCTACAAGTTAGGTCCTCGGTTTATCGGTCCTTTTGAGGTCATCAGGCAGATCAACCCAGTGTCCTATAAATTGAAACTCCCGGCCAATTTGCGAATTCCTAACTCTTTTCATGTGTCTCTCCTCAAACCTGTGGTACTTAACTCTTTTTTCAAGTCTACAGGTACACCTCCTGCTCCAGTGTCTGCTGATGATGAATTTGAGGTAGAGAACATTCTGGCCACAAAAAGGGTAGGAAGAAAGACTTATTTTTTGGTGGATTGGAAGGGGTTTGGTCCTGAGGAGAGAACGTGGGAGCCTCGGGAGAACATCCATGCCCCTCTCATCCTAGCTAAATTTCTTTCTGGCCTAAAGAGGGGGGGGCCTAGAGGGGGGGGTACTGTAGCATCGGCGTCCCGGCCCTCTGCCAGGCAGGGACGCCGTTCCCCTTACCAGCGCCCAGCGTCCTCAGCGCCCTCAGCATCCTCGGCGTCCTCCTTCCGTCCTGCTGGGTCCGCACGCTCCTTCCCTGCTGCTGGACTTAGGGCGCGCGCCCACACCCTCCCCCGCTCTTAAAGGAGCCGCGCGCATTTTCCAAATTAGTCTCCGGCCAATGCCGGAGGACTCCACCCTATATTAAGGGCTTCCTCCTTAATGGAGGTGCCCGGGCAATGTTGTTATTGCACTGTATAACTCTGCTTCAGCCCTCAGCTCCTGTTTCCAGTTGCCTGCCTGTTACCTGTCTGTTTGGTGTCTGCCATCTGACTGCAGCCCTCCCCGGAGGTTCGGACATCACCTTCAGTGATCCCCGGCTATTACAGAGACTCTTGCCTGCTCACTTGGGAGCGATCATCTGCCATCCGACTGCAGCTCTATCCGAAGGTTCGGACTCCATCAGCAGTGATCACCGGCTACTCCAGAGACTCTTGCCTGCTCACTTGGGAGCGATCATCTGCCATCCGACTGCAGCTTTATCCGAAGGTTCGGACATCTCCAGCAGTGATCACCGGCTACTCCAGAGACTCCTGCCTGCTCGCTTGGGAGCGATCATCTGCCGTCGGACTGCAGCCTACCAGGAGGCTACAACAGCTCAGGTCGTATAAGCCTGTATATTCATAGACTGCCCTGGTCACTTGCCGTGACAACCTGCCTACCCAGAGACTGCCCTGGTCACTTGCCGTGACATCCTGACTACCCAGAGTCTGCCCTGGTCACTTGCCGTGACAACCTGCCTACCCAGAGACTGCCCTGGTCACTTGCCGTGACAACCTGACTACCCAGAGTCTGCCCTGGTCACTTGCCGTGACAACCTGCCTACCCAGAGACTGCCCTGGTCACTTGCCGTGACAACCTGCCTACCCAGAGACTGCCCTGGTCACTTGCCGTGACAACCTGCCTACCCAGAGACTGCCCTGGTCACTTGCCGTGACAACCTGCCTACCCAGAGACTGCCCTGGTCACTTCCCGTGAATTCCTGTCCGTATTCCCCGGGCGCCACCTGATCTCTTACAAGTATACTGTCTTGTATAATAAAGCTCAGTGGTTTCACCTACCAGACCCGTTACACACAGCAGGCTACAAGGGAAACAGGAATGAAGGATTCAGACCAGAACAATTGATCACCGGCAACCCTGATGGGAAGGTGACTCCCTTATATAAGACCAGTCAGTAACACCTGATTCCCAGTCCTCACAATCTTCACTGGACAGACCAGCACCGCTTGTAACCACCAGAGGAAGCCTCTGCTCAGAACTCATCTCAAACCCATTCACAACAGTACCCCCCCCTTGAGGAGGGGTCACCGAACCCTCACCTGAGCAACCAGGCCGGTCAGGATGAGTTCTATGATACGCACGGATAAGTCTCCTAGCATGGATGTCCGAAGCAAACACCCAAGAATTGTCTTCCTGACCATAACCTCTCCATTTAACCAAATACTGGAGTTTCCGTCTAGAAAAACGAGAATCTAATATTTTCTCAACCACATACTCCAGATTGCCCTCAACCAAAACAGGGTCAGGAGGCACAGCAGCAGGAACCACTGGCTCAACAAACCTCTTCAACAAGGACTTGTGGAACACGTTATGGATCTTAAATGTCCCTGGAAGAAGCAAACGAAAAGAAACAGGATTAATAATCTCCATGATCTTATAAGGTCCAATGAACCTAGGCTTAAATTTAGGAGATGCCACTCTCATAGGAATATTCTTTGAGGACAACCAGACCAAGTCCCCCACTTTAAACCGAGGACCATCAGTCCTATGCCGGTTAGCAAACCGCTGGGCCCTCTCCTGAGAGAGGGACAACCTCTCCACTACCTGGTCCCAAATCTGTTGCATACGCTCCACAACAGAGTCAACACCTGGACAGACAGAAGCATCCGTCTGTCTGAAGAAAATCGAGGGTGAAACCCAGAATTACAGAAAAACGGAGACATCAAAGTGGCAGAGCTAGCCCTATTATTAAGAGCAAACTCAGCCAAAGGCAAAAAAGAGACCCAGTCATCCTGATCAGCAGACACAAAGCATCTTAGATAAGTCTCCAATGTCTGGTTTGTTCTCTCAGTTTGACCATTGGTCTGAGGATGAAATGCCGAGGAGAAAGACATCTCCTAAATTTAAGCCTAGGTTCATTGGACCTTATAAGATCATGGAGATTATTAATCCTGTTTCTTTTCGTTTGCTTCTTCCAGGGACATTTAAGATCCATAATGTGTTCCACAAGTCCTTGTTGAAGAGGTTTGTTGAGCCAGTGGTTCCTGCTGCTGTGCCTCCTGACCCTGTTTTGGTTGAGGGCAATCTGGAGTATGTGGTTGAGAAAATATTATATTCTCGTTTTGAGGACTGGGAATCAGGTGTTACTGACTGGTCTTATATAAGGGAGTCACCTTCCCATCAGGGTTGCCGGTGATCAATTGTTCTGGTCTGAATCCTTCATTCCTGTTTCCCTTGTAGCCTGCTGTGTCGTGTCTGCATCTCCTGCTAACAAAAAGAAGAAAATGTCTTATCTGTTAGCAGGAGATGCAGACACGACACAGCAGGCTACAAGGGAAACAGGAATGAAGGATTCAGACCAGAACAATTGATCACCGGCAACCCTGATGGGAAGGTGACTCCCTTATATAAGACCAGTCAGTAACACCTGATTCCCTTTCAAGGGGGGGGAACTGTTGTGAAAACTGGAAAAAGCAAAAGTACATACATAAGTGGCTGAACTAAACTGAGAGGGCAAAAGCCCCCGGAGGGGACCCTGAAGGCCCCCACAGAAGTGCAGGACAAAAATGCAAAAATATAGCACAAAAACAAAAAGAAGAAAATGTCTTATCTGTTAGCAGGAGATGCAGACACGACACAGCAGGCTACAAGGGAAACAGGAATGAAGGATTCAGACCAGAACAATTGATCACCGGCAACCCTGATGGGAAGGTGACTCCCTTATATAAGACCAGTCAGTAACACCTGATTCCCTTTCAAGGGGGGGGAACTGTTGTGAAAACTGGAAAAAGCAAAAGTACATACATAAGTGGCTGAACTAAACTGAGAGGGCAAAAGCCCCCGGAGGGGACCCTGAAGGCCCCCACAGAAGTGCAGGACAAAAATGCAAAAATATAGCACAAAAACAAAAAGAAGAAAATGTCTTATCTGTTAGCAGGAGATGCAGACACGACACAGCAGGCTACAAGGGAAACAGGAATGAAGGATTCAGACCAGAACAATTGATCACCGGCAACCCTGATGGGAAGGTGACTCCCTTATATAAGACCAGTCAGTAACACCTGATTCCCAGTCCTCACAATCTTCACTGGACAGACCAGCACCGCTTGTAACCACCAGAGGAAGCCTCTGCTCAGAACTCATCTCAAACCCATTCACAACATTCCTCAGTCTTGGTATTCCAGGAATTGGGGTTTGTCTCCTTTCGGGTAAGAGCAGAAATAGGCTTGGTAATTGAGGAAAAATGAGGGATGAATTACCTGTAGTAGTTGGCAACTCCGAGAAACCGTTGTATAGCCCTTATTCCAACGGGACGTGGCCACTTGAGGATAGCGGACAGTTTCTCGGGATCCATCCTCAATCCAGCATCGGAGATAATGTAATCCAGAAAGGGCAAAGCAGTCTGTTCAAAGAGACATTTTTCAATCTTGGCGTACAAGCGATTCTCCCGAAGATGCTGCAGTACCAGACGAACACTTCTTCTATGGGAAGACAGGTCAGGAGAAAATACAAGGATATCATCCAAGTACACTACGACACAAGAACACAAGAGGTCCCAGAAGATCTCATTGACGAATTTTTGAAAGACCGCGGGGGCATTGCAGAGACCAAAGGGCATGACCAGGTACTCATAATGCCCATCCCGAGTATTAAAGGCAGTCTTCCACTCGTCACCAGCTCGGATATGGATCAGATTATAGGCTCCCCTAAGATCTAACTTTCCAGAAGATTCGGGCCCCTCTGAGGCAATCAAATAATTCCAGAATGAGTGGAAGAGGGTACCTATTCTTAATTGTGATACCATTCAAGCCTCTGTAGTCTATGCACGGTCGCAGGGATCCGTCCTTCATAACAAAGAAAAACCGGCTCCTGCGGGAGATGAAGACTTCCGAATAAACCCTTTGGCAAGATTTTCCCGGACATACTCGGACATGGCCAAGGTCTCCACAGGCGACAGTGGGTAGATACTACCCCTAGGAGGAGTGGAGCCGGGTATTAGCTCAATCGGACAGTCGAAAGGCTTGTGCGGGGGAAGGGTCTCCTCCTCCTTATCAAAAATGTCTGCGTAGGAACTTCAGGCAGAGGGAAGCCCTGAGAGATCAGGGGGTGGCTATGAGGCGGTACCAGGATGAATAGAACTCAGGCATCGAGCATGGCACAAGTGTCCCCAACGTAGAACTTTGCCCGAAGCCCAGTCGAGAACTGGCTGATGTGTCCTGAGCCAAGCAAGACCGAGGAGCAGTGCATGGGACAAATTGGGCATCACATAAAAGGCCACCTTTTCATGATGTAGGGCTCCGACTTGCAGCTCCACCTCCTCCGTGACCATGGTAACGGACTCCTGAAGCGGTCTGCTGTCCACCGAAGCAATTAGCTGAGGACTCTGTAGGGTAACCACAGGAATCTGGTACTTATCTACCTCTTCGCGCCGGATGAAATTACCTGCCGAGCCCGAATCCACGTAGGCCACCTCGGACCCACGTCTCTGCACAGAAACCAAAAGAACAGACATAGTGAAGGGTTGAGAGGAATTACTAGGACCTAGGGAGGCCTCTCTTACCTGGCCTAGGTGGATGAGTTTCCCGGTCTCTCAGGACAGGAACGGAGAAAATGCGAGGTCCCTCAGCAATAAAAGCATAGGCCTTGCGCGCGTCTCTCCCTCCGACGAATCTCGGCCAGCTTGAGATGAATAACCTGCATGGGTTTGGAGGAAGGAACCGAAGGAGTCCCGGAGGGACGCGGAGTAGAGAACCGATTGGCAGAAGTAACTGGCCTGATGGACCTCCTGTCTCTAGCCGACTCCTGGGCGCGCTCCTGGAACCGTAGGTCTATGCGGGTGGCCAGAGAGATAAGATCCTTCAGAGTAGTTGGGGTATCCCGGCCCGCGAGCTCATCCTTAATCCTACCAGAGCGACCTCGCCAGAAAGCCCCAACCAATGCCGCGATATTCCAACCTAATTCAGAGGAAAGGGTCCGGAAGCAGATGGCATATTGTCTCACCGCGAGAGCCCCCTGATGGAGATTAAAGAGGGATTCGGTAAGAGAGGCTAACCGGCCTGGCTCATCAAAGACCCTGCGAAAAGTATCCAAGAAGACCGGTAGATTCGAAACTATGGAATCGTCCCTGTTGTGAATGTGCTAGAAATGAATTCTGAGCAGAAGCTCCCTCTGGTGGTTACAAACAGTACTGAACTATCCAATGAAGATTGTGAAGATTGGCGATCAGGTGTTACTGACTGGTCTTATATAAGGGAGGTTCCCTCCCATCAGGGTTGCCGGTGATCAATTGTTCTGGTCTCATCTTTGATTCCTGTTCACTTTGTAGCTTGCTGTTTCGTGCCTGCATCTTCTGCTAACAGATAAGACATTTTCTTCTTTTAGTTTTTTGTGCTTGCTTTTTGCATTTTGTCCTGCACTTCTGTGGGGGTCTGCCGGGTCCCCTCCGGGGGCTTGTGCTCCTCTCAGTTTAGTTCGGCCACTGTTGTTTGTTCATTTGCCTTTTCCAGTTTTTTCAGTGGCTGCTGTTTAGTTTTTGTTACACCAGAGAACTAATTTAGGTGGTAGAAGTCGTGTGATCTCAGGTGTTTTTGTAATTAGAAGAGTTGGTACTTTTCAGGGTTTTTTGGGATTGCAGTAAGTGTCCTTCCTATCCTTTTCTATTTAGGAAATTTGGGCCCCAACGTTTGCTCATACTATTTTCTGTCTGTGTCTGTATTTCCTCTTGTCTAACCGCCATTACATGTTTGGGGGCTTTCTATGTTCTTTGGGGATCTGCTCCGGGGCAGATAGTTTTCCTCTTTCTGTCTTTAGGTGTAGTTAGCTTCTCAGGCTGTGACGAGGCGTCTAGGACCAACGTAGGTACGCTCCACGGCTGCCTTTAGTTGTGGTGGTTAGTCAGGGTACTGCAATCCCATAGATTCCAACCTCTCTGGTGTATTTATTTTTTGCCTGCTCTCCTCAGCTACCAAATCATAACAGTATCACCGGCCCAAACTGAAAATTATATGGTACTCACAGAAGGGAAAAATATTGTGGAAAGAAAAAAGTTGTCAGAGTTGTCAGAGATTTTTTTTTCTTTTTTCTGTTTGTTGCATTTTTTTTGTCCCTCTGTATCTCTGGGTGCTGAGGAGGATTTTTTTTTTCTCTCAATGGAGTTTGCACAGTTGTCTGGCCGTGTGGATCAGCTTGCCACTAAGGTTCGGAGTATTGCTACCTATCTTGCGAGGTTGCCTGTTGTGGAACCTAGGATTCCCATGCCAGATTTGTTTTTAGGGGATCGAGCTAAATTTCTGAATTTCAAAAATAACTGTAAGTTGTTTTTTGCCTTGAAATCTAAGTCCTCAGGGAACGCAGCACAGCAGGTTCAAATTGTCATCTCTCTCCTGCGCGGCGATCCTCAGGATTGGGCTTTTTCCCTGACACCTGGGGATCCTGTTTTGAGTAATGTTGATGCATTTTTTCAGGCTCTGGGGTTATTGTACGATGAGCCTAATGTCACTGATCAAGCTGAAAAAGTCTTGTTGGCATTAAATCAGGGGCTTGAGGACGCTGAGTTGTACTGTCAGAGATTCCGTAGGTGGGCAGTCCTGACCAAATGGAATGACGATGCTTTGGCAGCCCTTTTTCGGAAGGGTCTGTCAGAGAATGTAAAGGATGTTATGGTGGGATTCCCTGTCCCCTCTGGTCTCAATGATTCTATGTCATTAGCGATTCAAATTGACAGACGTTTGCGTGAGCGTAGAGGTATGCGTGGAATAGTGTTGCCTTGTGAACCAGCTTCTGAACCCATGCAGTGTGATAGAGTGGCTTCTGGGGCACAGCGTCATGAGTTTCGAAAACGCAATGGGTTATGTTTCTACTGTGGTGATGCCTCTCATGCTATTTCAGTCTGCCCTAAGCGGGGAAGACGTTTTGCACGCTCAGTTGTCTTGGGTAGTGTTCAGACTAAATTTTTGTTGACTGTTACCCTGATTTGCTCCCTGTCCACATTTTCTGCTCAGGCTTTCGTTGATTCGGAAGCAGCTATTAACCTGATGGATTTTGATTTTGCTAAACGTTGTGGGTTTCCCTTGATACCCCTACGGAAGTCTATTCCCCTACTGGGGATTGATTCTACCCCTTTGGCGGAGAATAAACCTCAGTTCTCTACTCAGGTGATAATGAGGGTTGAACCTGATCATCAGGAGAGTTGCAAATTTTTGTTGCTGTATAATCTGCATGACATTATCGTACTGGGTTTCCCTTGGTTACAGTCTCATAATCCTGTTTTGGATTGGAAATCTGTGTCTGTAACCAGTTGGGGCTGCCAATGTGTTAATACCAACACTCCTGTTTTTTCTGCCTCCCCCCAGGCTCAGGATGTTCCTGACTTTTTGACTGATTTTTCTGATGTGTTTAGCGAAAGTAAATCTGCATCCTTGCCCTACCCATAGGAGCTATGACTGCTCTATTGAATTAGTGCCTGGTAGTAAATTCCCTAAAGGTCGCCTTTTTAACTTGTCTGTACCTGAACATGACGCTATGCGGTCTTATATCAAGGAGTCATTGGAGAAGGGTCATATCAGACCATCCTCTTCACCCTTGGGTGCCGGTTTTTTCTTTGTGGCCAAAAAGGATGGTTCATTAAGGCCGTGTATTGATTATCGTCTCTTGAACAATATCACTGTGAAATCTCAATATCTGTTACCCTTGATTTCTGACCTGTTTTCCAGGGTGAAAAGTGCTACTTGGTTTACCAAGCTTGACCTCAGGGGGGCATATAACCTTATTCACATTAAGCACGGGGATGAATGGAAGACGGCATTTAATACCCCAGAGGGGCATTTTGAGTACCTAGTGATGCCCTTTGGGCTCACTAATGCTCCTTCTGTCTTCCAGTCCTTCATGAATGACATTTTCAGGGATTTTGTGGATAAATTTCTGATTGTTTATTTGGATGATATCTTGATTTTTTCCAATGACTGGGACTCTCATGTGAAACATGTTCGGACTGTGTTCTAGATTTTGAGAGAGAATGCTCTGTATGTGAAGGGATCAAAGTGTCTTTTTGGCGTACAGAGGATCTCATTTCTGGGATTCATTTTGTCCCCATCTGTTATTGAAATGGACCCGGTCAAGGTTCAGGCCATCTGTGATTGGGTCCAACCTACTTCATTAAAGGCTCTTCAAAGATTCTTGGGTTTTGCCAATTTTTATCGTAAATTTATTGGTAATTTGTCTGTTATTGTTAAACCATTAACTGATTTGACCAAAAAGGGTTCTGATGTGGTGAATTGGCCTCCTGAGGCAGTCTCTGCGTTTCAGGAACTTAAGCAGAGATTCACTTCTGCTCCTGTTCTACGGCAGCCTGATGTTTCTCTGCCATTTCAGGTGGAGGTTGATGCCCTGAAATTGGGGCAGGTGCCGTTTTGTCCCAAAGAGATCCAGAGACCTCTAAAAGTAACCCGTGTGCCTTTTTCTCTCGAAAATTTTCTCCAACTGAACGTAATTATGACGTGGGTAATCGGGAGTTATTGGCCATGAAGTGGGCTTTTGAAGAGTGGAGACATTGGCTGGAGGGAGCCAAACATCAGGTGGTGGTCCTCACGGGCCATAAGAATCCGGTTTATCTGGAATCAGCCAAGCGACTTAATCCTAGACAAGCCAGGTGGGCCTTGTTTTTCACACGTTTTAATTTTGTGGTTTCCTTTCTTCCTGGCACTAAGAATGTTAAGGCAGATGCCCTCTCGAGGAGTTTCCTTGCAGACTCTCCTGAGTTGTCTGATCCTGCTGTTATTTTGAAAGAGGGTGTAGTTCTTTCCGCCATCTCGCCCAATTTGAGACTGGCTCTGGAAGGGTGTCAGGAGGATAAACCCGAGCGCTGCCCTATTGGGAAATTGTTTGTCCCAGACCGGTGGAAAAAGAGTGTGATGTCTGAGATTCATTATTCCGCGTTGGCCGGTCATCCCGGAATTTTTGGTACCAGAGACTTGGTTAGTCGGTCCTTTTGGTGGCCTACTTTGTCTCGTGACGTCAGGAAATTTGTGCAGTCCTGCGGACTTGCTCTCGCTCCAAGCCTTGCTCTCGCTCTAGTGGTTTGTTGATGCCATTGCCTGTGCCCAAGAGACCATGGACCCATATCTCTATGGATTTCATTTCCGACCTCCCTGTTTCTCAGAGAATGACCGTTATCTGGGTGATTTGTGATAGGTTTTCCAAAATGATACATCTTGTGCCATTACCTAAGTTGCCTTCCTCCTCTGAATTGGTGCCTTTGTTCCTTCAGCACGTGGTTCGGTTACACGGCATTCCTGAGAACATTGTGTCTGACAGAGGAGTCCAGTTTTTTTTCCAGATTTTGGAGGACTTTTTGTTCTAAACTTGGTGTTCAATTGTCTTTCTCCTCGGCTTTTCATCCTCAGACCAATGGACAAACTGAGAGAACAAACCAGACATTGGAGACTTATCTAAGATGCTTTGTGTCTGCTGATCAGGATGACTGGGTCTCTTTTTTGCCTTTGGCTGAGTTTGCTCTTAATAATAGGGCTAGCTCTGCCACTTTGATGTCTCCATTTTTCTGCAATTTTGGGTTTCACCCTCGATTTTCTTCAGGACAGATGGAGGCTTCTGTCTGTCCAGGTGTTGACTCTGTTGTGGAGCGTATGCAGCAGATTTGGGACCAGGTAGTGGAGAGGTTGTCCCTCTCTCAGGAGAGGGCCCAGCGGTTTGCCAACCGGCATAGGACTGATGGTCCTCGGTTTGAAGTGGGGGACTTGGTCTGGTTGTCCTCAAGAAATATCCCTATGAGAGTTGCATCTCCTAAGTTTAAGCCTAGGTTCATTGGACCTTATAAGATCATGGAGATTCTTAATCCTGTTTCCTTTCGTTTACTTCTTCCAGGGACATTTAAGATCCATAACGTGTTCCACAAGTCCTTATTGAAGAGGTTTGTCGAGCCAGTGGTTCCTATGGCTGTGCCTCCTGACCGTGTTTTGGTTGAGGGCAATCTGGAGTATGTGGTTGAGAAAATATTGAATTCTCGTTTTTCTAGACGGAAACTCCAGTATTTGGTTAAGTGGAGAGGTTATGGTCAGGAGGACAATTCTTGGGTGTTTGCTTCGGACATCCATGCTAGGAGACTCATCCGTGCGTATCACAGAGCTCATCCTGACCGACCTGGTTGCTCAAATGAGGGTTCGGTGACCCCTCCTCAAGGGGGTTTCTGTTGTGAATGTGCTAGAAATGAATTCTGAGCAGAAGCTCCCTCTGGTGGTTACAAACAGTACTGAACTATCCAATGAAGATTGGCGATCAGGTGTTACTGACTGGTCTTATATAAGGGAGGTTCCCTCCCATCAGGGTTGCCGGTGATCAATTGTTCTGGTCTCATCTTTGATTCCTGTTCACTTTGTAGCTTGCTGTTTCGTGCCTGCATCTTCTGCTAACAGATAAGACATTTTCTTCTTTTAGTTTTTTTGTGCTTGCTTTTTGCATTTTGTCCTGCACTTCTGTGGGGGTCTGCCGGGTCCCCTCCGGGGGCTTGTGCTCCTCTCAGTTTAGTTTGGCCACTGTTGTTTGTTCATTTGCCTTTTCCAGTTTTTTCAGTGGCTGTTTAGTTTTTGTTACACCAGAGAACTAATTTAGGTGGTAGAGGTCGTGTGATCTCAGGTGTTTTTGTAATTAGAGTTGGTACTTTTCAGGGTTTTTTGGGATTGCAGTAAGTGTCCTTCCTATCCTTTTCTATTTAGGAAGTTTGGGCCCCAACGTTTGCTCATACTATTTTCTGTCTGTGTCTGTATTTCCTCTTGTCTAACCGCCATTACATGTTTGGGGACTTTCTATGTTCTTTGGGGATCTGCTCCGGGGCAGATAGTTTTCCTCTTTCTGTCTTTAGGTGTAGTTAGCTTCTCAGGCTGTGACGAGGCGTCTAGGACCAACGTAGGTACGCTCCACGGCTGCCTTTAGTTGTGGTGGTTAGTCAGGGTACTGCAATCCCATAGTTTCCAACCTCTCTGTTGTATTTCCTTTTTTGCCTGCTCTCCTCAGCTACCAAATCATAACACGTCCCGTTCCCAGAGAGGATTCAGCCAGGACAAGGCCTCTCCCTCCAGATGAGACATAATGAAGGCCACTTTGGCTCGATCAGAAGGGTATTGCTGAGGTAACAATTCAAAGTGGAGGCTACACTGATTCAAGAAGCCCCTGCAGAGTTTGGGGTCACCACTAAATCGGGGTGGCCTGGCGAGACGAGGAGAGGGAAGAGAAGAGGAGGCGAGGGGCGAGGTTTGTGCCGTTGCCGCGGCAGACTGGAGGGCCACCAAACGGCCATCGACAGAAGCCATATAGGTTAAAATATGGGCCTGAGTGTCGCGCTGCTGACCAAGCTCTTGGCTAACTGTGGCATTTCCTCGATTGGCGGCCTGTAGGGCCAACAAACGAGAGTCCATGGACTTCATGGCAGACATTATATCTCTCTGGTTCTCACGCAAAAAGAGCAGCTCTTTTTGGGTGTCAGCAGAGTTACCAGAGGGATCCATGGCCTGATCTTACTGTTACGGGTCGGCAGGGAAAGCCTCCAGGAGTGTACCCTCTGGATCGTGGCACGGAAAGACCCCCGGGTGAGCAAACAGATGAAGCCGACCCCTATACAAGGATCGTTAGGAGCAGGCCCCGGGGTTCTAGTACCACGATAACCGGTACCAAGAGGGGCGGCTCTTAGGAAGGCGAGTAGGCCCCTCCACGGGACAGACAATGCACAGGACTCAGGCTGTCGAGAAAGACCACGGATAGCCGGACGGAACTGGCAACAGGAGGCAAGGGCCAGAGAAAGACTGCAGGATGGACCAGGGACAGGAGACAATTACCGGAGTAGGTGTAGGACTGCAGGGCAGAGCAGGAATAGGACTGCAGGACGGAGCAGGAATAGAACTGCAGGACGGAGCAGGAATAGGACTGCAAGACGGAACAGGTATAGGACTGCAAGACGGAACAGGTATAGGACTGCAGGACAGAGCAAGTATAGGACTGCAGGACGGAGCAGGAATAGGACTGCAGGACGGGGCAGGAATAGGAAAGCAATCTCAGAATCGCAAAGATCCGTTGAAGCGTTCTAGAGTTATAACCTCATAAAAAGACAATGGTCAGAATTGTAAAAATTGGCCTGGTGATTAACGTGCAAACCACCCTTAGGGGTTAAGGGGTTAATGTGGCTTGTTGGGTCTTGGCAATTTAAAATATCGTAAGGGCCAATATTTTCAGATGAGTTTTTTTTTAATCAGGTAATTTTTTTATTAACCCCTTCACCCCCGAGGGTGGTTTGCACGTTAATGATTGGGCCAATTTTTACAATTCTGACCACTGTCTCTTTATGAGGTTATAACTCTGGAACGCTTCAACGGATCTTTGCGATTCTGAGATTGCTTTCCTATTCCTGCCCCGTCCTGCAGTCCTATTCCTGCTCCGTCCTGCAGTCCTATACTTGCTCCGTCCTGCAGTCCTATACCTGCTCCGTCTTGCAGTCCTATTCCTGCTCCGTCCTGCAGTCCTATTCCTGCTCCGTCCTGCAGTCCTATTCCTGCTCTGCTTTCTCGTGACATATTGTACTTCACGATAGTGGTAAAATTTCTTCGATATAACTTGCGTTTATTTTTTAAAAAAATGCAAATATGGCAAAAATTTTGAAAATTTTGCAATTTTCAAACTTTGAATTTTTATTCCCTTAAAACAGAGAAATATGTCACATAAAATAGTTAAAAAATAACATTTCCCACATGTCTACTTTACATTAGCACAATTTTGGAACCAAAATTTTTTTTTGTTAGGCTATTAAAAGGGTTAAAATTTGACAAGCGATTTCTCATTTTTACAACAAAATTTACAAAGCTATTTTTTTTAGGGACCACCTCATATTTGAAGTCACTTTGAGGGGTCTACATGGCAGAAAATACCCAAATGTGACACCATTCTAAAAACTGCACCCCTTAGGCTACTCAAAACCACATTCAAGAAGTTTATTAACCCTTCAGGTGCTTCACAGGAGCTGAAGCAACGTGGAAGGAAAAAATGAATATTTAACTTTTTAGTCACAAAAATTATCTTTTACAAACTTTTTTTTATTTTCACAAGGGTAAAAGGAGAAAATGGACAGATAAAGGTGTTGTGCAATTTATCCCGAGTACGCCAATACCCCATATGTGTGGGAAAACCACTGTTTGGGCACACGGCAGAGCTCGTAAAGGAAGGAGCGCCGTTTGACTTTTTCAAACCAAAATTGTCTGGAATTGAGATTGGACGCCATGTCGCGTTTGGAGTGCCTCTAATGCGCCTAAACAGTGGAAACCCCCCACAAGTGACACCATTTTGGAAACTAGACCCCTATGGAAGTTATCTAGATCTGTTGTGAGCACTTTGAACCCCCAAGTGTTTCACAAAAGTTTATAATGCATGGGTGTGAGAAAAAAACAAAACAATTTTCCACAAAAATGATTTTTTAGTCCCAAATTTTTGATTTTTTCCCAAGGAAATTGGACCCCAAAAGTTGTTGTCCAATTTGTCCTGAGTACGCTGATACCCCATATGTGGGGGGAAACTGTTTGGGCGCACGGTAGGGCTTGGAAAGGAAGTAATAACGTTTTGGAATGCAGATGTTGATGGGGTCATGTTCTGTTTGCAGTGCCCCAAATGTGCCTAAACAGTGGAAAACCCCCACAAGTGACCCCATTTTGGAAACTAGACCCCCTAAGGAACTTATCTAGATCTGTGGTGAGCACTTTGAACCCAGAAGTGCTTCACAGAAGTTTATAACGTACAGCCGTAAAAATAAAAAATCCTTTTTTTTACAAAAATGATTTTTCACCCCAATATTTTATTTTCACAAGGGTAACAGGAGAAATTGGACCACAAAAGTTGTTGTCCAATTTGTCCTGAGTACGCTGATATCCAATATGTGGGAGAAAACTACTGTATGGGCACACGTCGGGGCTCGGAAGGGAAGTAGTGACGTTTTGGATTGCAGACTTTGATGGAATGGTCTGCGGGCGTCATGTCGCATTTGGAGAGCCCCTGATGTGCCTAAACAGTGGAAACCCCCCACAAGTGCCCCATTTTGGAAAATAGACCCCACAAGGAACTAATCTAGATGTGTGGTGAGCGCTGTGAACCCCCAAGTGCTTCACAGAAGTTTATTACGTACAGCCATAAAAACAAAAAAAATCATTTTTTTTACAAAAATGATATTTTCGCCCCCAATTTTTTTTTTCCCAAGGGTAACAGAAGAAATTGGACCCTAAGAGTTATTGTGCAATTTGTCCTGAGTACGCTGATACCCCATATGTGGGGGTAAACTACTGTTTGGGCGCATGGCAGAGCTCAGAAGTGAAGGAGCACCGTTTGACTTTTTCAACGCAGAATTGGCTGGAATTGAGATCAGACGCCTTGTCACATTTGGAGATGTTTGGAGCCCCTGATGTGCCTAAACAGCGGAAACCCCCCAATTCTAACTCAAATCCTAACCCCAACACACCCGTAACCCTAATCCCAACCCTAACCATAACCCTTACCACAAACCTAACCCTAACACACCCCTAACCCTAATCCCAACCCTAACCCTAAGCTTAACTTTAGGCGCAACCCTAACCCTAACTTTAGGCACAACCCTAACCCAAATGGGAAAATGGAAATAAATAAATTTTTTTAATTTTATTATTTTTCCCTAACTAAGGGGGTATAAAGGGGTGTTTGATTTACTATTTATAGCGGGTTTTTATGATTGGCAGCTGTCACACGCTAAAAGACGCTTTTTATTGCAAAAAATAGTTCTTGCATCACCACATTTTGAGAGCTATAATTTTTGCACATTTTGGCCCACAGAGTCATGTGAGGTCTTATTTTTTGCGGTACGAGTTGACGTTTTTATTGGTAGCATTTTTGGGCACATAACATTTTTTGATCGCTTTTTATTACGATTTTTGGGAGGTTAGAAAGAACAAAAATCAGCAATTCATGAATTTCTTTTGGGGGGGGCTGTTATGATTTGGTAGCTGAGGAGTGCAGGTAAAAAAAAGGCAATACACCAGAGCAGTTGGAAACTATGAGATTGCAATATCCTGACTAACCACCACAACTAGAGGCAGCCGTGGAGCGTTCCTACGTTGGTCCTAAACGCCTCGTCACAGCCTGAGAAACTAACTACACTTAAAGATAGATATAGGAAAGTTATCTGCCCCGGAGCAGAACCCCAAAGACAATAGAAAGCCCCCAAACATGTAATGGCGGTTAGACAAGATGAAATACTGACACAGAAAGAAAATAGTATGAGCAAACGCTGGGGCCCAAACTAACTAAATAGAAAAGGATAGGAAGGGTACTTACTGCAATCCCAGAAAACCCTGAAAAGCACCAACACCACTAATTTCAAAAACACCTGAGATCACACGACCTCTACCACCTAAATTAGTTCTCTGGTGTAACAAAATCAAAACAGCAGCCACTGAAAAAACTGGAAAAAACAAAAGTACATACATAAGTGGCTGAACTAAACTGAGAGGGCAAAAGCCCCCGGAGGGGACCCTGAAGGCCCCCACAGAAGTGCAGGACAAAATGCAAAAATATAGCACAAACACAAAAGAAGAAAAAGTCTTATCTGTTAGCAGGAGATGCAGACACGACACAGCAGGCTACAAGGGAAACAGGAATGAAGGATTCAGACCAGAACAATTGATCACCGGCAACCCTGATGGGAAGGTGACTCCCTTATATAAGACCAGTCAGTAACACCTGATTCCCAGTCCTCACAATCTTCACTGGACAGACCAGCACCGCTTGTAACCACCAGAGGAAGCCTCTGCTCAGAACTCATCTCAAACCCATTCACAACAGTACCCCCCCCTTGAGGAGGGGTCACCGAACCCTCACCTGAGCAACCAGGCCGGTCAGGATGAGTTCTATGATACGCACGGATAAGTCTCCTAGCATGGATGTCCGAAGCAAACACCCAAGAATTGTCTTCCTGACCATAACCTCTCCATTTAACCAAATACTGGAGTTTCCGTCTAGAAAAACGAGAATCTAATATTTTCTCAACCACATACTCCAGATTGCCCTCAACCAAAACAGGGTCAGGAGTCACAGCAGCAGGAACCACTGGCTCAACAAACCTCTTCAACAAGGACTTGTGGAACACGTTATGGATCTTAAATGTCCCTGGAAGAAGCAAACGAAAAGAAACAGGATTAATAATCTCCATGATCTTATAAGGTCCAATGAACCTAGGCTTAAATTTAGGAGATGCCACTCTCTGTCATGTGTGCATCGCCACGAAGATCGTCGCGGTTGCACATTCTGACTTCTCACAGCTGAGTTGCTGTTTCTTTGTGTTTGGCAGTGAGGGAGTTAATTCTGTCTGTGCTCGGTTCTGGGACTGGGTTCAGTTTCTCCCGGCTGCAATTGATTATTTGTTGATTGGTTTCCTTTAAATCCCTGGTTGTCTGTTTTGGGAGTTGCCAGTGAAATTCTTCATGCAGACCACAGATAGGATTGAATCTGTATAGACTTAAGTTAAAGAGCTCCTTAGTTGTTTTAAGCTCAACTTGCTTAGAATTTTATATCCCAGACCATTTATGTTCCTTCTGTGTTTGAGTGTGTATGCGAGTCTGTGTTTTCTCCAGTCTGTCCTATATGTCTAATCTGTGTATTTAGCAGAGATCAGCCCATATCCCTTTGGTGGTAATCAGGGTCATTCTTAGGACTGATTACAGGGTTCAGGGACTGATAGGAGACTAGGTTAGGCTGGAGACTTGGACCTCTGAACCATTATCAGTACCTCCAAGGTGAGGGATTAGTTAGGACCCCAGTTTTAGGGTCAGGTTAGACCCCGGTCCTCCTCTTTCCTGTGACAGCGTATCAAGTCCTCAAGATTAACCCTGAGTTCAACGGATATCGTGTCAGGTAAATCTATTCTATATTTACATGCTGATATTGCTAAACTATATGTTGTATAGAGTGTTGTTTCTGTAAGAATAGTTTACTGACATCGTACACATATCATTAGACAGCGTGACACTCTCATAGGAATATTCTTTGAGGACAACCAGACCAAGTCCCCCACTTTAAACCGAGGACCATCAGTCCTATGCCGGTTAGCAAACCGCTGGGCCCTCTCCTGAGAGAGGGACAACCTCTCCACTACCTGGTCCCAAATCTGTTGCATACGCTCCACAACAGAGTCAACACCTGGACAGACAGAAGCCTCCGTCTGTCCTGAAGAAAATCGAGGGTGAAACCCAGAATTACAGAAAAACGGAGACATCAAAGTGGCAGAGCTAGCCCTATTATTAAGAGCAAACTCAGCCAAAGGCAAAAAAGAGACCCAGTCATCCTGATCAGCAGACACAAAGCATCTTAGATAAGTCTCCAATGTCTGGTTTGTTCTCTCAGTTTGACCATTGGTCTGAGGATGAAATGCCGAGGAGAAAGACAATTGAACACCCAGTTTAGAACAAAAAGTCCTCCAAAATCTGGAAACAAACTGGACTCCTCTGTCAGACACAATGTTCTCAGGAATGCCGTGTAAACGAACCACGTGCTGAAGGAACAACGGCACCAATTCAGAGGAGGAAGGCAACTGTCACGCTGTATAGCAGATATATATATGTGATGTCAGTAATCTATATCAAAAGGGCAACATACTATATAACATGCGCATAGATATATGATAACATAGAATTACCTGACAGAATGTCCAGTGGGTCAATACTGAATCCGTTATACGCTGTCTCCGGCTAGAGGGTGACCGGGGTCTATGCTGACCCTAAACTGGGGTCCTGACTAATCCCTCTACCTGGAGGTACTGTTAAAGGTACAGAGGTCCAGGCCACCAGCGTAAACCCTGTCTCCTATCAATCCCTGCCAACTGTAATCTAGTCCTAAGAAGGACCCTGATTACCACCAAAGGGAATGAACAGGTAACGGTTAATGAACAGAAAGACATACAAGAAAGACAAGAAATAAAGTAAATAAAGTCTTACATACAACACTCACACACAGTAGGAACACCTAAGGTCTCAGAGATAAACTATAAGCTATAAGAGTAAAAACAACTAAGGAGCTCTTAGCTTAAGTATTCTCAGAACCGATCCAGTCTGCTAGACTACATGAATGCTTTCACCGGCATCTAACAAGCAGACTGGCAGGTATATGAAGGAATCTAATTAGAACATAATCAAAAGCAGCCGGGCGAGGCTGGACCTAGTCTTAGCAAAGAGCTAGGTAAAATTAACTCTCTCATTACCAAACACAAAGAAACAGCAGCTCAGCTGTGAGAAGTCAGAATGTGCAATCGCGACGATCTTCGTGGCGATGCACCCATGACAGTACCCCCCCTTCTACGAGGGGCCTCCGGACCCTCATGACCAGGTCTGTCCGGGTAAGTTGTGTGAAAGGTCCGAACCAATCGATCTGCGTTAGCATCAGACGCAGGGACCCACGTCCTCTCCTCAGGACCATACCCCCTCCAATGAACTAAGTACTGAGGGGATCGGCGACTGAGACGTGAGTCAATGATTTTCGACCCATGAAATTCCACGTTATCATTGACTACCACTGAAGGAGGAGATAGAGGTGACGGTATGACTGGTGCCACATACTTTTTAAGTAATGACTTGTGAAACACATTATGAATTTTAAACGTAGGAGGGAGGTCCAGACGAAATGCCACAGGATTAATTATGGAACTGATCCTGTACGGCCCGATGAATCTGGGACCCAACCTCCAGGAGGAAACTTTAAGTTTTATATTCCTGGTAGACAACCAAACCAGATCGTTCACCTTCAGATCTAGACCAGAAACTCTCCTCCTATCAGCCATCCGTTTGTAACGGTTCCCCGTAACCTTCAGTCTTAAGCGATCTGGAACTATCAGTCTCCCTGGAAGTCCCACAGGGGCGTCCCCTGAGCCCCCAATACCTCCCCCTCAAGCTCAGAGCATACAGCTGACACTACAACTCCCTCCTGAGGAATAGGAACCGGATCATCCGTCTTCCCGGCCCCTGGGAAAGTACGAGATAAGGCATCAGGAAGCAACTTTATTGAGCAGTCATATGCGCGATGAGGAGGTAACTCTTTACACCCCTCCTCTGAGAACATCTCCCCAAAGTCCTCCAGAAAAGGAGGCAAAGTCCTAGGCACAACCGCACCGATGACCGTGCTCATGCAGTTATTCCTGCAAAATTCACCCCACTGGCTTATCTTTCTGGATTGCCAATCAATCACTGGGTTATGTTTAGCCAACCAAGGAAGTCCCAACACAATAGGAGTAGGTAGACCCTCCAACACATAACAAGACAATTGCTCTTTATGTATTGCCCCTACTCGAAGATCTATGTTATGAACAGCTTGTACCAAGCTACCTTGACCGAGAGGTCTAGAATCAATAGAGACTATAGGGACTGGTTTGGCCAATACACTCAGTTGCATACCATGCACCTGGGCAAACCGAGCGTCCACCAGATTAGCCCCGGACCCACTATCAAGAAAAACAGAAATCCTCTCAGTTCTAGTACCAATCACCACCTCCGCAGGCACGAGAAACTGAGAAGGATTTGGGGACGAAATACACACTCCCAGGTTAACTCCTTTGCTCAAAGAGGCCCGGGATGGACACCCCCCAACAAAATGTCCCTCTCTCCCGCAAAAGAAACACCTTCTAGTCTTGCGGTGCACCGCCGATTCCCTCCTACAAAATGATGTCCCTCCCAACTGCATGGGCTCCTCAGAACAGACCAGGGGAACCTCAGTATAAGGGACTTTAGTAGTAGGTGGAGTCATCACGGGAGGCGGAGTTACCTCGCGTCTTCCCCGAAGTCGTCTATCAATGCGAATAGCGAGGGCCATAGCGGCCTCCAGTGACGGGGGAGAATCATACTGAGCCAACACATCTTTTAATTTGTCAGACAACCCTTGACAAAACTGGCTCCTAAGAGCTGGGTCATTCCACTGAGTATCTGTTGCCCATCTACGGAACTCAGAAGAATATTCCTCCGCTGGACGATTTCCTTGCCGTATTTTACGTAACTTTGTTTCAGCAAGGGAGACTCGATCCGGATCATCATATACCAGACCCAGGGCAGTAAAAAATCGATCCACTGACTGGAGATCTGGGGAGCCTGGAGGAATAGAGAACGCCCAAGATTGAGGGTCCCCTTGTAAGAGCGAGATAACAATTCCCACCCTCTGCTCTTCACTCCCAGATGACCGAGGCCGCAGCCGAAAGTACAATTTACATGCCTCCCGGAAGGTAAAAAATTTGTCCCGCCCACCAGTGAACCTGTCCGGGAGAGCAACCTTAGGTTCAGATCTGGTTTGCTCCGGGGGGGACAAAACCTTGGACTTAATGTCTGCAAACTCCATGGACAACCCCTGCAACTGCCGGGCCAGCTGGGCCACTGGATCCATGACAGCTGGGGAGAATCTTTAGTATGGCCGGTGAAAATGTCACGCTGTATAGCAGATATATATATGTGATGTCAGTAATCTATATCAAAAGGGCAACATACTATATAACATGCGCATAGATATATGATAACATAGAATTACCTGACAGAATGTCCAGTGGGTCAATACTGAATCCGTTATACGCTGTCTCCGGCTAGAGGGTGACCGGGGTCTATGCTGACCCTAAACTGGGGTCCTGACTAATCCCTCTACCTGGAGGTACTGTTAAAGGTACAGAGGTCCAGGCCACCAGCGTAAACCCTGTCTCCTATCAATCCCTGCCAACTGTAATCTAGTCCTAAGAAGGACCCTGATTACCACCAAAGGGAATGAACAGGTAACGGTTAATGAACAGAAAGACATACAAGAAAGACAAGAAATAAAGTAAATAAAGTCTTACATACAACACTCACACACAGTAGGAACACCTAAGGTCTCAGAGATAAACTATAAGCTATAAGAGTAAAAACAACTAAGGAGCTCTTAGCTTAAGTATTCTCAGAACCGATCCAGTCTGCTAGACTACATGAATGCTTTCACCGGCATCTAACAAGCAGACTGGCAGGTATATGAAGGAATCTAATTAGAACATAATCAAAAGCAGCCGGGCGAGGCTGGACCTAGTCTTAGCAAAGAGCTAGGTAAAATTAACTCTCTCATTACCAAACACAAAGAAACAGCAGCTCAGCTGTGAGAAGTCAGAATGTGCAATCGCGACGATCTTCGTGGCGATGCACCCATGACAGTAACTTAGGTAATGGCACAAGATGTATCATTTTGGAAAACCTATCACAAATTACCCAGATGGTGGTCATTCTCTGAGAAACAGGAAGGTCGGAAATGAAATCCATAGAGATATGGGTCCATGGTCTCTTGGGCACAGGCAATGGCATCAACAAACCACTAGAGCGAGAGCAAGGCTTGGAGCGAGAGCAAGTCCCGCAGGACTGCACAAATTCCCTGACATCACGAGACAAGGTAGGCCACCAAAAGGACAGACTAACCAAGTCTCTGGTACCAAAAATTCTGGGATGCCCAGCCAATGCGGAACAATGAATCTCAGACATCACACTCTTTTTCCACTGATCCGGGACAAACAATTTTCCAACCGGGCAGCGCTCGGGCCTATCCTCCTGACACCCCTCCAGAGCAAGTCTCAAATTGGGCGAGATGGCGGAAAGAACTACACCCTCTTTCAAAATAACAGAAGGATCAGATAACTCAGGAGAGTCCGCAAGGAAGCTCCTCGAGAGGGCATCCGCCTTAACATTCTTAGTGCCAGGAAGAAAGGAAACCACAAAATTAAAACGTGTGAAAAACAAGGCCCACCTGGCCTGTCTAGGATTGAGTCGCTTGGCAGATTCCAGATAGACCAGATTCTTATGGTCCGTAAGGACCACCACCTGATGTTTGGCTCCCTCCAGCCAATGTCTCCACTCTTCAAAAGCCCACTTCATGGCCAATAACTCCCGATTACCCACGTCATAATTACGTTCAGTAGGAGAAAATTTTCGAGAGAAAAAGGCACAAGGGTTACTTTTAGAGGTCTCTGGATCTTTTTGGGACAAAACGGCACCTGCCCCAATTTCAGAGGCATCAACCTCCACCTGAAATGGCAGAGAAACATCAGGCTGCCGTAGAACAGGAGCAGAAGTGAATCTCTGCTTAAGTTCCTGAAATGCAGAGACTGCCTCAGGAGGCCAATTCACCACATCAGAACCCTTTCTGGTCAAATCAGTTAATGGTTTAACAATAACCGAGAAATTACCAATAAATTTACAATAAAAATTGGCAAAACCCAAAAATCTCTGAAGAGCCTTTAATGAAGTAGGTTGGACCCAATCACAGATGGCCTGAACCTTGACCGGGTCCATTTCAATAACAGATGGGGACAAAATGAATCCCAGAAATGAGATCCTCTGTATGCCAAAAAGACACTTTGATCCCTTCACATACAGAGCATTCTCTCTCAAAATCTGGAATACAGTACGAACATGTTTCACATGAGAGTCCCAGTCATTAGAAAAAATCAAGATATCATCCAAATAAACAATCAGAAATTTGTCCACAAAATCCCTGAAAATGTCATTCATGAAGGACTGGAAGACGGAAGGAGCATTAGTGAGCCCAAAGGGCATCACCAGGTACTCAAAATGCCCTTCAGGGGTATTGAATGCCGTCTTCCATTCATCCCCGTGCTTAATGCGAATAAGGTTATACGCCCCCCTGAGGTCAAGGTTGGTAAACCAAGTAGCGTTTTTCACTCTGGAAAACAGGTCAGAAATCAAGGGTAACGGGTATTGATATTTCACAGTAATATTGTTCAAGAGACGATAATCAATACACGGCCTCAATGAACCATCCTTTTTGGCCACAAAGAAAAAACCGGCACCTAAGGGTGAAGAGGATGGTCTGATATGAGGCTTCTCCAATGATTCCTTGATATAAGACCGCATAGCGTCATGTTCAGGTACAGACAAGTTAAAAAGGCGACCCTTAGGGAATTTACTACCCGGCACTAATTCAATAGCGCAGTCATAGCTCCTATGGGGAGGCAAGGATGCAGATTTACTTTCGCTAAACACATCAGAAAAATCAATCAAAAAGTCAGGAACATCCTGAGCCTGGGGGGAGGCAGAAAAAACAGGAGTGTTGGTATTAACACATTGGCAGCCCCAACTGGTTACAGACACAGATTTCCAATCCAAAACAGGATTATGAGACTGTAACCAAGGGAAACCCAGCACGATAATGTCATGCAGATTATACAGAACCAAAAATTTGCAGCACTCCTGGTGATCAGGTTCAACCCTCATTATCACCTAAGTAGAAAACTGGGGTTTATTCTCAGCCAAAGGGGTAGAATCGATCCCCAGTAGGGGAATAGACTTCTGTAGGGGTATCAAGGGAAACCCACAACGTCTAGCAAAATCATAATCCATCAGGTTAATAGCTGCTCCAGAATCAACGAAAGCCTGAGCAGAAAATGAGGACAGAGAGCATATCAGAGTGACAGTTAATAAAAACTTAGTCTGAACACTACCCAAGACAACTGAGCGTGCAAAACGTCTTCCCCGCTTAGGGCAGACTGAAATAGCATGAGAGGCATCACCACAGTAGAAACATAACCCATTGCGCTTTCGAAACTCATGACGCTGTGCCCCAGACACCACTCTATCACACTGCATGGGTTCAGAAGCTGGTTCACAAGGCAACACCATTCCACGCATACTTCTCCGCTCACGCAAACGTCTATCAATTTGAATCGCTAATGACATAGAATCATTGAGACCAGAGGGGACAGGGAATCCCACCATAACATCCTTTACATTATCTGACAGACCCTTCCGGAAAAGGGCTGCCAAAGCGTCGTCATTCCATTTGGTCAGGACTGCCCACCTACGGAATCTCTGACAGTATAACTCAGCGTCATCAAGCCCCTGATTTAATGCCAACAAGGCTTTTTCAGCTTGATCAGTGACATTAGGCTCATCGTACAATAACCCCAAAGCCTGAAAAAATGCATCAACATCACTCAAAACAGGATCCCCAGGTGTCAGGGAAAAAGCCCAATCCTGAGGATCGCCGCGCAGGAGAGAGATGATAATTTGAACCTGCTGCGCTGCGTTCCCTGAGGACTTAGATTTTAAGGCAAAAAACAATTTACAATTATTTTTGAAATTCTGAAACTTAGCTCGATCCCCTAAAAACAAATCTGGCATGGGAATCCTAGGTTCCACAACAGGCAACCTAGCAAGATAGGTAGCAATACTCTGAACCTCAGTGGCGAGCTGATCCACACGGCCAGACAACTGTGCAAACTCCATTGAGAGAAAAGATCCTCCCCAGCACCCAGAGATACAGAGGGAAAAAAAAAAATGCAACAAACAGAAAAATATCTCTGACAACCTTTTTTTTTTTTTTTTTTCACAATATTTTTCCCTTCTGTGAGTACCACACAATTTTCAGTTTAGGCCGGTGATACTGTTATGATTTGGTAGCTGAGGAGTGCAGGTAAAAAAAAGGCAATACACCAGAGCAGTTGGAAACTATAAGATTGCAGTACCCTGACTAACCACCACAACTAGAGGCAGCCGTGGAGCGTTCCTACGTTGGTCCTAGACGCCTCGTCACAGCCCGAGAAACTAACTACACCTAAAGATAGATATAGGAAAGCTATCTGCCCCGGAGCAGAACCCCAAAGACAATAGAAAGCCCCCAAACATGTAATGGCGGTTAGACAAGATGAAATACTGACACAGAAAGAAAATAGTATGAGCAAACACTGGGGCCCAAACTAACTAAATAGAAAAGGATAGGAAGGGTACTTACTGCAATCCCAGAAAACCCTGAAAAGCACCAACGCCACTAATTTCAAAAACACCTGAGATCACACGACCTCTACCACCTAAATTAGTTCTCTGGTGTAACAAAATCAAAACAGCAGCCACTGAAAAAACTGGAAAAAACAAAAGTACATACATAAGTGGCTGAACTAAACTGAGAGGGCAAAAGCCCCCGGAGGGGACCCTGAAGGCCCCCACAGAAGTGCAGGACAAAATGCAAAAATATAGCACAAACACAAAAGAAGAAAAAGTCTTATCTGTTAGCAGGAGATGCAGACACGACACAGCAGGCTACAAGGGAAACAGGAATGAAGGATTCAGACCAGAACAATTGATCACCGGCAACCCTGATGGGAAGGTGACTCCCTTATATAAGACCAGTCAGTAACACCTGATTCCCAGTCCTCACAGTCTTCACTGGACAGACCAGCACCGCTTGTAACCACCAGAGGAAGCCTCTGCTCAGAACTCATCTCAAACCCATTCACAACAGGGGGCATTTATACCGTTCCGCGTGTGATAAAATTGATAAAGCAGTTTTATTCTTCGGGTCAGTACGATTACAGCGATACCTCATTTATATAATTTATTTTTAGGTTTTGGCGCTTTTATACAATAAAAACAATTTTATATAAAAAATAATTATTTTTGCAATAATTATATAATAATTATATTTCGCTTTATTCTGCGAGGTATAACTTTTTTATTTTTTTGCTGATGATGCTGTATGGTGGCTCGTTTTTTGCGGGACAAGATGACGTTTTCAGCGGTACCATGTTTATTTATATCGGTCTTTTTGATCGCGTGTTATTCCACTTTTTGTTCGTCAGTATGATGATAAAGCATTGATTTTTTGCTTTGTTTTTTTTTTTAAGGGGTTCACTAAAGGGGTTAACTAGTGGGACAGTTTTATAGGGGGGGTTGTTACGGACGCGGCGATACCAAATATGTGTACTTTTATTATTTTGGTTTTTTTTATTTACAGGAAGAAATGAATTTATTGGCGAATATTTTTTTTTTCCTTTATTTTGAAATTTTTTTTTTACATTTTTTTAACTTTTTTACTTTGTCCCAGGGTGGGACATCACAGTTTTTTAGCAGGCACTGAGGAAGCCGCCTCCCTGTAGGACCCGGCGGCCATCTTGGATCCGGGATCCTGCAGGGAAGAGGCCTTCAGAACAGCGCGATCACATCGCTCTGTTCTGAGGGCCTCAGGGGAGCACGCAGTGAGCCCCCTCTCTGCGCGATGCTCCCCTGTGCCCCCGGTACACCACGTTCATGTCTGATCGTGGTGTGCCAGGGGTTAATGTGCCGGGAGCAGTCCGTGACCGCTCCTGGCACATAGTGCCGGTTGTCAGCTGTGATAATCAGCTGACACCCGGCGGCGATCAGCTGCGCTCCCCCGGGAGCGCAGCTGATCGCTTGGACGTACTATCCCGTCCATGGTAAGATTGGCACGGGTTTTATGGACGGGATAGTACGTCCGATGGCAGAGAGGGGTTAAACATTTTCAAAACTGAAAAAATAGGTAATCACATACAGAGTAATTCCCAAATAGTGTATTACATAAACACAATAGAACCCCACAAAAATCCCTCCCATCTTACCCCCCACCCTCACCCGACAAAAAAAAACTCTCTTCTCTCTCGATGCATTTGGTCTCTCACAGCCAGAGTTCTCCAGTTATATCCTCCTCAATGTTCTCATCCATATTAATCTAGAAGGAGCCAACCCGGGTGTGTCCAACCAAGGTGCCCATATATCCTCCCATTTCTTAATTGTTCCTCTCTTTTGGTGCACATATTTCTCCATATCTATATTTTTAACTGCATCAGTAACATCCGTGATTGTAGGTACAGAAGATCCCTTCCAGTGAGCCGCCACTCTCTTACGAGCTTGATATAATATTCGTGAGACTGCCAGCTGGTGTCCCTCCACGAGCGGCAAATTCTCCACCCGACCCAGGAGAGCCATTTTGGGGTCTAGTACCATTTGACATTGATAGACAGTATTAAGTAAATCAGTCACATCTCCCCAAAACCTACGTAGCCTGGGACAGTTCCAGGTTATGTGTATCAGATCCGCATTGGGCATTCCACACTTCCAACAATCAGCCTCTCTAGCATATCCCATTTTCAACAGCCGTACAGGAGTTCGATAAACTCGATGAAGCAAAAAAAGATGTGACACTCTCTGCGCCTCGCTAACCAAGATTTTCATAACTTCTTGCAATGTATCTTCCCATTCATCATCTGTTAAATCACCCACATCAACTTGCCACTTATTCTTCAATGCCTCCAAGCTTGCCACTTTCTTTTCCAACATTGTTGCATATATCATGGATATAATACCTCTTCATCCTCCTCCCCCCACTACTCTATTCAACAGCGGAGTTTTGGCTGGGTTACCTAGTGGAATGAGTCGCTGTTGTGTTTCACAAGCATGTCTCAGCTGGAGATATAGAAAAAATCTTGCATTGGGAATGGAAAACGTCTGTTTAACCCCTTCATCCCCAAGGGTGGTTTGCACGTTAATGACCGGGCCAATTTTTACAATTCTGACCACTGTCTCTTTATGAGGTTATAACTCTGGAACGCTTCAA
This sequence comes from Oophaga sylvatica, assembly GCA_033576555.1. Taxonomy (NCBI): domain Eukaryota; kingdom Metazoa; phylum Chordata; class Amphibia; order Anura; family Dendrobatidae; genus Oophaga; species Oophaga sylvatica. Next base: position 12,424,455 of record JARQOD010000003.1, on the reverse strand, counting down.
CGGATCTTCGCGATTCTGAGATTGTTTTCTCGTGACATATTGTACTTCACGTTAGAAGTAAAATTTCTTCGATATACCTTGCGTTTATTTTTGAAAAAAATGCAAATATGGCGAAAATTTAGAAAATTTTGCAATTTTCAAACTTTGAATTTTTTTTCCCTTAAAACAGAGAAATATATCACACAAAATAGTTAAGAAATAACATTTCCCACATGTCTACTTTACATCAGCACAATTTTGGAACCAAAATTTTTTTTTGTTAGGAAATTATAAGGGTTAAAAGTTGACCAGTGATTTCTCATTTTTACAACAAAATTTACAAAGCCATTTTTTTAGGGACCACCTCACATTTGAAGTCACTTTGAGGGGTCTATATGGCAGAAAATACCCAAAAGTGACACCATTCTAAAAACTGCACCCCTCAAGGTACTCAAAACCACATTCAAGAAGTTTATTAATCCTTCAGGTGCTTCACAGGAGCTGCAGCAACGTGGAAGGAAAAAATTAATATTTAACTTTTTAGCCACAAAAATGATCTTTTACAAACGTTTTTTTATTTTCACAAGGGTAAAAGGAGAAAATGGGCAGATAAAGTTGTTGTGCAATTTCTCCTGAGTACGCCAATACCCCATATGTGGGGGAAAACCACTGTTTGGGCACACGGCAGAGCTCGAAAGGGAAGGAGCGCCGTTTGACTTTTTCAAACTAAAATTGGCTGGAGTTGAGATTGGACGCCATGTCGCGTTTGGAGAGCCCCTGATATGCCTAAACAGTGGAAACCCCCCACAAGTGACACCATTTTGGAAACTAGACATCCTAAGGAACTTATCTAGATCTGTTGTGAGCACTTTGAACCCCAAAGTGTTTCACAAAAGTTTATAATGCCTGGGTGTGAAAAAAAAAAAAACAATTTTCCACAAAAATGATTTTTTAGTCCCAAATTTTTGATTTTTCCTAAGGAAATTGGACCCCAAAAGTTGTTTTCCAATTTGTCCTGAGTACGCTGATACCCCATGTGTGTGGGGGGGGGAAACTGTTTGGGCGCACGGCAGGGCTTGGAAAGGAAGCAGTAACGTTTTGGAATGCAGACGTTGATGGGGGTCATGTTCCATTTGTAGTGCCCCAGATGAGCCTAAACAGTGGAAACCCCCCACAAGTGACCCCATTTTGGAAGCTAGACCCCCTAAGGAACTTATCTAGATCTTTGGTGAGCACTTTGAACCCCCAAGTGCTTCACACAAGTTTATAATGCCCGAGCATGAAAATAAAAAATCCTATTTTTTTCCCACAAAAATTATCTCTTAGTCACTAATTTTTTATTTTCCCAAGGGTAACAGGAGAAATTGGACCACAAAATTTGTTGTCCAATTTGTCCTGAGTACGCTGATACCCCATATGTGGGGGGGAACCACTGTTTGGGCGCATGGCAGAGCTCGGAATGGAAGGAGCACCATTTGACTTTTTCCAACCAAAATTGGCTGGAATTGAGATTGGACGCCATGTTGCATTTGGAGAGCCCCTGCTGTGCCTAAACAGTGGAAACCCCCCACAAGTGCCCCCATTTGGGAAACTAGACCCCCTAAGGAACTTATCTACATCTTTGGTGAGCAATTTGAACCCCCAAGTGCTTCACACAAGTTTATAACGTAGAGCCGTAAAATTAAAAAATCATATTTTTTCCACAAAATTGATTTTTTCACCCCAATTTTTATTTTCCAAGGGTAACAAGACTCCAAAAGTTATTGTGCAATTTGTCCTGAGTGCGCTGATACCCCATATGTGGGAGTAAACCACTGTTTGGGTGCATGGCAGAGTTTGGAAGGGAAGGAGCGCCGTTTGACTTTTTCAACGCAGAATTGGCTGGATGCCATGTCGTGTTTGGAGAGCTCCTGATATGCCTAAACAGTGGAAACCCCCCAAAAATGACACCATTTTGGAAACTAGACCCCTCAAGGAACTTATCTAGATGTGTGGTGAGCACTTTGAACCCCAAAGTGCTTCACAGAAGTTTGTAACGTACAGCCGTAAAATAAAAAATCCTTTTTTTTTTTACAAAAATGATTTTTTCGCCCCCAATATTTTATTTTCACAAGGGTAACAGGAGAAATTGGACCCCAAAAGTTGTTGTCCAATTTGTCCTGAGTATGCTGATACCCAATATGTGGGAGTAAACTACTGTATGGGCGCACGTCGGGGCTCGGAAGGGAAGTAGTGACGTTTTGGATTGCAGACTTTGATGGAATGGTCTGGGGGAGTCATGTTGCATTTGGAGAGCCCCTGATGCGTCTAAACAGTGGAAACCCCCCACAAGTGACCCCATTTTGGAAAATAGACCCCACAAGGAACTTATCTAGATGTGTGGTGAGCACTTTGAACCCCGAAGTGCTTCACAGAAGTTTATAACGTACAGCCGTAAAAATAAAAAATCCTTTTTTTTTTTTACAAAAATGATTTTTTCGCCCCCAATATTTTATTTTCACAAGGGTAACAGGAGAAATTGGACCCCAAAAGTTGTTGTCCAATTTGTCCTGAGTATGCTGATACCCAATATGTGGGAGTAAACTACTGTATGGGCGCACGTCGGGGCTCGGAAGGGAAGTAGTGACGTTTTGGATTGCAGACTTTGATGGAATGGTCTGGGGGCGTCATGTCACATTTGGAGAGCCCTTGATGCGCCTAAACAGTGGAAACCCCCCACAAGTGACCCCATTTTGGAAAATAGACCCCACAAGGAACTTATCTAGAAGTGTGGTGAGCGCTATGAAGCTCCAAGTGCTTCACAGAAGTTTTATAACATACAGCCGTAAAAACAAAAAAATCATTTTTTTTTTACAAAAATGATATTTTCGCCCCCAGTTTTTTATTTTCCCAAGGGTAACAGAAGAAATAGGACAAATTGCACAATAACTCTTGTGGTCCAGAGTACGCTGATACCCCATATGCGGGAGTAAACTACTGTTTGGGCGCATGGCAGAGCTCAGAAGTGAAGGAGCACCGTTTGACTTTTTCAACGCAGAATTAGCTGGAATTGAGATCAGACGCCATGTCACATTTGGAGAGCCCCTGATGTGCCTAAACAGCGGAAACCCCCCAATTCTAACTCCAACCCTAACCCCAACACACCCCTAACCCTAGTCCCAACCCTAACCACAAACCTAACCCTAACACACCCCTAACCGTAATCCCAACCCTAATCCTAATCCTAACGTTAGCGTCAACCCTAACCCTAACTTTAGCCGCAACCCTAACGGGAAAATGGAAATAAATACATTTTTTTAATTTTATTATTTTTCCCTAACTAAGGGGGTGATAAAGGGGGGTCTGATTTACTATTTATAGCGGGTTTTTGTGATTGGCAGCTGTCACGCTAAAAGACGCTTTTTATTGCAAAAAATAGTTTTTTGCATCACCACATTTTGAGAGCTATAATTTTTGCATATTTTGGCCCACAGAGTCATGCGAGGTCTTATTTTTTGCGGGACGAGGTGACGTTTTTATTGGTACCATTTTTGAGCACGTGACATTTTTTGATCGCTTTTTATTTCGATTTTTGGGAGGTTAGAATGAACAAAAATCAGCAATTCATGAATTTCTTTTGGGGGAGGCGTTTGTACCGTTCCGCGTGTGGTAAAATTGATAAAGCAGTTTTATTTTTCGGGTCAGTACGATTACGGCGATACCTTATTTATATCATTTTTTTATGTTTTGGTGCTTTTATAGCATGAAAACAATTTTATATAAAAAATTATTATTTTTGCATCGCTTTATTCTGCGAGCTATAACTTTTTTATTTTTTCGCTGATGATGCTGTATGACGGCTCGTTTTTTGCGGGACAAGATGACGTTTTCAGCGGTACCATGGTTATTTATCTCGGTCTTTTTGATCGCGTGTTATTCCACTTTTTGTTCAGCGGTATGATGATAAAGCATTGATTTTTTGCTTCGTTTTCTTTTTTTTTTTTTTAAGGGGTTCATTAAAGGGGTTAACTAGTGGGACAGTTTTATAGGGGGGGTCGTTAAGGACGCGGCGATACCAAATATGTGTACTTTTATTGTTTTGTTTTTTTTATTTACAGGAAAGAATGAATTTATTGGGCAATATTTTTTTTTTTTTATGATTTTTTTTTACCACTTTTTATTTTTATTTTTTTTACTTTTATACTTTGTCCCAGGGTGGGACATCACAGTATTTTAGCAGATCGCTGGTGTGACAGTGTGCACAGCACTCTGTCACACCAGCGATCGCTCTGGCACTGCTGCAGGCTTCCCCAGCGCCTGCTCTCAGCAGGCACTGAGGAAGCCGCCTCCCTGCAGGACCCCGGCGCCATCTTGGATCCGGGGACCTGGAGGGAGGACGGACCCTCAGAACAGCGCGACACATCGCGCTGCTCTGAGGGTCTCAGGGTGCGCGCTGCCTGCGCGATCCTCCCCTGTGCCCCAGGTACACCGCGATCATGTTTGATCGCTGTGTGCCAGGGGTTAATGTGCCGGGAGCGGTCCGTGACCGCTCCTGACACACAGTCACGGGTGTCAGCTGTGATAATCACCCCCCGGGAGCGCAGCTGATCGCCCATGACGTACTATTCCGTCCATGGGAATAAGGTCCAGGGTCACATGGACGGAACAGTACGTCTGATGGCAGAGAGGGGTTAAGATCTCAAAAGATCGACACTCACCTTCCGAATAAAGCTGTGATATTAGTTTAATCCCTCTCCTCTCCCATAGCTCAAAACCCTCCAATTTATTTAGCTCTGCACATGTCAAGTTGTGACTCCCTGTATACCCAATATTTTTTTGGCCGTGTTCCATACCTTGTCCATGCACTTCATTGTCAGACTATTGATAGCTCGACCCTGACGGAACCGCCCCGAGTCTAGCGCCTGCACCAGTAAGTTCTTTCCCACTACACATGTAAGCATACACCCGAGGAACTTCGCATAATGGAATCCTCCTCCCCCATCCTCTAAAATGCTGCAACTGCGCTGCAAGATAATACAGAAACGGGTCAGGAACTGCTAAGCCCCCCAGTTCTTTAGATCTACTATGATTCCTGACGAAAAGAGTAGAGAAAGTATTAGTGTCTCCATTTCAGGAAAGATTGTGTAATAATCTTAAATCCTTAAGATCGAAAATATAATGGAATTTATGACGTGGAATATAAATCAGGGCTCGAGCCATGCCAACACATCTCCTGCAGGTGTGAATAAATGTATATTACAGCCATCAGCCACGCACAGCTTAGAGATATATCAGACAATTGACAGTCATGAAATCATGGGACAAGTGTAATGTTTGTTATGTAGTTTTTCGCAATCCTGTTTGAAGTTAGTTGGTTTAAAAAGAAAGTCAGGATAAAGGGAAATTCTGTCATTATAGTATAGAAATTCACACTTGGCCTCACTGCACATTTAATGTTGTCGATCATAAAAGTGAAGTTTGGCCAAAAAGACTGGACCTGGTCTTGTAGGGACCATATGAGACATTCAGCAGCACAGAAGGGAGAGATTTTGGGAACCAACAGCATCATTATCCTCTGGTTACTCTTAGAGACCCATAATAATATTTGTCTTCAAGTGATTCTCTAACTTGTCAGCACATTCTAAGTACACTGTAATTTGGCTTTGTAGTTCACAGATCTGAACAGGTAATGGTCAGCGTCTTCTAATTTCAGTTGGTAGGTGGATCTTCCAGGACGAAGGAATTTTTTATTCCGAAATGCGCGTCGGGGCTGCGCTGTATTTGGCTCTGGCGGCATTTAAAGGTACAGTCCTTCAATTTTCAATCTTTATAGTGTGGATCTTTCTTTTTTCATTGTGGTTCCAGATTGTCTCACCTCCTCTGGGCGCAGTAATCAGGAATCTGGCATCCCATTTTGTCTATGCACAGTTCACTTTTTGACCTTTTTCATATTCATTTAATTATTTATTACATTATGCAGCCATGTATGTATTCTGATACTTACACATTGTCACCTGTTTGACACTCTGAACATGCACTTTTTTATTGGTGTTTCCTATTCTGCAATCACTTTGTGAGTGTGTGTATTTATTTTAGTAACCCTTGTAATTGTGATAGGGGTGGTTTGCACTTCTCCTTCTTTTTGTTTTTACACATATTATTGTGGGATGTTTTTATATTATATATTTTTAGGATTCTTTTAGCTGCTTTTCTGTGGGACTGTTATTTATCTAATATGGATTTATATGGGAGGTATTAGTTCCCTTCCTTTTATGCCTGCCTATTTGAGAATGATTAGCTATAATATTACTATTATTTAATGTATTTGAGCCGGTGAATACAGCTATTGAGTTTTTGGTATTTCCCATTGTCATTACCTTTTATATTGTCTGCATATGAATAATAAAAATATATGGTTACAAGTATATGCCTACTTTGTCCATTTTGTGTGGGTACTTTCGGTTCTCTTGGTCTTTTGGGTGGTTTACACCTGTCTGAGCATTGGTGATAGATAGAATTTGGTATCTTATTATTATTGATGTATAATTCTTTTTTATTATAATTTTTTCATTGGTGCTTAAATATTGGTTAACAGGTTGTAAGTTCTATAGAAAAGGGCTTTCAAGGGGAGGAGTCCTGAGGAGATCATTTGCATATTCCCAGTTCATTCTGGGATAAGTGAAGAGTCTCCGCGAGCTCCAAGAACACTGGGTTTTGGCTGTTGCAGCTGAAAGGAGGACAACGGTAAGCTGCGCGCCGCTAGGCGCGCAAATTTTGGTACTTTTTTCACCGCTGTGATATCTCTTTAACAATAAGAGCATGGAAGAGGCCAGGAGCCATGTGGTGAGTTGCATTTCTTGCTACATGTTCACAGATTTACCAGTGGAAAAGCCAAATTTCACATGCCACAAATGCAAGCTTGTGTCCATGTTGGAGGAAAAGTTGCGGAATCTGGAAGAGAGGTTATCTACATTGAAGATCATTAAGGAAGATGAAGAGTTCTTAGACAGAGCAGAATTATCTCTTCATGGTGCAGAAAGAGAAGAAATTTGAAGAGCACCTGAAGAAGCAGAGGAATGGAAGCATGTGACCCAAAGAAGCAGGAGAATCGTGAGGCAGTCAGCACCCATACTGCTCAGGAACCAGTACCAGGCTCTCACACAGGAGAATGAAGAAGAATTACATCAGGATAAGACTTTGCCCACAAAGAGCAACCTTGTAAGCCCTCAGAGTCCTCCTGAATGGAGAAAGAAAAATGTTGTGAAGAAGAAACGGAGAGTTGTGGTCGTGGGGGATTCCCTGTTGAGAGGAACAGAGGCCGCTATCTGCAGACCGGATATAACCTCAAGAGAAATGTGCTGTCTTCCAGGTGCAAAAATTAAAGATGTGTCTGACAGGATATCAGGACTCTTCAGACCTAAAGATGACTACCCATTCCTCCTAATACATGTGGGGACAAATGACACCACAAGAAGTGACCTGGAAACCATCTGCAGTGACTTTGAAAACTTAGGCAAGAAAGTGAAAGAACTGGGTGCGCAGGTGGTCTTCTCTTCCATCCTCCCAGTGGATGGCCATGGAACAAGGAGGTGGAATAAGATTCTGCAGGTGAACAACTGGCTACGTCGATGGTGCCGTCAGCAAGGATTTGGATTTCTGGATCACGGAGTGAATTACCTATACGATGGACTACTTGCTAGAGATGGGGTGCACCTTACGAAGACTGGAAAACATGTATTTGGAAGTCGCCTTGCTACACTCATCAGGAGAGCTTTAAACTAGAACAATGTGGGAAGGGAAGCAAAACGCCAGAAAAAGCCATACACCTGACAAATGCTATTGAGAACTCGGCTATTAGAAGTGGAAAGGAAGAACGAAGACAAAACAATCTAAATAATAAAAATATTGGAGGAAGAGAAACCAATCACAAACTAAAATGTTTTTATACAAATGCACAAAGCATGGGCAACAAACAAGGAGAATTGGAACTACTAACGCAGGAGAAGAAGTATGATGTCATTGGAATCACTGAAACTTGGTGGGACGATACACATGATTGGAATACAAGGCTAGAAGGATACAACTTATTTGCAAGAAACAGACTTGATAAACGATGAGGAGGTGTTGCATTGTATGTTAGAAAAGCGTATATTTGCACAGAGATTGATGCTTCAGAGACTGGTAGTTCTGTGGAAACTGTTTGGGTAAGAATACAAGGACAGAACAATGGAAAGGACACCATTGTAGGCATTTACTACAGGCCACCTATGCAAGCTGAAGATATGGATGAACTCTTTATGCATCAAATGGCCAAGTTCTCCAAAAAATATGACATAGTGGTCATGGGAGATTTCAACTATCCAGACATTTGTTGGGAATCGCTCTCAGGCAAAACTAACAGGTCAAGGAAATTCTTATCCTCTCTTGCTGACAACTTTATCTTTCAAAAGGTAGGGGAGAAAACAAGAGGAACTGCTACCTTGGATCTAATCCTTATAAATAGGGAGGAAATGGTTGAGGAGGTAAGAGTGGCTGGGACCCTAGGAGGTAGTGACCATGCTATTTTAGAATTTTGGATAACAAGAGGAGGAAGACCTGTGAAGACTCAGACGTCAAGATTAGATTTCAGAAAGGCAGATTTTAAGGGACTCAGAAAGAGAATTGGAGGGATCCAATGGCAGGATATCCTTAAGGACAAAAATGTCCAGGAAGGATGGGACATCTTGAAAAATGAGATTCTCAAAGCACAATTGTCAACAATTCCAAAAAGAGGGAAGAATGGGAAGCATTTAAGGAAACCAGGATGGATGAACACAGAACTTAAACACATGCTAAAAAGGAAGAAAGAAATGTTTATCAAATGGAAAGAGGGAGGCATATCTAAAGAAGAATATAATGCCATCTGCAGAACCTGCAGGGCACAAATCAGATTATCTAAAGCTGACAATGAATTAAGGCTTGCAAGAGATGTCAAAAGCAACAAAAAAGGATTTTGGGGATACATCAAAAGTAAAAGAAAAGTCAAAGATGCTATAGGATTTTTACAGGATGAAAATGATGAAATGGTAAGAAAGGATGTTGAGAAGGCTGAACTTTTAAATTCCTATTTTGCATCTGTTTTCTCTCAGAAAGGAAATGTAACATCAACTGATCTTCACTGTCCTATTAAAGGAATAGAAGAATCCAGGATATCTATAAACAGAAAGACAGTGAGGAAACACTTAGCTAACCTAAATGAATTCAAGTCTCCAGGCCCAGATGAATTACACCCCAGAATACTGAAGGAGATAGCAGAAGAAATTCTTGAACCACTGTCCATAATCTTTGAAAATTCTTGGAGAACAGGTGAAGTCCCAGAAGACTGGAGAAGAGCAAATGTTGTTCCTATCTTCAAAAAGGGGAAGAAGGTGGACCCAGGGAACTACAGGCCGGTGAGTCTGACTTCTATACCAGGAAAGATCTTTGAACAAATTATTAAAGAACATGTATGTAAGTACCTGCATAAGAATGAAGTGATTAAACAGAGTCAGCATGGGTTTGTAACTAATAAGTCATGTCAGACTAACTTAATTTCCTTCTATGACAGAATCACTGACTGGGTGGATCAGGGAAATGCTGTAGATATAGTATATCTTGACTTCAGCAAAGCATTTGACAAAGTATCTCACACAATCCTTATTGAAAAAATGACTAAGTATGGAATGGACAAGGCAACTGTTAGGTGGATTCATAACTGGCTTAGTGATCGGACTCAAAGAGTGGTCGTAAATGGCTGCACATCCAGTTGGAAGAATGTCTCAAGTGGGGTACCACAAGGCTCTGTTTTGGGCCCTGTATTGTTCAACATCTTTATCAATGATTTAGATGAAGGAATTGAGGGTAAACTGATCAAATTTGCTGATGACACAAAGCTAGGAGGGGTAGCTAATACTAGAGAAGAGAGAGAGAGGATTCAAAAAGATATAAATAAACTGGAGCAGTGGGCAGCAACTAACAGAATGGTTTTTAACAGGGAAAAATGCAAAGTACTACATCTGGGCAATAAAAATGAAAAAAGCATATACAAAATGGGAGGAATAGGGCTAAGTAACAGCACATGTGAAAAAGACTTGGGTATACTAATTGATCACAGACTGAACATGAGTCAACAGTGTGATGCAGCAGCAAAAAAGGCAAATACAATTCTAGGATGTATCAACAGAAGCATACAGTCTAGATCACGTGAGGTCATTATTGCCCTCTACTCCTCTTTGGTCAGACCTCATCTGGAATACTGTGTCCAGTTTTGGGCACCACATTTTAAAAAAGACATCAACAAACTGGAGCAAGTTCAGAGAAGAGCCACCAGAATGGTGACCGGTCTGCAAACCATGTCCTATGAGGAACAGTTGCAGGATTTGGGAATGTTTAGCTTGCAAAAAAGAAGACTGAGAGGAGACTTAATAGCTGTCTACAAATATCTCAAGGGCTGTCACATTGTAGAAGGATCATCTTTATTCTCATTTGCACAAGGAAAGACTAGAAGCAATGGGATGAAACTGAATGGGAGGAGACACAGATTAGATATTAGAAAAAACTTTTTGACAGTTAGGGTGATCAAGGAGTGGAACAGGCTGCCACGAGAGGTGGTAAATTCTCCTTCAATGGAAGTCTTCAAACAGAGGCTGGACAGACATCTGTCTGGGATGATTTAGAGAATCCTGCTTTGAGCAGGGGGTTGGACCAGATGGCCCAGGAGGTCCCTTCCAACTCTACCATTCTATGATTCTATGCACAAAGTAATTTCAACAATTTTGTGAAGAAGAAAATGTTGTGGTCTAGAGTGATAAAGTCGGACTATACGATCGATAAAGCAGCGACAGCCGGTGACTGAGAAGAATCTGTGACTTCTCTGTATTTAGTGGTTACTACTCACCTGGGTAGTCATATGTAGAAATCTCCTCTTTACACCGCTCATCACCTCTCACATATGTCTCTGTAGTATTAATATGGGTCAGATCTTCACCCTGAAACAAATATTGTAAAAGTCACAGACAGATGGAGAAGTCACATCTATGATCAGCTCTAATCCTACCATCTCCACCGTTCTCATTACACAAGTATAAAACATATAACATTGGTGGATAAAACAAGACTGAGCACAAGACCTTCACAGCCGTCTACACATCATATGGGAGATCTCATGACACCTTCTCTCCATCTACCTGATGATCCTGAGGAACATTGGGATCTTCTTGTTTACAGTCCAGTGGAAGAAGAGGACGGGGACATCTCTCTGGTGTTGTCCTCTTACTGGAAAGATCTGGAGGAAACACATTCAGGGACTGAGTTCATTCTTTACATACAGATAATTATAGGCCGTGTGTATTTAGTCCTGTCTATTACCTGGTGATGTGAGGGGTTGTGGAACCTCCATCATGACGTCCTTGTACAGATCTCTGTGTCCTTCTAAATATTCCCACTCCTCCATGGAGAAATAGACGGAGACATCCTGACACCTTATAGGAACCTGACACATACAATGATACAGTCATCCCCCAATCCCTTCATAGTGCTACTGTATAATGTCCCAGCATTCCCAGCAGTGTCACCTCTCCAGTCAGCAGCTCAATCATCTTGTTGATGAGTTCTAGGATCTTCTGGTCATTGATGTCCTCATGTATCAGGGGTGAGGTGGAGGCTCCCTTATTGGGCTCAGGGGTCTTCTCCATGCCTCAGACACAGGGTCCTGACAGCGCTCACTAGAAGTCTTCTTCACTACTGTGTAATCCTGGTTATGGAGAGACACATTAATAAATCTCACTACAGACATTTCCAGAGTCCTCACCTCTCCAGTTCTGTCCATCTGTTATTCCCATAGATAAGAATGATGTAATGTGACATCATCAGAATCTCTCACCTCTCCAGTAAGCCGGAAGAGGATCTCTAGGGTGAGGTGTAATATCCTCTCCGCCATCTTGTCTCTGTCCATATCTATCCTTGATGGGTAAATCAGGAAAATTCTCTTCTACAGAAGATCTTCACTGAGAGGATCCGATATTGTAGAGACCTGAATGAGAAGAAGATGAGCCGATGTAACATCATAAAAATCCTGTGTAATAATACAATTACTGGAGATAATAAGGGAAACATATGAGGAGATTTATTATTTTACAGTATTTAGTTTCTTCTTTACATCTACTAATAAATCCTATATATTTAGGCCACAGACAACAAGCAGTTTCTTCCTCGGAGTCGGCAGCTGAATACGTTTCTCATAGACTCATCTTCCATAACGCTAATTCTCTTCTCATTTACCGACACTGGAATCGGCATTAGTAATACTGCAGGAGATATTCATTACACGTGACAGGAGAAATAACTACTTCATGATGAGGACGACATCTTCATCTTCTACTACGGCTCTAGAGACATATTTGTCCAGAGTCGTCACTGACTCCATCACCACCGGCGTCTATATGAATGTTTCCCGTCTTCCCCGCACTGTAATCTTCTATCACGTTAGATCTCAACTCTGATTCACACACAGAAGTTTGAGGCTTTTATAAAAGATTTTTTGTTTGCATAAACACGGCGGACAGGAATTATTTGACACCAAAGTCTCCATTTACAGTGTTTTATGGGGTTTATTTCTGGCCTTAAGCTTTCCTATATTATAAGAAAAACACCAGAAATAATCAGATATTAAAATGTTTCAAAAGAAAATTGGCTCCAACAATTATTGAAAAAAAAACATACAAAAAGCAGAAGACAAAGTTTGATATTTTTTTAACACATTTTTTTTTTGCTTTTTTAAAAAAAAAAAAAAAAAAAAAAACTCTTTTGTACACCAGAACATGGATGAACACCGCAGGGACGGCACAGGTGCGACTGTAACAAAAACCCTGGCAGTTTAACCACTTGCTTTAGTCAAAAAGCAAACATGGCATCTAAGGTGTGACAGAGTCCGTCTGAATGCCCCTCCACCCATAAGTACTCGATAGTATGGGGCGGCCTAGTTACTACGATACTTCCATGCCTAATAATGGTGTCTGGGCCTGTAATGTACGAAGGTCTATTAGGCCGGGACAGAGGCAGCGTCCAATAAGTTACCTTTTATCGCTCCCCCATACACATTAGACTAAAGTTTCATGAGAGCACTGATTTCGGGGGGTTTGGGTGACTATATAATGTATTTGGGGTTTCCCGACAGGTAATGTCAGGGCAGAGAAGGATCTGGCATCCTGAATTTCAGAGGATAATCCATTTGTTCTTCCTGTAGATAATCCGCCTCTAGAGGAGTCTGGAGGCAACTCTCTCATACAGGAAAGCTCGAATATTTGTGTGTATGGGGGAGTCGGGAGAGATAGCCGTCTGACCATTCAGCCAACACTTATCTCATGTGTATGGGGCCGTTAGTATTACACTGACAAGCAGTGATGAAACACGGCACTACAGTAGTACAGTGCATCACCGGAGCCATCAGAGGCTTGTATGTTGTATGATCGCACTGATCACAGGTGTTAAAAAAAAGTTTAAAAAAGGTTTAAAATGAAAAGAAAAAAAACGTTTTAGTAACAAGAAATATCTGTCACTACAGGGAAAAGAGTCACTGCACAATGTTAGTTAAGGCTCGTCCATAACAACTTTATTATACTCTATTATCCTGCAAGGTGTCCAGGGTGGTAGTCATGGCAACGTCACTGTCAGGTTTCCCTCGGCTGCTGTAACACTGGCTCCGCATCCATGAGCCCCATAAACCACTTCAGGGTCGAGGTCTTTTTCCAACAGATAAATTTTACTGGACAGCAGTACATTCATCACATAGGCAGCACAGCTTACAAAGAGCCACATATCCTGCACTTTCCCTGCCTTCCGGGCAGACTGTATTTTTCCTGTAATCTCTCTTTCTTTCATCCCGGCAATCCCTGCCATCTCTTTGGACAATCCGTGTCCCATCCGTGCCTCCAGCATCACCAGCTCCCTGTCAGCCCCTCATCCGATTCCAATTGGGAAAGGTGCTGGAAAATCCATCTCAGCTGCTTCCGCCCCGGTCGTAGACTCTGGATCCTTCTTAGGGATGGTCCGTTGAGTTGGTGCACTGCACTATTCCTGCCTGTTACCCCTTACTGCAATTGCAGCTTTATCACCATGACCATATCTCCCAACCATCCCGGATTGAGCGGGACAGTCCCGATTCTGACCCCCTGTCCCGCTGAGGACACTATATGTCCCGCAGTGAGATGAGCCACCACGCCCCCATGCACCCCATCCTCGCCCTCCCTGTCTCTACAGCTCAGCCTCTCACAGCTAGCAATGACGCTGCTATGCTGTACTCTTCTGTGCCCACAGGACCTGTGATGAGGTCACAGGAGGGGAGGAGTCAGGGGTCACATGATCAGTGTCCTCGTGGGCAGGACTCTGCTGTGATGATTGTCATGGTGCTTGATGAGGGTAAGTTTTGTGTGTGGAGTTGGGACTCGGGTTTACAGTGTGGATGTAGCAGTGCTGTAGTGTGTACAAGTTGGATGTAGCAGAGTCATGTGTGTACGAGGTGTATGGAGCGGAGCCGTGTGTGTACGAGGTGTATGGAGCGGAGCCGTGTGTGTACGAGGTGTACGGAGCGGAGCCGTGTGTGTACGAGGTGTACGGTGCGGAGCCGTGTGTGTACGAGGTGGATGTAGCAGTTATGTAGTGTGTATGAGGTGTACGGAGCAGAGCCGTGTGTGTACGAGGTGGATGTAGCAGTGCTGTAGTGTGTACGAGGTGTACGGAGGAGAGCCGTGTGTGTACGAGTTTGATGTAGTGGAGCCGTGCGTGTACGAGTTGGATGAAGCGGAGTCGCGCGTGTACGAGGTGCACGGAGCCAAGCCGCACAAGTACGAGGTGCACAGAGCGGAGCCGCGCGTCTGCGAGGTGCACGGAGCGGAGCCACGCGTGTACGAGGTGCACGGAGCGGAGTCGCGCGTGTACAAGGTGCACGGAGCGGAGCCCCGCGTGTACAAGGGGCACGGAGCGGAGTCCCGTGTGTACAAGGTGCACAGTGCGGAGACAAAGCGTGGCTGCGTGTGTACAAGGTATATGGAGTGGAGCCTTGTGTATACTGAGTGGAGCCTTGTGTGTGCGAGGTGGATGGAGCCGAGCCGTGTGTGTACGAGGCATACAAAGCGGAACCGTGTGTGTATGATGTGTGCAGAGCCGTGCGTGTACAAGGTGTATGGTGGGGAGCATTCATACCTCCCAACTGTCCTGAATTCATTGGGACACTCCCGATTTTGAGAGTCTGCCCCGCTGTCCCGGCCGGGAGCTTTTCCCGTGGACACAGGAGTACATGCCGGAGCCCCGAGGAGCACTTTAAAACTCGCACGTGATGTTCCACCAGAAGTGACGTGCTGGAAGATGACTAGAAATTAGATAATTTCGGGAGGTGATTGTGACAGAACCATGGAGGCACTTCAGGGAAAGCTTCAGATCCATCACCGTGTCCTCACCTTGGAATCGGGGATGTCGGCCATGTGAGCGGATCATGATATGTCCTGCACCGAGAGGCTCAGGTGGGCACTACAATGGGAGCCGGGCTGCTATAGTATCTTTATAGAATCTTTATTTCTTTCTCTCTCTGTTTCTTTCTCTCTCTGTTCTTTCTTTCTCTCTGTTGTTTCTTTCCCATCTTTCTTTCTCTGTTCTTTTTCTTTCTTTCTCTCTGTTCTTTCTTTCCCCTCTTTCTTTCTATCTCTGTTCTTTCTTTCCTTTCTTTCTCTCTCTCTGTTTCTTTCTTTTTCTCTATCTCTCTGTTCTTTCTTTCCCCTCTTTCTTTCTTTCTTTCTCTCTGTTCTTTTTTTCTTTCTCTCTCTTTCCCCTCTTTCTTTCTCTCTGTTCTTTCTTTCTTTCCCCTCTTTCTCTCTGTTCTTTCTTTCTCTCTCTCTGTTCTTTCTTTCCCATCTTTCTTTCTCCCTGTTCTTTTTTTCTCTCTGTTCTTTCTTTCCCCTCTTTCTTTCTATCTCTCTGTTCTTTCTTTCCCCTTTCTTTTTCTCTTTCTTTCTCTCTCTTCTTTCTTTCCCCTCTTTCTTTCTCTTTCTCTCTGTTCTTTCTTTCCCCTCTTTCTTTCTCTCTGTTCTTTCTTTCTTTCCCACTTTTCTTTCTCTCTGTTCTTTCTTTCTATCTCTCTGTTCTTTCTTTCTCTTTCTTTCTCTCTCTGTTCTTTCTTTCTCTCTCTGTTCTTTCTTTCTCTCTGTTCTTTCTTTCTCTTTCTTTCCCCCTCTGTTCTTTCTTTCCCATCTTTCTTTCTATCTCTCTGTTCTTTCGTTCTCTTGTTCTTTCTTTCCCGTCTTTCTCTCTCTCCCTCTGTTGTTTCTTTCTTTACCCTCTTTCTTTTTTTCTCTCTGTTCTTTTTCTGTCCCCTCTTTCTTTCTCTCTGTTCTTTCTTTCCCTCTTTCTTTCTCTCTGTTCTTTCTTTCCCCTCTTTCTTTCTCTCTCTATTCTTTCTTTCTTTCTTTCTTTTTCTCTCTGTTCTTTCTTTCCCCCTCTGTTCTTTCTTTCCCCTTTCTCTCTCTCTCCCTCTCTGTTCTTTCTCTCTCTGTTCTTTTCCCCTATTTCTTTCTCTCTCTATTCTATCTTTCTTTCTTTTTCTCTCTGTTCCTTCTTTCCCCCTCTGTCTTTCTTTCTCTGCTCTTTCTTTCCCCTCTTTCTTCTCTCCCTCTCTGTTCTTTCTTTCCTCTCTTTCTTTCTTGCTTTCTTTCTCTGTTCTTTCTTTCCCCTCTGTCTTTCTTTCTCTCTCTGTTCTTTCTTTCCCCTCTTTCTTTCTCTCTCCCTCTCTGTTCTTTATTTTCCCTCTTTCTTTTTCTCTCTCTGTTCTTTTTTCTGTCCCCTTTCTTTCTCTGTTCTTTCTTTCTTTCTTTCTCTCTGTTCTTTCTTTCCCCCTCTCTTTCCTACCCCTCTTTCTTTCTCTCTCTCCCTCTCTGTTCTTTCTTTCTCTCTCTGTTCTTTCTTCCCCTCTTTCTTTCTCTCTCTATTCTATCTTTCTTTCTTTTTCACTCTGTTCTTTCTTCCCCCTCTGTCTTTCTTTCTCTGTTCTTTCTTTCCCCTCTTTCTCTCTCCCTCTCTGTTCTTTCTTTCCTCTCTTTCTTTCTCTGTTCTTTCTTTCCCCTCTGTCTTTCTTTCTCTCTCTGTTCTTTCTTTCCCCTCTTTCTTTCTCTCTCCCTCTCTGTTCTTTCTTTCCCCTCTTTCTTTTTTCTCTCTGTTCTTTTTTTCTGTCCCCTCTTTCTTTCTCTGTTCTTTCTTTCTTTCTCTCTGTTCTTTCTTTCTTTCCCGTCTTTCTTTCTCTCACTGTTCTTTCTTTCCCGTCTTTCTTTCATTCTCTCTCTGTTCTTTCTTTCCCCTCTTTCTTTCTCCCTCCCTCTCTGTTCTTTCTTTCCCCTCTTTCTTTCTCAGTCTTTGTTCTTTCTTTCCCCTCTTTGTTTTTTTTCTCTGTTCTTTCTTTCCCCTTTCTTTGTTTATTTCTTTCTCTCTCTACTTTCTCTCTGTTCTTTCTTGCTTTCCCCTCTTTCTTTCTCTCTCTCCTTTCTCTCTGTTTTCTTTTTTCTCTCTCTGTTCTTTCTTTTACTCAGTACCAGTGTGCCCACAGTACCAGTCACTGTGCCCTCAGTACCAGTCAGTGTGATCACCAGTGCTAAATGGGTGTGGTCGGGGCGTGGACATGGGTGTGACTAGTTGTGAAATGGGTGTGGTTGGGGCGTGGCCTAAAATTTGACGTGGCGCGCTATGTGCGCCGCAACCTTTCTCCCTCTTTCCCATCTTCAAAAGTTGGGAGGTATGCCATGACTAGTAATCCGTCTGGATTCACTACTGCATGCACCTGCCCTGGACAAGGCTGCTGGGGCTTCTCAGGAAGTGCCCATCCTATACCTCCCTGCTCTGTGCTGCTCTGCACTGTGGCCCCTCCCATTTGCTTAACCCCTATGCTGCCTGTATCTAACAGTCCTATCTATTCTCTAATGTGTCCCCCTCTATGCTAACCCTACTGTTACTCTATGCTAACTTCTATCCCTAATCCTAAACATATCAAGTACACCACATTGCAATACATGACACACATTAATGAACATTAGGGAACCACGCATTACATTAGCATTAATAAAACGGCAGGGTGCTGCACGTGACATGTGTGCTCAGTGTTCAGGAGAGAGAAGGCATGTGAGGGTCCCCGCTACCTCCTTACAATCCTATACACAGTGGAGTAGATAGAAATCACAGGTCCGACAGCAATAGCTGGGATTGGGCCCCAAACAGCAAAAGGAAAAAAAAAAATATAATATAACATATGCCATATATATATATATATATATATTATTATATATACACACATGTGCTTCTCACAAAATTGGAATATCATCAAAAAGTTGAATTTATTTCAGTTCTTCAATACAAAAATTAAAACTCATATATTATATAGAGTCATTACAAACAGAGTGATCTATTTCAGGTGTTTATTTCTGTTAATATTGATGATTATAGCTTACAGCCAATGAAAACCCAAAAGTCATTATCTCAGTAAATAAGAATACTTTATAACACCAGCTTGAAAAATGATTTTAAAATCTGAAATGTTGGTCTACTGAAATATATGTTCAGTAAATGCACTTAATACTTGGTTGGGGCTCCTTTGGCATCAATTACTGCATCAATGCGGCGTGACATGGAGGCGATAAGTCTGTGGCACTGCTGAGGTGTTATGGAATAGCAGGTTGCTTTGATAGCAGCCTTCAGCTCCTCTGCATTGTTGGGCCTGGTGTCTCTCATCTTCCTCTTGACACTACCCCATGGAGTTAAGGTCAGGCAAGTTTGCTGGCCAATCAAGCATAGTGTTACTTTTGTTTTTAAACCAGGTATTGCTACTTTTGGCAGTGTGGATAAGATGCCAAGTCTTGTTGGAGAATGAAATTTCCATCTCCAAAAAGCTTGTCGGTAGAGGGAAGCGTGAAGTGCTCTAAAATTTCCTGGTAGATGGCTGCACTGACTTTGGTCTTGATAAAACACAGTGAATCTACACCAGCAGGTGACATGACTCCACAAACCATCACTGATTGTGGAAACATCAGACTAGACCTTATGCAGCTTGGATTGTGGCCTCTTCACTCTTCCTCCAGACTCTGGGACTTTGATTTCCAAATGAAATGCAAAAGTTAATTTTATTATTATTATTATTATTTATTTATATAGCGCCATTAATTCCATGGTGCTGTACATGAGAAGGGGTTACATACAAAGTTATAGATATCGTTTACAGTAAACAAATTTACAATGACAGACTGGTACAGAGGGGAGAGGACCCTGTCCTTGCGGACTTACATTCTACGGGATAATGGGGAAGAAACAGAAGGTCGGGGGTGCGGCAGCTCTGGTGGTGGCGGCAATGTGGCAGCTCTGGTGGTGGCGGCAGCTAGGGTGGTGGCGGCGAGGCGGCAGCTCGGGTGGTGGCGGCGATGCGGAATGGTTATTGCAGGCTGTAGGCTTTCCTGAAAAGATAGGTTTTCAGGTTCCGTCTGAAGGATCCAAGGTTGGTGGATAATCGTACATGTTGAGGCGTGGAATTCCAGAGGATGGGGGATATTCGGGAGAAATCTTGGAGGCGGTTGTGTGAGGAACGAATAAGTGTGGAGGATAGTAGGAGGTCTTGGGAGGATCGAAGATTACGTGAAGGAAGATATTGGGAGATTAGTTCAGAGATATAGGGAGGAGACAGGTTGTGGACGGCTTTGTAGGTCAGTGTTAGTAGTTTGAACTGGATTCGTTGGGGAATTGGGAGCCAGTGGAGAGATTTGCAGAGGGGAGAAGCAGGGGAGTAGCGAGGGGAGAGGTGGATTAGTCGGGCAGCAGAATTGAGGACAGATTGGAGTGGTGCAAGAGAGTTGACGGGGAGGCCACAGAGGAGGGTGTTGCAGTAATCAAGGCGGGAGATGATGAGGGCATGCACAAGAGTTTTAGTAGATTGAGGGCTGAGGAAGGGACGGATTCTGGAAATGTTTTTAAGTTGGAGGCGGCAGGAGGTGGCAAGAGTTTGGATGTGTGGTTTGAAGGACTGGGCAGAGTCGAGAGTTACTCCGAGGCAGCGGATTTCAGGTGCGGGAGAGATCGTGATGCCATTTACCATAATAGATAGATCGGGTAGGGAAAATATGTGAGATGGAGGAAAGATGGTTTTGTCAACATTGAGTTTTAAGAAACGAGAGGTGAAGAAGTAGGATATGGCTGATAGACACTCCGGGATTCTGGACAGCAGAGAGGTGACATCTGGGCCAGAGAGGTAGATCTGAGTGTCGTCCGCATACAGGTGGTACTGGAAGCCATGGGACTTTATGAGTTGTCCTAGGCCAAGGGTATAGATGGAAAAAAGTAGGGGCCCCAGGACAGAGCCTTGAGGGACTCCAACAGACAAGAGGGCGGGATGAGGTAGAGTGGGAGTGGGAGACGCTGAATGTGCGGTCGGAAAGGTAAATGGTGATCCAGGACAGAGCAAGGTCTTTGATGCCATGGGAAGAAAGAATCTGTAGCAGTAGGCAGTGGTCGACTGTGTCAAAGGCAGAGGACAGGTCAAGGAGGAGGAGGATGGAGAACTGTCTGTTAGCTTTCGCTGTGAGTAAGTCGCTAGTAATTTTGGTCAGGGCAGTTTCAGTGGAGTGGTGGGGGCGGAAGCCAGATTGGAGGTTGTCGAGGAGAGAGTTAGATGAGAGGTGGGAGGAGAGTTGAACGTGGACATGCTGCTCAAGGAGTTTGGAAGCAAACGGGAGCAATGATATTGGGCGATAGCTGGGCATAGCAGTTGGGTTAAGGTTTGTTTTTTTGAGGATGGGTGTGATGGTGGCATGTTTGAAGGCAGAGGGAAAGGTACCAGAAGATAGTGATAGGTTGAAGAGATGGGTTAGGGCTGGGATGAGCGTGTTAGTGAGGTTGGGGAGCAGGTGGCAAGGGATGGGGTCAAGTGCACAGGTGGTGAGGTGTGATTTGTGATTTCATCTGAAAACAACACCTTGGACCACTGAGAAACAGTCCAGTTTTTTTTCTCCTTGGTCTAGTTAAGATGCTTTTGGCATTGTCTATTGGTCATGAGTGGCCTGACACAAGGAATGCAACACTTTTAGCCCATGTCCTGGATACATCTGTGCATGTTGGCTCTTGAAGCACTGACTCCAGCAGCAGTCACTCCTTGTGAATCTCACCCAAATTTTTGAATGGCCTTTTCTTACCAATCCGTTCAAGACTGCGGTTATCCTGGTTGCTTGTGCATCTTTTCCTACCACACTTTTTCCTTCCATTCAACTTTCCATTAGCAATGACCTTTTGTGGCTTACCCTCCATGTGGAGTGTGTCAATGATTGCCTTCTGGACATCTGTCAAGTCAGCAGTCTTCCCCATGATTGTGGAGCCTACTAAAACAGACTAAGGGACCTTATAAAATGCTTAGAAAGCCTTTGCAAGTGTTTTTTGTTAATTATTCTAATTTACTGAGATAATGACTTGTGGGTTTTCATTGTCTTTAAGCCATAATCATCAACCTTAACAGAAATAAATTGTCACGATCTCCATTCTGTCTTTTTATTACTTTGTGTTGGGGCTGTCAGTCTGTGCTGAGTCTGTACTGTAATCACCTGTATTCATTTTCCTTAATCAGGCTTCTACTAGTTCCTACACTCAGTGTCAATCGTACACTTGCTGTTGCAAGTGTAACTTTGATCCCTCTGTGCTCTGTGCCTGACCAGCTTGACTTGATTCTCTTCCCGGACTTAGACCCTTTTCTTGTGACCTGACTTCGCTTGTGCTTGCTCACTGTAAACTATTTTGTTTCTCTGGCTTTCCTGACCTCTGCTCGTGTATTGGACTTCGTCTCTGACTTCCCTTTGTGGTACTGCGTCATTTCCTGAACCTGACCTCGGATTGTTTGACTTCCCTTTACTTACAGTAAGTAGCATATATATTTACTATAGTGACTCGCGTCACATTATGATTGACCATTAAAATTTTTTCACTTTCCCACCTATGGATCCGTTACATACTTTGTGTGATCAGGTGGCGAATCTGACTCAGTTAGTCCAAGATTTGGCCTTGGAACAACACAAACTGGCTTCCTCACAGGCTCAGTTAAAGGGCCAGATTTCTGGTACTCTTTCTTCCCCTCAGCATCTCTCTCCTCAGATCACTGTTATGACTTCTGTACCATCTGACATATCGTTAAGCCCGCCTGAACCTGTTATAGCACTCCCTGACAAATTTTCAGGAAAAAAAGGACCAGTTCAGAATTTTTAAAGGGAGTTGCAAATTATTATTTACCTTGTGCACCCGGTCATCAGGGAATGAGTCACAACAGGTGGGAATTATAATGTCACTTTAGCGGGGGGTCCTCAGACCTGGGCATTTTCCCTAGCCTCTCTTGCTCCTGAACGTCTTTCAGTGGAAGCCTTTTTTGATGCTTTAGGACAGATCTATGACGAACCTGACAGGGTCAAGGTGGCAGAGACAAGGACCATGAACCTGACACAGGGGAACTGCATAGCAGAAGACTATTGTATTGAGTTTTGACAGTGGTCTTCTGAGGTCCTGTAGAATGACGCAGCTCTCATATGCCAATTCCTCAGGGGTCTTTTGGAGTCTCTAAAGGATGCTCTGGCTCTACATGATCCACCTGGTTGCCTGGAGGCCATGACTCAGGCTGTCCGTATGGATTGGAGGATGCAGGAGAGATGCGAGGTGCAAAAATAGACTCCATTTTGTCCAACTGGCCTGGTTGGTGCACCTGATCTGCCAGCTCAAGGATTAAGGAGAGGAGACGCCGTCGGGAACTTGGACTTTGTCTCTATTGTGGCCAAGCTGGACATTTCTTAAAGGATTGCTTGGCATGACCTGCAGCAAACAAGCCATTGGGAAACGCCTAAGTCTGGGTGATTGTTGAGGAGGTCACTCAGACTAAGGGTACGTCTCCACGTACTGGGTTCTCTGCGCTTTCTGAACACGCGGTGATTCCGGATGTGTTCATTGAACACATCCGGAATCGCCACACCTATACATAAGACTCTGTTGTTTACCTTGCGGCGACGGAGCGTCACCCCAAGGTAAATAGACACGCTGCGGTCTAAAAAGACGCACCGCATGTCCGGTTTTGTGGGTTTGTCACCTGCGTAATCGGATGCATAGTGGAGATGGGATTTCATAAAATCCCCGCCACTATGCAGGAACATCTGGACGCTGCGGATTAAACGCTGCGTTAGGACGCAACATTCAATCCAGAGTTGATATTGAGTGTTTCCTTACCGTGGAAACATACCCTTACAGGTACCCTTTTACTCCTCTGATAAGTTGTTGTTGAATGCTGAACTACTTTTTCAAGATCAGTGTCTGTTCACATTTGCCTTTATTGACTGCAGATCTGCTGTTAATTTCATAGATGTGGGACTAGTTCTGAAGTTAGGATTAGGGACTGTTAAGATAGAAAGCCCTATTCAAATTGTGGCCATTGACAGAACACCGTTGCTCAAAAATCTGGTTCAGTTAGTTACGGTGGAGTTCACACTCAAGGTGGAGTCTCTTCATATGGAATTTATCTTCTGTTATGTTTTGGACAATTTACTTGCTGGAATTGTGTTGAGTATTCCTTGGTTGCGTATGCATAATCCTTTTATTGACTGGAATCGGAGAGATATTGTCAAATGGGGTCCTTATTGTATTGGAAAATGTCTTAAACCTGTGCATGTTTGTGCCATTAGTCTGGAGGATATTCCGGAATACCTGAAAGACTTCGGAGATGTTTTTTCGGAAAAAGAGTCTGAGATATTACCTCCTCACAGCCCCTATGACTGTGCAATTAATCTCATTCCTAATGCCAAATTACCCAAGGCTCGCTTGTATAACTTGTTTGGCCCTGAGTGGTCAGCCATGAAAGTTTATATTAGCGAGAGTTTACGAAAAGGTCATAATTGGCCTTTTCTCATCGCCGGTAGCTGCCGGATTCTTTTTTGTCAATTAAAAAGATGGAGGTCTCCGTCCCTGCCTCGATTTCCAAGAATTAAACAAAATAACTGTTAAAAAACGTATCCACTTCCACTTATCCCCGATCAATATAATCAACTTTCTGGGGCCAAATGGTTTTCCAAACTGGATCTTAGATGGGCATATAATTTGATACGGATTCATAAGGGTGATGAGTGGAAGACAGCATTTTTAACATCTGAAGGTCTCTTTGAAAAATCTCGTCATGCCTTTTGGTCTAACGAATGCATCTGCAGTGTTTGAAAATTTTATGAATGATATATTTTCAGTTTATATTGGGAGATTTATTGTAGTTTATGTGGATGACATTCTCATTTTCTCACCTGACCTGGATTCACATTATAAACATGGTTTTGAAAAGGTTCAGAAATAATGGTTTGTTCGCTAAAATTGAAAAATGTATCTTTTCTGTTCAAGCCTCTGTGTTAAGATGGGTCCTGGGAAAGTTCAGGCCATCATTGATTGGGTTCAACCCAGCGACCTTAAAGCTCTGCAGCGCTTTTTAAGGTTTGCAAATTATTCTCAGATCGTCAAGCCTCTTACGGACCGCACTAGTAAAGGGGTGGAGCTAAAGTTTTGATTGCCAGAAGTGGCTTGAGCTTTTGAAAATTTGAAGAAATGTTTTATGTCTGCTCCTGTGTTATGAATATGCTAGAGATGGTTTCTGAGCAGAGGCTCCCTCTGGTGGTTACAGACAGTACTGAACCTTTCAGCGAGGAATGGCAATCTGGGATCACGGACTGGTCTGATATAAGGGAGGTTCCCTCCCATGATGGTTGCTGGTGATCAATTATTCTTGTCTCAATTGTGGTTCCTGGCTCATTTGGAAGTTTGCTGAGTCTTGCCTTCATCTGCTGCTATGAGAAAAGATATTTTCTGCTTTTATTTTTGTGCTTGCTTTTTGCATTGCTCCCTGCACTTCTGTGGAGGTCAGTCAGGTCCCCTCCGGGGGCTTGTGCTCCTCTCAGTTTATCTGGAGCTACTGTTGTTTGTTCATTTGCTTTTTCCTGTTTTTACAGTGGCTGCAGCTTAGTTTTGTTACACCAGAGAACTGATTTAGGTGGTAGAGATCGTGTGATCTCAGGTGTTTTTGCAATCAGAAGAGTTGGTATTTTTTAGGGTTTTTTTGGATTGCAGTGAGTATCCTTTCCTGTACTTTTCTGTCTAGACAGATTGGGCCCCAGCGTTTGCTCATTCAATTTTCTGTCTGTGTCCGTGCTTCTTCTTGTCTAACCGCCATTACATGTTTGGGGGCTTCCTATTTTCTTTGGGGATCTGCTCCGGGGCAGATAGCTTTCATCTTTCTGCCTTTAGGTGTAGTTATCTCTCAGGCTGTGACGAGGCGTCTAGGATCAACGTAGGAACGCTCCACGGCTACCTCTAGTTGTGTGGTTAGTTCAGGTTACTGCAATCCAATAGGTTCCAGCCTCTCTGGTGTATTGCCGTTTTTGCTTATTCTCCTCAGCTACCAAAACATAACACTCCTGTTCTTGTGCAACCAGACCTCCAGAGGCCGTTTATTGTGGAGGTAGATGCTTCTGAGGTCGGAGTGGGGGTTGTATTGTCTCAAGGTCCTGAGACTTTAACTAACCTGTGACCATGTGCCTTCTTCTCTAAAAAATGTTCTCCTGCTGAGAGAAACTATGATGTGGGTAATCGGGAGTTGTTTGCTGTGAAGTTGGCTTTTGAAGAGTGGAGGCATTTTTTGGAGGAGCTGTTCATCCAGTCACCATGGTGACGGATCACAAAAATCTTGCTTATATTGAATCTGCCAAACGGTTGACACCTACACAGGCCCAATGGTCTTTATTTTTTTCACGATTTAATTTTTCTATTACATTCAGACCAGGGCCTAAGAACATGAAGGTGGATGCCTTGTCTCGTAGTATTGATTCTGTGTCTCCTCCAGAACCTCCTTACCTCCATTCTTCCTCAGGGTGTTGTTGTGGCTATGGTTTCCTCTGAGCTGGAAGATGAAATCCGTACCGCTCAGTCCTTGGCTCCTTCCAATACCCCTGAATGCAAGCGGTTTGTCCCTGTGTATCTCAGATTAAGCTTCTTGCAGGAACTCCATGATTATGTGTTGAGTGGTCATCCTGGGGTCACTGCCACCCAGAAAGCAGTTGCTAGAGTCTTTTGGTGGTCCGCTATGCATAAGGATATTAGAGATTTTGTGTCTGCTTGTGAAACTTGTGCACACGCCGAAGTACAGCATTGCCGGCCGGCCGGGGAATTGGCTCCTTTGCCGATTCCGGAAAGACCATGGACTCATTTGTACATGGATTTCATTTCAGATTTATCACAGTCTGGGGGATGACTGCTATTTGGGTGGTAGTCGATCGCTTCAGCAGAAAAGCTGACTTCATCCTATTATCTGGGTTACCCAATGCTGAAACTCTCTCCAAACTGTTTATTATTCATGTGGTTCGAGTGCATGGGATTCCTCTAAATATTATATCTGATAGGGGTGCACAATTTGTCTCTAGATTTTGGAGGGCTTTCTGCAGAAAACTGGGGATTGATTTGTCCTTTTCCTCTGCTTAGCACCCTGAGACTAATGGTCAGACAGAGAGGACAAATCAGTCTTTGGAACAAATTTTAAGATGTTTTGTTGCCGATCAACAGGAAAATTGGTCATAATTTCATCTGCTGGCTGAGTTTGCATTTAACAATCGGGTTAATCAGTCCACGGGGACCTCACCATTTTTCTGTAATTACGGGTTTCATCCTTATTTTGGTGACTTTTCCAGGATAAGTTTTGGGTGTCCTGGGATGTCACCATTCAAGAGCTGGGGGATGTCTGGAGGAAGGTTAAAATGAACATTGGGGTGGCTCAGCATCGGCAGTAGCAGAAGGCCGATAGGAGGCGCTCGTCAAGGGTCGCCTTCAAAGTGGGAGATAAGGTATGGCTTTACTCTAAGAATATTAAATTGAAGGTGTCCTCGCTAAAGTTGGGTCCTAGATTCATTGGTCTGTATGAAATTCTGGAGGTGGTCAATCCAGTTGCCTTCCGAATAAAGCTCCCTCGGTCTTTCCGTATTCCTAATGTGTTCCACAAGTTGTTGAAGGAATTTATTCCCCCTGTTCTGTCTTCTTCGACCCCTCCTCCTCCGGTATCTATTGAGGGAAGCTTGGAATATGAGGTACAAAGGGTCATTGATTCCCGAATGGACCAGAATTCCTTTCAATACCTGGTACATTGGAAGGGGTATGGACCTGAGGAACAATCCTGGGTTCCAGCTCATTCTGTAAGGGCTGATCGGTTGGTCCAAGCCTTTCATTGGAGGTTTCCTTGGAAACCTGGGGTCCGGTGGCCCCCTTGAAGAGGGGGTACTGTCACAATCTCCATTCTGTTTCTGTCTTTTTGTTACTTTGTGTCGGGGCTGTCAGTCTGTGCTGGGTCTATGCTGCAATCACCTGTGTTCATTTTCCTTAATCAGGCTGTGGCGCTTCCCACGGCTGTGGGGCGCCGGGACATGGCATAGCTTGCCTAGCTAGCCAATGCTCCCACGCCGCCAGTCCACGACGATGTGAGGCATGGGTCCCAGATGATGAGAATGTGGACCCACTGGACCACGGAGGGAGACCCGGGCCTGCCCGGACTAGGGAAGGGCAGCGACCGGGATCCGTGGCAGCTGAGCATGTGGGCAAGGTGGCGACCTGCAGGACTAGACAACACCGCACAACTTCAGGTAAGAAGAAACATAAAGTTTACTTAAAGAAACACAGTACATAAAACAGAACATAAGACCGGGCTCCCGATTCCGCACATCAGAGAAGGGTACACGACTCAGGATCACAGACGAGTGCTGGAGGACATCACGGGTAGATGCAGTCCAGGGTTATCTGGCACGGGCATACTTGGACGGCCTCTCTCTCAGGCCTTAGGCGTAGCACAGGCTCAGCAGGAGAACATCAGACACCGACCTCAGACAGACTTCAGACGATGGCGGGGTCATCACGGGTTGATGAAGTCCAGGATCATCTGGCACGGGCATACTAGTATGGCCTCACTCTCAGGCCTCGGGCGTAGCACAGGCTCAGCAGGAGAACATCAGACACCGGCCCAGGACGAACGTCAGACGATGGCGGGGTCATCACGGGTTGATGAAGTCCAGGGTCATCTGGCACGGGCATACTAGGACGGCCTCTCTCTCAGGCCTCAGGCGTAGCACAGGCTCAGCAGGAGAACATCAGACACCGACCCAGGACAGACGTCATCACCGGGTAGACCAAGGAGGAACCGGCAGGACAGGCAGGTTGTCACGGCAAGTGACCAAGGCATCTCTGGGACAGGCAGGTTGTCACAGCAAGTGACCAGGCAGTCTCTGGGACAGGCAGGTTGTCACGGCTAGTGACCAGGGCAATCTCTGGGACAGGCAGTTGTCACGGCAAGTGACCAGGGCAGGCAGGTTGTCACGGCAAGTGACCAGGCAGGCAGGTTGTCACGGCAAGTGACCAGGCAGGCAGGTTGTCACGGCAAGTGACCAGGCAGGCAGGTTGTCACGGCAAGTGACCAGGCAGTCTCTGGGACAGGCAGGTTGTCACGGAAAGTGACCAGGGCAGTCTCTGGGACAGGCAGGTTGTCACGGCAAGTGACCAGGCAGTCTCTGGGACAGGCAGGTTGTCACGGACAAGTGACCAGGCAGTCTCTAGACAGGCAGGTTGTCACAGTAAGTGACCAGGCAGTCTCTAGACAGGCAGGTATATACGACCTGATATGGTGGAGCCTCCAGGTAGGCTGCAGTCGGATGGCAGATGATCGCTCCCAGGTGAGCAGGCAAGAGCCGGGGATCTCTGCAGATGATGTCCGAACTTCCGGATGGAGCTGCAGTCGGATGGCAGATGATCGCTCCTAGGTGAGCAGGCAAGAGCCGGGGATCTCTGCAGATGACGTCCGAACCTCTGGAAGGAACTGCAGACGGATGGCAACAGAAGCCGACAGGTAACAGACAGGTAACTGGAATCAGGAGCTGATGGCTGAAACAGAGTTAGACTGCACAGGAACAACAGGAGCACGGATTGGATCTCAGAGAGTCAGGAACACAGACAGGAACACGGACTGGGTCTCAGGGAGTCAGGAACACGGACAGGAACATGGATTGAATCACAGGAACACGGACTGGAACACAGGCCTCGGACTCCGGACATCTGGCACCGATCAGCAGGCTCCGGACATCTGGCAATGATCGGCAGGATCCGGACATCAGGCAGGAAGGATAGGATCCGGACATCTGGAAGTGGTCGTCGGACATCGGACATCAGGCCATGGTCATCAGGCATAGGATCCGGACATCTGGCAGCGACCTGAAAGGAACCCCAGCGGTCTGGTGCAAGCCCCGCCAGGCTCAACGGGAGCTGGCCGGGGATTGCACAGAGGCTGAGCACAGAGTAACAGAAACTCAGCACACACCGGACTCCTCCTTCCAAGATGAACTCAGGTTATATAGCAAGGATTCACAGTCACTGGCACAGGGTTCTGGACACAGCAGGATTTCAGGAACATAACACAGAGGACACAGTTCAGAAAGTCAGGTACAGGATGCGATCCAAGATCAGGGGTTCAGGTAATTAGACACAGCAGGAACAGGCCTGGATATACAGCCTCCAGGAACGGCGATCTGGGTAATCAGCCCCCAGCATAGGCGGAAACACAAGACACAATTCAGACATT
Source organism: Oophaga sylvatica (assembly GCA_033576555.1). Classification (NCBI taxonomy): domain Eukaryota; kingdom Metazoa; phylum Chordata; class Amphibia; order Anura; family Dendrobatidae; genus Oophaga; species Oophaga sylvatica. The sequence goes on along the minus strand of JARQOD010000003.1, from coordinate 12,394,808 downwards.
CAGGTACCGGGTTTGATCCAGATCAGGGAACAAGACACAGCAGGAACAGGGAATCAGCTCTCCAGAGCTGATCAACTTCAGAGCAGGAGCTGAACACACAACCACATACGGCTAGGTTCAGGGATTCAGTGTGGATTCAATGTGAAGCTCTGGCACGCCCACTAGGGCTGGGGAACTTTATATATGAGCTGCTTCACAGCGATAGGCTGGAGCAGTAATTCTAGTAAACACCCAATCCACATAAAAGCAGGACAGGTGTGGGCCGCGCCCCCTATGCAGAGCCAGACAGCACAACACAGAGGGAACCCAACAATGGCTGCTGCCAACCACGCAGTAAGTCATGCACCACTGCAGAGGACTTTGCAAGCTACGGACGGCTTTCACAGCAAGTCAGGAACCGCACATGCGGGCGGTCATGCAAAGCAGCGGAGCCACTCACGCAAGTACGGGTACGCAGCAGAGCCGGGAACTGAGCAGCATCCATATAGGTAACAGACAACAGTATCCCAGCTGGTTAGGGGAAAGGAGCAAAAGGGTTAATGCAAAAAACATGCAAAGTAACGCTGGAAAACAAAGTACAGACAATACCAGCGTTACAGTATCCCCCTCCTCAGGCCCCCTCTTCTGAAGACCCAAGTAAAAAAAAATTCCCCAGAAAAATTCACTTGGGTTTGGCGGTAAGTCCCATAGTTCACAATATGGCAGCAGAGTTAATAGCTCGAAAAGTCCGAACCGCTGACCAAGCGGGGAATCGAGCCATCTAGTCCACTTACCCTGTGGGGACCAAGTAGTCTAGTTCACACATCAGGTGGAGCTTGGAGAAAGTCCTGCAGACCGCACATGCTCAGCGGAGTCCATGGCCAGAGCTTACTGTGGCGCTTCCCACGGCTGTGGGGCGCCGGGACATGGCATAGCTTGCCTAGCTAGCCAATGCTCCCACGCCGCCAGTCCACGACGAGTGAGGCATGGGTCCCAGATGATGAGAATGTGGACCCACTGGACCACGGAGGGAGACCCGGGCCTGCCCGGACTAGGGAAGGGCAGCGACCGGGATCCGTGGCAGCTGAGCATGTGGGCAAGGTGGCGACCTGCAGGACTAGACAACACCGCACAACTTCAGGTAAGAAGAAACATAAAGTTTACTTAAAGAAACACAGTACATAAAACAGAACATAAGACCGGGCTCCCGATTCCGCACATCAGAGAAGGGTACACGACTCAGGATCACAGACGAGTGCTGGAGGACATCACGGGTAGATGCAGTCCAGGGTTATCTGGCACGGGCATACTTGGACGGCCTCTCTCTCAGGCCTTAGGCGTAGCACAGGCTCAGCAGGAGAACATCAGACACCGACCTCAGACAGACTTCAGACGATGGCGGGGTCATCACGGGTTGATGAAGTCCAGGATCATCTGGCACGGGCATACTAGTATGGCCTCACTCTCAGGCCTCGGGCGTAGCACAGGCTCAGCAGGAGAACATCAGACACCGGCCCAGGACGAACGTCAGACGATGGCGGGGTCATCACGGGTTGATGAAGTCCAGGGTCATCTGGCACGGGCATACTAGGACGGCCTCTCTCTCAGGCCTCAGGCGTAGCACAGGCTCAGCAGGAGAACATCAGACACCGACCCAGGACAGACGTCATCACCGGGTAGACCAAGGAGGAACCGGCAGGACAGGCAGGTTGTCACGGCAAGTGACCAAGGCAGTCTCTGGGACAGGCAGGTTGTCACAGCAAGTGACCAGGCAGTCTCTGGGACAGGCAGGTTGTCACGGCTAGTGACCAGGGCAATCTCTGGGACAGGCAGGTTGTCACGGCAAGTGACCAGGGCAGGCAGGTTGTCACGGCAAGTGACCAGGCAGGCAGGTTGTCACGGCAAGTGACCAGGCAGGCAGGTTGTCACGGCAAGTGACCAGGCAGGCAGGTTGTCACGGCAAGTGACCAGGCAGTCTCTGGGACAGGCAGGTTGTCACGGAAAGTGACCAGGGCAGTCTCTGGGACAGGCAGGTTGTCACGGCAAGTGACCAGGCAGTCTCTGGGACAGGCAGGTTGTCACGACAAGTGACCAGGCAGTCTCTAGACAGGCAGGTTGTCACAGTAAGTGACCAGGCAGTCTCTAGACAGGCAGGTATATACGACCTGATATGGTGGAGCCTCCAGGTAGGCTGCAGTCGGATGGCAGATGATCGCTCCCAGGTGAGCAGGCAAGAGCCGGGGATCTCTGCAGATGATGTCCGAACTTCCGGATGGAGCTGCAGTCGGATGGCAGATGATCGCTCCTAGGTGAGCAGGCAAGAGCCGGGGATCTCTGCAGATGACGTCCGAACCTCTGGAAGGAACTGCAGACGGATGGCAAGCCGACAGGTAACAGACAGGTAACTGGAATCAGGAGCTGATGGCTGAAACAGAGTTAGACTGCACAGGAACAACAGGAACACGGATTGGATCTCAGAGAGTCAGGAACACAGACAGGAACACGGACTGGGTCTCAGGGAGTCAGGAACACGGACAGGAACATGGATTGAATCACAGGAACACGGACTGGAACACAGGCCTCGGACTCCGGACATCTGGCACCGATCAGCAGGCTCCGGACATCTGGCAATGATCGGCAGGATCCGGACATCAGGCAGGAAGGATAGGATCCGGACATCTGGAAGTGGTCGTCGGACATCGGACATCAGGCCATGGTCATCAGGCATAGGATCCGGACATCTGGCAGCGACCTGACAAGGAACCCCAGCGGTCTGGTGCAAGCCCCGCCAGGCTCAACGGGAGCTGGCCGGGATTGCACAGAGGCTGAGCACAGAGTAACAGAAACTCAGCACACACCGGACTCCTCCTTCCAAGATGAACTCAGGTTATATAGCAAGGATTCACAGTCACTGGCACAGGGTTCTGGACACAGCAGGATTTCAGGAACATAACACAGAGGACACAGTTCAGAAAGTCAGGTACAGGATGCGATCCAAGATCAGGGGTTCAGGTAATTAGACACAGCAGGAACAGGCCTGGATATACAGCCTCCAGGAACGGCGATCTGGGTAATCAGCCCCCAGCATAGGCGGAAACACAAGACACAATTCAGACATTCAGGTACCGGGTTTGATCCAGAATCAGGGAACAAGACACAGCAGGAACAGGGAATCAGCTCTCCAGAGCTGATCAACTTCAGAGCAGGAGCTGAACACACAACCACATACGGCTAGGTTCAGGGATTCAGTGTGGATTCAATGTGAAGCTCTGGCCACGCCCACTAGGGCTGGGGAACTTTATATATGAGCTGCTTCACAGCGATAGGCTGGAGCAGTAATTCTAGTAAACACCCAATCCACATAAAAGCAGGACAGGTGTGGGCCGCGCCCCCTATGCAGAGCCAGACAGCACAACACAGAGGGAACCCAACAATGGCTGCTGCCAACCACGCAGTAAGTCATGCACCACTGCAGAGGACTTTGCAAGCTACGGACGGCTTTCACAGCAAGTCAGGAACCGCACATGCGGGCGGTCATGCAAAGCAGCGGAGCCACTCACGCAAGTACGGGTACGCAGCAGAGCCGGGAACTGAGCAGCATCCATATAGGTAACAGACAACAGTATCCCAGCTGGTTAGGGGGAAAGGAGCAAAAGGGTTAATGCAAAAAACATGCAAAGTAACGCTGGAAAACAAAGTACAGACAATACCAGCGTTACACAGGCTTCTACTTAAGCATGCTAGTTCCTTCACCCAGTGTTAATCGTACACTTGCTGTTGCCTGTGTAACAGTGATCCCTCTGTGCTCTGTGCCTGACCCAGCTTGACTTGATTCTCTTCCCAGACTCAGACCCTTTGCTTGTGATTGTGACCTGACTTCGCTTGTGCCTGCTCCCTGTAAACTGCTTGGTCTCTCTGGCTTTCCTGACCTCGGCTCGTGTATTGGACTTCGTTTCTGACTTTTCTTTGTCATTCTGCGCCATTTTCTGCACCTGACTTTGGATTGTTTGACGTCCCTTTACTTACAGTATGTAGCATATATACTTTCTATTATGACTGGCGTCACATAAACACTTGAAAAAGATCACTCTGTAATGACTCTATATGAGTTTCACATTTTGTATTGAAGAACTGAAATAAATTAACTTTTTGGTGATAGTTTAATTTTGTGAGAAGCACCTGTATGTATAAAAAATACACAGACACATTAAATAGGACCAGATATGTTTCAAGGTATATATAAAGTAAAGGGTATGGTACTCAGCAGAGAATGGTTCAATAATCCGCATTGACGCATTTCCCTAACAGCTTCATCAGGAGGCTTGATACAGGGATGATAATTCATGATGTTTAGCATAGTGTGTCTAATAGTCAGGTGTCCATGCTTAAATATCCCATTTCATTCAAACTCTCACCAGCCTAGGAGACCCATTCCCATTCCTAGAGGTGAATTGTCATAGGATATGTAGAATGGAGTCTGTCTTCAATAATGTATATTTCCTGGGCTACTTCTCTTGATCTAGAGTTCGGATAATGTCAATCCCTTAGTATGTATGTCCAGAAGTGACGTACTTTAAAATGAAACACCAGGTAAACTGATTGGTACCGCGCCACTTGTACTCGTGACTGCTCATGCCCGTAGTTATGCGTTCCTCCATGCCGGAGTGCTTATAGGATAATTGTCCACTATTGCGCATGCCCAGACGTTTGAGTTCCATGCAGAAGAGCATCCCAGTCTCCTTTCTGCGACTGCGCATGTCCAGAAGCTCAAGTTCCATGCCAGAGCACATAATACTGTAGATTTGGATTGCATTCCACCAATATAGAAATATCCCATCTCTGATATCAGCGCCATGGGAGACTAAAAACAAGTATTGCATATTCTCCCATCATGCAATAGGCATGTATGCCTACTTTATCACTACATATAATATGGGATGATGGCCCACAGTATAGTCCTAAATGGTGAAATGTGACCCCTATTGTATAATTAGAGATACACAAGGACCACACTTGTTAGTTACTAAATAGTATATGTGGGATATAACTGGTAAGAAATAATTCTGATATAGAAACTCAGATATCTCGATGAAGTACAATAATATGTGAACCCCAATCACAGGGAACTGAGTAGCAATGGGTAGAAGATAAAATCCAAAAATGTCATCCAGAATGGGGCTGTATTCACACAAAGCAGGCAGAGGAAATCTGCTCATTGTGTCCCTTAGGGGCTCGTGAATCCAGTCTAAAAATCCCCTCACTTTCCTATTTGAGAACAAATCTATTGTGATGTCACGCGGTCTTATGATATGTGTACGATGTCAGTAAACTATTCTTAAAAGAACAACACTCTATACAACATATAGATTAGCAACATCAGCATGTAAATATAGAATAGATTTACCTGACACGATATCCGTTGAACTCAGGGTTAATCTTGAGGACTTGATACACTGTCACAGGAAAGAGGAGGACCGGGGGTCTAACCTGACCCTAAACTGGGGTCCTAACTAATCCCTCACCTTGGAGGTACTGATAATGGTTCAGAGGTCCAAGTCTCCAGCCTAACCCTGTCTCCTATCAGTCCCTGAACCCTGTAATCAGTCCTAAGAAGGATTCTGATTACCACCAAAGGGATATGGGCTGATCTCTGCTAAATACACAGATTAGACATATAAGACAGACTGGAGAAAACACAGACTTGCATACACACTCAAACACAGAAGGAACATAAATGATCGTGGATATTAAACTCTAAGCAAGGTGAGCTTAAAACAACTAAGGAGCTCTTTAACTTAAGTCTATACAGATACAATCCTATCTGTGGTCTGCATGAAGAATTTCACTGGCAACTCCCAACACAGACAACCAGAGATTTAAAGGAAACCAATCAACAAATAATTAATTGCAGCCGGAAGAAACTGCACCCAGTCCCAGAACTGAGCACAGACAGAATTAACTCCCTAACTGCCAAACACAAAGAAACAGCAACTCAGCTGTGAGAAGTCAGAATGTGCAACCGCGACGATCTTCGTGGCGATGCACACATGACAGTACCCCCCCTTCTACGAGGGGCCTCCGGACCCTCAGGGCCAGGTTTGCCCGGGTGAGTTCTGTGGAAGGTCCGCACCAAACGATCTGCGTTAATGTCAGACGCAGGAACCCACGTCCTCTCCTCTGGACCATACCCCTTCCAATGCACCAAGTACTGAAGGGACCGGCGATTCAGACGTGAGTCAATGATCTTTGACACTTGAAACTCCAAGTTACCATTGACCACCACTGGAGGAGGAGGTAGAGGTGATGGTATGACTGGTGCCACGTACCTCTTAAGTAATGACTTGTGGAACACATTATGAATTTTAAACGTAGGAGGGAGGTCCAGACGAAATGCCACAGGATTAATTATGGAACTGATCCTGTACGGCCCGATGAATCTGGGGCCCAGCTTCCAGGAGGGAACTTTAAGTTTTATATTCCTGGTAGACAACCATACCAGATCATTCACATTAAGATCTGGACCAGAAACTCTCCTCCTATCAGCCATACGTTTATAACGGTTCCCCATAGCACTCAGATTATTCAATACACCTCTCCACACTGAAGCAAGTGACGACGAGAAACGCTCCTCCTCAGGAACCCCAGAAGGGCCCCCCCCATTGAATGTACAAAACTGGGGATGAAAACCATATGCCCCAAAAAACGGGGACTTACCAGTGGACTCGCTCCGCCTGTTGTTAAGAGCGAACTCTGCCAGAGGCAAGAAAGAAGACCAGTCCTCCTGGTTCTCTGAGACAAAACACCGAAGATAAGTCTCTAGGCTTTGATTCAGACGCTCTGTCTGACCATTGGTCTGCGGATGAAAAGCCGAGGAAAATGACAATTGCATCCCCCGACGTAAACAAAATGCCCTCCAAAACTTGGACACAAACTGAGACCCCCTATCTGACACCACATCAGAAGGCAACCCATGAAGTCTCACAATCTCCCCAATGAACACCTGCGCCAGAGTTTTAGCATTAGGGAGGGCAGGAAGAGCAATGAAATGTGCCATCTTACTGAACCTGTCAACAACCACCAGTATGACAGTCTTCCCTGACGACTGAGGAAGGTCCGTGATGAAGTCCATAGACAAATGAGTCCATGGACGCTCCGGAAGTTTCAAGGGTAAGAGGGTCCCAGACGGACGGGTATGAGGGGTCTTAGAGCGAGCACAAACCCCACAGGACGCGACAAAAGTTAAAACATCTTTATTAACGTTAGGCCACCAAAACCGGCGAGAAAGGAGATCTAAAGTAGCCTTACTCCCTGGATGTCCTGCTAAAGCAGAATTATGATGTGCCTCAATAACCTTTTGTCTCAACTGATTTGGGACAAACAGTCTCCCTGGAGGTCCTGCAGGGGCGTCCCCCTGAGCCTCTAACACCTCCTCCTCAAGCTCAGAACATACAGCCGACACTACCACCCCCTCCTGAAGGATAGGAATCGGGTCATCCATTTTCCCGGCCCCTGGGAAACTGCGAGACAAGGCATCCGCCTTAACATTCTTAGATCCAGGGCGATAAGTGACAACAAAATTAAACCTGGTAAAAAACAACGACCATCGAGCTTGTCTGGAATTCAGACGCTTAGCAGATTCCAAATACAGCAGGTTCTTGTGATCAGTAATGACAGTGACCGGGTGGACTGCCCCCTCCAAAAAGTGACGCCATTCTTCAAAAGCCAACTTAATGGCCAAAAGTTCCCTATTGCCGATATCATAATTCCTTTCGGCGGACGACAATTTTTTAGAAAAGAAAGCGCACGGATGCCATTTACCAGGGGACGGACCCTGGACAATATTGCACCCACCCCTACGTCAGACGCGTCCACCTCCACAACGAACGGCTGTGATGCATCTGGTTGGATGAGAACGGGTGCCGAAGCAAAACATTTTTTCAAAGAGGAAAAAGCTTGGCAAGCTTTGTCCGACCATTTAGAAAAATCCGTCCCTTTTCTTGTCATGTCAGTGAGAGGTTTGACAACAGATGAGAAATTACAAATAAATTTCCGGTAGTAGTTAGCAAACCCCAGAAAACGCTGCAGAGCCTTAAGATCCTCTGGCTGATCCCATTCAAGCACTGCTCTCACCTTTTCAGGGTCCATACGGAAACCGGAGGCTGACACCAAGAAACCCAAAAACTGAAGTTCCTGTACGGCGAATACACACTTTTCCAGTTTGGCGTATAGTTTATTGTCTCGCAAGATCTGCAACACCTGTCTCACATGCTCCTGGTGAGACACAAGATCTGGTGAGTAAATTAAAATGTCATCCAAATATACGACCACAAACAGCCCCACCAGATGACGAAAAATGTCATTAACAAAATGTTGGAATACTGCTGGTGCAGTAGTCAGACCAAAAGGCATGACAAGGTTCTCATAATGTCCCTCCGGCGTGTTAAACGCCGTTTTCCACTCATCCCCCTCTTTTATCCTAATCAGATTATACGCCCCCCTGAGATCCAATTTAGAGAACCATTTGGCGCCAACAATTTGATTGAAGAGATCAGGAATCAGAGGGAGTGGATACGGATCTCGAACAGTAATCCGATTAAGTTCGCGGAAATCCAAGCAAGGGCGTAGGCCTCCATCTTTTTTCTTCACAAAGAAGAACCCCGCGGCCACTGGGGAAGATGAAGGTCTAATATGCCCTTTGGCCAGACTTTCCGAAATATAATCTTTCATAGCCTGCCTCTCAGGACCAGAAAGGTTATATAACCTAGCTTTAGGTAACTTAGCATCAGGAAGTAAATTAATAGAGCAGTCATACACGCGATGAGGAGGCAACTCCTGACACCCCTCCTCAGAGAACACATCCCCAAAGTCCTCCAAAAAAGGAGGCAAAGTACTAGGCACGACCGCACTGATGACTGTGTTCATGCAGTTACTTTTGCAAAACTCCCCCCATTGGCTTATATCTCTGGACTGCCAATTAATCACAGGTTATGTTTAACCAACCAAGGAAGTCCCAACACAATAGGAGTAGGTAGACCCTCCAACACATAACAAGATAATAGTTCCCTATGTATTGCCCCTACCCGAAGGTCAATGTTATGAACCTCATGAACAAAGCTACCTTGGCCGAGAGGCCTGGCGTCAATGGAGAATATAGGGATCGGTTTGACCAATACACTCAGATGCATACCTTGAGCCTGAGCAAACTGAGCGTCAACCAGATTAGCCCCGGACCCACTATCAAGAAGAACAGAAAATCTCTCCACTCTCGTACCAACCACCACCTCCACTGGTACAAGGAACTGAGAAGAACTAGCGGACGAAATACATACTCCCAGGTTGTCGTCCACCACACAACCTGGGATTAACAGTTTTCCGGCGACTTTTTGCTCAACAAGGCACGGGATGGACATCCCCCAACAAAATGTCCCTCTTTCCCGCAGAAGAAACACCTTCTAGTCCTGCGGCGTACCGCCAATCCCCTCCTACGAAATGATGTCCCTCCCAACTGCATAGGCTCCTCCGAACAGACAAGGGGAACCTCAACATAAGGGACTTTAGTAGTAGGTGGAGTAACAACAGGGGGCGGAGTTACCTCGCACCTCTCCCGGAGCCGTCTATCAGTACGGATAGCTAGGGCCATAGCAGCCTCCAGTGATGGAGGAGAATCATACTGAGCCAAAACGTCCTTTAATTTGTCAGAAAGCCCATGACAAAACTGGCTCCTAAGAGCTGGGTCATTCCACTGAGTATCTGTGGCCCATCTACGGAACTCAGAAGCAAATTCCTCCGCCGGACGATCTCCCTGCTGTATCTTACGTAATTTTGTCTCAGCAAGAGAGACCCGATCTGGGTCATCATATACCAAACCCAGGGCAGTAAAAAATCGATCTACTGACTGTAGAGCCGGGATCCCGGAGGAAGGGAGAAGGCCCAGGATTGAGGGTCCCCTTGTAGGAGCGAGATAACAATTCCCACTCTCTGCTCTTCACTCCCTGATGATCGAGGCCGAAGCCGAAAATACAATTTACATGCTTCCCTGAAGGTAAAAAATTTGTCTCGCCCACCAGTGAACCTGTCCGGGAGAGCTACTTTAGGTTCAAATCTGGTTTGCTCCGAGGGAGACAAAACTTTGGACTTAATGTCCGTCAGCTCCATGGATAATCCCTGCAACTGCAGAGCCAGCTGGGCTACTGGATCCATGGCAACTGGGAATAATTTTATGGGCCAGTGAAAATGTCACGCGGTCTTATGATATGTGTACGATGTCAGTAAACTATTCTTAAAAGAACAACACTCTATACAACATATAGATTAGCAACATCAGCATGTAAATATAGAATAGATTTACCTGACACGATATCCGTTGAACTCAGGGTTAATCTTGAGGACTTGATACACTGTCACAGGAAAGAGGAGGACCGGGGGTCTAACCTGATCCTAAACTGGGGTCCTAACTAATCCCTCACCTTGGAGGTACTGATAATGGTTCAGAGGTCCAAGTCTCCAGCCTAACCCTGTCTCCTATCAGTCCCTGAACCCTGTAATCAGTCCTAAGAAGGATTCTGATTACCACCAAAGGGATATGGGCTGATCTCTGCTAAATACACAGATTAGACATATAAAACAGACTGGAGAAAAAACACAGACTTGCATACACACTCAAACACAGAAGGAACATAAATGATCTGGGATATTAAACTCTAAGCAAGGTGAGCTTAAAACAACTAAGGAGCTCTTTAACTTAAGTCTATACAGATACAATCCTATCTGTGGTCTGCATGAAGAATTTCACTGGCAACTCCCAACACAGACAACCAGAGATTTAAAGGAAACCAATCAACAAATAATTAATTGCAGCCGGAAGAAACTGCACCCAGTCCCAGAACTGAGCACAGACAGAATTAACTCCCTAACTGCCAAACACAAAGAAACAGCAACTCAGCTGTGAGAAGTCAGAATGTGCAACCGCGACGATCTTCGTGGCGATGCACACATGACATGTGATCACCTCCTCTCACATTGTGTTTAAAGGGATCCTGTCACCTCATTTTTCGCAAGAGTTTAATTCCTAAACTCCCTCTTGGAATTATCTACATAATCAAGGGGGCAGGTGCATGTGGCCACATATACAATTCCTGAGGTTTTACAGTTGGAATATTCCCTCTGGAAAAATGTTTTACCAGTTGATGAACTCGAGAAAGATTTACATGGTCTCGTCCAATTACATGTACAAAATTCTCCACATCTAAAGAAACCACAGATTCTTCTATCTGGTCAAGTCCCCCTGGATGCAGGTTTTTTTATAGAAGCTATGCAGTAAACGGTCCCTAATTGACCGACCCTTTCTGAAAGTTATTGTGGGAGTAGATCCCACAGCACCCCTCAGGTCCGGGTCGGCCACAAGTATATCCCAGTGTTTTCTGAGGATATTAATGATACGGTCACTCTGTTTGTCGTAAGTTCCTACAAATCGTGTTATCCCATCTTTTTCTTGGTCTCTTGGCTAGGTATGAAGCAGTGTTTGTTTTTCTGCAAACAATCGTGCGGAATCCAAAATATACTGTGGGTACCCATTTTTTCTGAATTTGGTGTTTATGTCTATTGCCTGTATATTTGAATCTATGACATTAGAGCAGTTCCTTCTCAACCGTAAAAATTGACCCTTGGGTCTTTCTTTTTTAGGAGAATGGGGTGGTAGCTTTCCCACTTCAGTAGGTTATTAGCCTTGTAGGTTTATGGTAGATGAGGGTCCCTATGTTCCCATCTCATTCTTTCTTGATTAGTACATCCAGGAAAGGCAACTGGTAATAATTAAACTCCGATTTACATCTCTATTGATGTTGAGTTCACTGACAAATTCAAGAAATTGTTTACTCGACCCTGACCAGATGTAATAATATTGTCAATTTATCTACACCAGACCCCAGTATATGTACGCCACCACTTATGATCATTCCTGAATTTTGTGATTTTCTTCCACCAGAACAGGAATAGATTGGCATACAAGGGGACAGAGGGGCTCCCCATGGCAGTATCCCTGAGCTGGTGGAAGTACTTCCTGTCAAAAAGAAAGAAGCTATGAGTAAGAGTGAATTTTTGAAGATCCTTCATGAAGTCATTATGTCTATTACACTTTATTGATCTGGACTTCAAGAAATGTCATACTCCCTGATACCATCCTTAAGACGTATATTACTGTACAAAGTCTTTGATATCTACTAAGACCTGCTCCCCCTACATACATGTATACATGCTTGAGGATATACATGTAGAAGAGCAGACAAAGGTAAAAACATTTTCCATAGGGATTATTCCAGCTGAAAAACCTCAGGACTTATTCCAACTGTAGGTACTCTGGGAACATTATACTGTTTGTGAGAGGATGGCAGTACTGTGGGAACATTATACAGTGTGTGGGAGGATGGTGGTACTGTGGGAACATTATACAGTGTGTGGGGGATGACGGTACTGTGGGAACATTATACTGTGTGTGGGGGATGACGGTACTGTGGGAACATTATACTGTGTGTTTGGATGGTGGTACAGTGGGAACATTATACTGTGTGTGGGGGGATGACGGTACTGTGGGAACATTATACTGTGTGTGGTGGGATGGTGGTACTGTGTAAACATTACATTATGTGTGGGGATGGTGGTATTGTGGGAACATTATACTGTGTGTGGTGGATGACGTACTGTGGGAACATTATACTGTGTGTGGGGGATGACGGTACTGTGGGAACATTATACTGTATGTGTGGGGATGACAGTACTGTGGGAACAATATACTGTGTGTGGGGATTTTGGTACTGTGGGAACATTATACTGTGTGTGTGGGATGGTGGTACTGTGGGAACATTATACTGTGTGTGGGGGATGACGGTACTGTGGGAACATTATACTGTATGTGTGTGGATGACAGTACTGTGGGAACAATATACTGCGTGTGGGGATTTTGGTACTGTGGGAACATTATACTGTGTGTGGGGATTTTGGTACTGTGGGAACATTATACTGTGTGTGGGGATTTTGGTACTGTGGGAAGATTATACTGTGTGTGGGGATTTTGGTACTGTAGGAAGATTATACTGTGTGGGGGGATGACAGTACTGTGGGAACATTATACTGTGTGTGGGGATGACGGTACTGTGGGAACATTATACAGTGTGTGGGGATGGTGGTACTGTGGGAACATTATACTGTGTGGGGGGGATAACAGTACTGTGGGAACATTATACTGTGTGTGGGGATTTTGGTACTGTGGGAACATTATACTGTGTGTGGGGATTTTGGTACTGTGGGAACATTATACTGTGTGTGGGGATGACGGTACTGTGGGACCATTATACTGTGTGTGGGGATTTTGGTACTGTGGGAATATTATACTGTGTGTGGGGGATAATGGTACTGTGGGAACATTATACTGTGTGTGGGGATTTTGGTACTGTGGGAAGATTATACTGTGTGGGGGGATGACAGTACTGTGGGAACATTATACTGTGTGGGGGGATGACAGAACTGTGGGAACATTATACTGTGTGGGGGGATGACGGTACTAGGGAACATCATACTGTGTGTGGGGGATGGCGGTACTGTGGGAACATTATACTGTGTGCGGATTTTGGTACTGTGGGAAGATTATACTGTGTGGGGGGATGACAGTACTGTGGGAACATTATACTGCGTGTGGGGGGGATGACGGTACTAGGGAACATCATACTGTGTGGGGGGATGGTGGTACTGTGGGAACATTATACTGTGTGTGGGGATGGAGGTACTGTGGGAACATTATACTGTGGGGGGCATAATACATACTCCATAAGGGGCATTACACTGTGTGGGGCCAAGAATGGGGCCCTGTACTATGAGAACAATCCGTTTCCTCCCTTCCTGTCTTCCATAGTTGGGTCGTATGTATCTATTACAGGAAATAGAATAAAAACGTAATGATTCTTATAAAATGGCATCAAAAACACCAAAAGTCTCAGTGCTAAAGGGGTTAATGTCCCCTGCGCTTAGTAATGGGGAATCTCCAGCACCTACCTCCACCCCAGAGCCGCACTCCACATATATGGCTGCTCTGTGCGCACAGGACCTGTGATGAGGTCACAGGAGGGGAGGAGTCAGGGTCACATGATCAGGGGCCTCAGTCAGTGTATGGCTGTGTCTAGAAAAATATTCAGACTTGAGAGTCCTCAGTGGTTGATACCTTTTAATGGCTAACTGAAAAGATGGTAACAAATTGCAAGCTTTCGAGACTACTCAGGTCTCTTCATCAGGCATAGACTAATACAAAATCTGAAGAATCACATATTTATACACAAAGCAGCAGAGAAATAACGCAATAGAAATAAATGTCGCTGTCCATGTGTGCACGTTTCTTCAGAAGTGGTTTTAGTTCCGTAAAGATGCGGTACATTCTGGTATCCTCCATTTTGATACAGGAAAGATATATATCTTTGTACCATGTTAGCCAGTCATTTGTGCTGTTTTGTGCATAAATATGTGATTCTTCTTCAAATCTACACAACTTTCCCTGGCATCTGACTGTCTGTGTGAAGTGCATATAATCTCCCTCTGGTATGCTTTTCTTACCTATCATTTCTTTTGCCATGATCTGTTCCATTCCTCTTGATTTTGTTATTCTAGCATATCTTTGAGTGGTCACTCCTACCCTTTCCTCTCTTTTCTGACGTTTGTTTAAGACCGGGGTCACACATGCGAGAAACGCGCACGATTCCCATACAAGTCTCTCGCATAAACACCCGGCACTGCCGCCAGCACTCGGACCTGAGTGTGCGGCTGCATAGAATTACATGCAGCCTCACGCTCCGGTCCAAGAGCCGGTGGCAGTGCCGGGTGTTTATGCGAGAGACTCGCGCGAGAATCATGCGCGTTCTCGCATGTGTGACCCCGGTCTGTCTGCTTCTGGTCTGACCATATCCACCCATCTCCTCATTCACACCTGATTGCCCTTAGATGAAGATATATTCAGAGCCATGAGTCTGATCCAGACTTTAGTCTGATCCATGCATCTTTTCAATTACATCTTTTTAAGTACAATACTTTGAACTAGACTAGAATTGGACTGGAATTGACTGTAAGGTAATGGGATAGAAAACCACTACAATGTTTCTGTTTCGCTTCACTTTCACCCCCATACTATATTTCTTACTATCTCCTGTAATCCCTCCATCTAGTAAGGAACTAGTCATTTCTCCCTCAATCCTCCCCAGCCATCTCACCTCCTCCTCACAACTGTTCCTCCACACACAATCTTTTTTCTCCAGACAGACACGACCACATCACGTCCAACTTCTAACGCTCTGTCTGCTACGTCTCATTGCTGGAGTTGTATCCCCAAATCCTGGCCCTCCTCAACACATCCTCACACTCATTTCTAACCGCCTGCCATGATCCTCTACAAGTTTTCACTCCATCCGCATCTATTCCCCCTCCAACCTCCAGCTGGCTGTCATCTACTGCCCCCCAGAACTAGCCATCTCCACCTTCTTCAACCACTTCACCACCTGGCTACTTCATTTCCTTTTTGCTGACATCCCCATTATCATCATAGGTGACTTCAACATCGCCATTGATACTTCCACCTCAGCTGCCTCTAAACTTTTATCACTGACTGCCTCCTTTGGCCTCACTCAATGGTCCTCCGCAGCCAATCACAAAGATGGTCACACGCAGGACCTTATCTTCACGCACCTCTGTTCCCTTACTAATCTCACTAACTCACCCCACCCACTGTTTGACCACAACCTACTGACATTCTCTTCCCTCTCCTCTCCTCTCCTAGTGCGCAACTCCCACTCCACAAACTCACTCACCCTCCCAGAAATCTCAAACACCTCAATTTACACTCACTCTCTGAGTCCCTTCTCCCTCTTACACACATAGCTTCCTTACATGACACAGATGTTGCTGCCACTTTATATAAAACCACAATAACAGCAACACTCGATTCGGCCGCCCCCTCATGCACAGCAAAACTCGTACAATTAACAGGCAAACCTAGCTGACTAGCCTGACCAAAGAACTGAGAAGGGCTTCCAGGGTTGCTGAGCGGAGATTGAAGAGATCCGGTTCTGCCGAGCACTTTATTGCATACGAGCAGTCCTTCACCAGCTTCAAGTCCACGCTCACTGCCGCAAAACAAACTTACTTCTCATCTCTCATATCCTCCCTGTCTCACAACACTAAACAGCTTTTAACACTTTCAATACTCTACTCCGTCCCCCAGCACCTCCTCCCTCTCCTCTCATTTCTGCTGAAGACTTTGCCTCTTTCTTTAAGCAGAAGATCTATAACATCAAAGAAAGCTTTGGCCTGCAGCCCCAATGACCCTGCTATTAACTGCTTAACCCTGTTCTTCCAAAACCAGCTTCTCCACCATGACAGAAGATCAGCTCTCCACCCTTCTGTCAAGATCACATCTCACCACTTGCACGCTTGACCCACTCCAGTCCCATCTCATGCCTAACCTCGCCATAGTCTTCATCCCAACTCTAACACATCTATTCAACCTTTCACTTACAAATTATGTCTTCCCCTTATCCTTCAAACATGCCTCAATCAGACCCATCCTCAAAAAGCCCTCCCTTGATGCATACTCTGTGTCTAGCTATCGCCCAATATCACTTATCCCTTATGCCTCAAAACTACTGGAACAGCATGTCCATCTTGAACTGTCCTCCTGCTCCCTCTTTGACCGGTTATAATCTGGCTTCTGACCACATCAATCGACTGAAACTGCCTTAACTAAAGTCACCAATGACCTACTAACTGCCAAGAACAAACAACACTACTCTGTGCTCCTTCTCCTGCACCTGTCTTCTGCCTTTGAAACTGTGGACCATTCCCTTTTGTTACAGATTCTCTCATCTCTTGGCATCACAAATTTGGCCCTATCCTGGATCTCATCATATCTAACTGATCGGACATTCAGTGTCTCCCTCTCCCACACCACCTCTGCACCTCGCCCCCTGTCTGTCGGTGATCCCCAAAGCTCAATTTTAGGACCCCTACTCTATCTACACCTTAGGCCTGGGATAGCTCATAGAATCCCACGGTTTGCAGTATCATCTCTATGCCGTTTACACGCGGATCTACCTATCTGGGCCTGACATCACCTCCTTACTAGTGAAGTAGATAAACTTGGCACTCAACTTGTGGATGATAATTCCAATTTTTTTATTGCAGTCACAGAACAGTTAGAAGACGTTTCGGTCCAACAAGGGCCTTCCTCAATCCGACTGCTCGTGGCAAAGTAATAGTGTGAATGAGAGGCAGCTTGCCTTAGTGGAAGAGAGTATCCATGGATACCGCATCAGATAAGAGAGACCTGCGCCCCTGCCTGACGCTCTAATAGATATTTGAGGAGCCATCCTGGCCCACAGCACCTGATCTCTATTAGGATAATATCCTGACTAGAGATCATCTTATAAGAGACTTACACCACAATTTAACCATAAGAGGGACTCTCTTCCACTAAGGCAAGCTGCCTCTCATTCACACTATTACTTTGCACCATCACGGTAGTGCAACGGTATATTTTCACTATATCACCTCCTTACTGACCGTAATTCCACAATGTCTGTCCACTATTTCATCTTTCTTTTCTGCTCGTTTTCTAAAATTGAACATGAACAAAACAGAATTCATCATCTTTCCACCAGATCTATCCATCAATGTCAATGGCTGCTCATTTTTCTCAGTCCCGCCTGCTCGGTGCCTCGGGGTGATCCTCGACTCTGCCCTCTCTTTCATGCCACATATCCAAGTCCTTGCCTCCTCCTGCTGACTCCATCTCAAAAATATTTCCCAGATCCGTACATTCCTTGACCAAGAAACTGGAAAACCACTCGTGCACACCCTCATCATCTCCCGCCTCGACTATTGCAACCTCCTACTCTCTGACCTCCCCTCTTGCACCACTCTAGTCTATCCTAAACTCTGCTGCACGACTAATCCACCTGTCTCCCCGTTATTCCCCAGCCTCTCCTCTCTGCCAAGCCCTTCACTGGCTTCCTATTGTCCAGAGGCTCCAGTTCAAAACCCCAGCTATGACATACAAAGCCATCCACAACCTGTCTCCTCCATATATCTGTGACATGGTCTCCCGGTATTTACCTACACGCAACCTTCGATCCTCTCAAGATCTCCTTCTCTATTCCCATCTTATCTCTTCTTCCCAAAACCGCATACAAGACTTCTCCCGTGCTTCCCCATACTCTGAAACTCTCTACCCCAACACATCAGACTTTCGAATAACACAGAAACCCTGAAAAGGAACCTGAAGACCTCTCTCCTTTTGCACTTGTATGTGCCTTGTATTGCTCATGCTCATTGTACTTGTCTTTGTATGCCCCTTTTTCACATGTAAAACGCCATGTAATAAATGACGCTATAAAAATGAATAATAATCCCCAGACGTGGATTACAGAGTGGGACAGAACGTCAGACAGGTGAGGGATTTTTTTTAATTATTATTAAGGAGATGTTGGGTTCAATGGAATGGGCATTAGGTGAGTACAACTGTGTTTTTAAATAAAAGTGGAAAAGTGTGTTTGTTTTGATTTCAAGTAAAATACTTTGTACTTGCTGTGTCTTTATTTACAATATAAATATAGGATTAGTATTGGATAAGTGTCTAAAGGTGACATCAACCCCACAAATATTACCCCACTTGCCACCATTACAGAGCAAGTGGGAAGAACCGGGCAAAGTGCCAGAATTGGAGCATCTTATAGATGTGCCTTTTTTTGGGTGTCTGCGGGCTGCTATTTTTATTCTGGGGGGTCAATATCCATTGCCCCCTACTGTTATGCGCTCGGTTGCAACAACTTTATTGTATAATGGATTGCAACCGAATACAGGGTCCGCGATGCAGTTTATAGTCACTGCTGCCGAACACCCCTAGAGTATGAGGGTCAAACTGACAACAGAAATCCAACATTAGATCTCGCCTGTGTTACTTCACACTAGGGGAGATGAAGAATTGGCACTATCTCCGTTAACGTCATGAGAGATGTGCTATCGACTGGCGTAGATGTAGCCCTGTTAATGACACAGAAGCCACTTGCCAGATATTAGGTTTGCACTATGTGCTGCAAGCTGGTATAGACGTAGCCCTGTTGACTGCACAGAAGCTACGTGCCAGCCGCTAGGAAGTGCGTGCGACTAACGTCAGGCGTACGTGCTACCAGCCGGCATGATACCGGACTGATCAACTCTCTGTTCAGCTTGGCAGGCGATGCCCAGGTTACGCGCCCCGCAGTCTGCTCAGGGTGTATAGCTGTTGGAATAATGCATATTGATTTGTATGTATTGCAACAACTACTACTGTACTGTTTGATATGTTGTGCATATTGTGAGGTTGTTAACAAAGTTTTGTAAAAAAAAAAAACAAAACCCTCACTCACAGACAGGATGCCTCCTCCTTCTCTTCTTGTGTTGTTGTAATGTTTTTCATGCTGCAGCCATAGCAGATATCAGGCTGATCACATTTCATGCTGTGTTGTAAGCTGTCTATACTGGATGTGAATAAATCTACATTCTCTGTTGCTGACTCCGGATGTTACGCTGGTTAATCCGTTGCTAACAGGTTATGGGCTCAGAGTTCCCAGAGTGCCCAGAGTCCTAGAGTCCCAGAGATCCCCTGAATACAGAGAAAAGAAAAGAAAGAAAGACAGCAAAGATGGCCACCAGCAGCAGCAACTCCATGAAGTTTACAGTACCAAGTCTCACTAACCAGAACTATCAATCCTGGAAATTCAAAGTGAAGATGCTGCTGATAAGGGAATGTACGTGGAAATACACACAGGAGCCTAAACCTGACCCAGTACCACAGGAGTGGATAGAGATGAATCAGAAAGCACAGAGTACCATATCACTCAGCATAGATGATGATCAGATTGTTCATGTGTGTAAATGTGATACTGCAAGAGAAATGTGGGAGCAGCTGCAAAAGGTACATGAGAGGATTAATTTAAGCAATAACCTGTATCTTATGAGAAAACTGTACCAGTCTAAGCTACAGAAAAGCCAGGGTATGCAGGAGTATATCAGGAGTATTCTAGAGCTTGTAGAATGCTTGAGAGGCATTGGGGAAGATCTGATAGACTTTCATGTAGCCGCATTACTGCTTAGTGGTCTTCCAGAGAGCTATGACACGCTTGTGACCGCACTAGATGCGTGCCCAGATGATGAGCTTACTCTGGAGTATGTAAGAGGGAAGCTTATAGATGAATATAAACGGAAGGCAGAATGTATAAGCACCAAGACAGAGTCTGCTTTACATACACAGAGTCTATATGATAACAGAAAGCACCTAAAAGAAACACGTGAATGTTTTGTTTGCAAGAAATCAGGACATTTGAAAGCCGACTGCAGAGTTTGGAAAGCTAGAATGAATCAGCTGAAAAAGCAAAACAGTCAGCAAAGGGTTAAGAGTGCTGTGTCTGGAGAAAATGATTCTGTGAATACTGAAATTGCATTTACTGTCAGTGCATATACATCAAAGCATGCATGGTGTATAGACTCTGGAGCAACTAGTCACATGACTAATAACAGAGACTTCTTTTCTAAGCTTATTCAAAATAAGTCAGAGAAAGTGATTATGGCTAATGGTCAGTACATGAGTTCAGAAGGCATAGGAGATGGTTATATTGATTGTCAAATCTCACCAACACAAAGCAGGAAGATCCCAGTAAAAGATGTGCTCTATGTGCCTAGTCTTGAGAGTAATTTACTATCTGTGAAGAAACTCACAAAACAAGGAAATGAAGTTACATTTAAGCATGATAGCTGCATCATCTCAAAAGAGGGTCACACACTAGCAGAGGGAAAAATCACAGATGAACTTTATCAGCTGAAATGTAAAGAGTGTGTGTATACTGCTCAACAAGAAGAGCACAATAACTGTATTCATGTATGGCATAGGCGTCTGGCACACAGAGACCCAGAAGCAATAAGAAAGTTAGTTCAGAAGCAACTAGCTGATAATATCACAATTGATCTATGTAACCAGACAATGAAGTGTACTAGCTGCATCAAAGGGAAAATGTCTAGAAAAGCTTTTCCTAAGAGAAGTACTACAAGAACAGAACAGCCACTAGATTTAATACACACAGATGTCTGTGGTCCAATGAGCACTTAGACTCCTGGGAAGAAGAGATATTTTCTCACATTTATTGATGATCATTCCAGATATACAGTTGTCCATCTGCTTCACAGCAAGATAGAAGTTCCAGAGAAACTTGAAATATATCTAGCGGAGGTATATAATAAATTTGGAAGAATGCCAAAGATTCTACGTGCAGATAATGGGACTGAATATACAAGCAATGAGACACAGAGCATTCTAAAGAAAAATGGAAAAATTTCAGACCACTGTACCGTACAACCCTGAGCAAAATGGTGTTGCGGAAAGAAGGAACCGAACACTCTGTGAAAGTGCAAGAAGTATGTTATTTGATGCAAATCTGCCTACAACATATTGGGGTGAGGCAATCATGACAGCTTGCTATCTTCAGAACAGACTACCAGGTAAAGCTACAGAGAAAACTCCATTTGAGCAATGGAACAGCAGAAAGCCAAAACTGCACCACATAAGAATATTTGGAAGTAAAGCATTTGTACATATTCCCAAAGAAAAGCGATATAAGTGGGAATCTCACGCTAAAGAAGGTATCCTGGTAGGCTACAGTGAAACCCAGAAAGGTTATAGGATTCTACACCCAGAAACAAACAAGGTCACAATAAGCAGAGATGTAGTGATTGATGAGAACTTTGTATCACCCAAGTTTTGTGACATCACGCCAGTAGTCCAGCTGAAGTCACAATTACAAGACAACAACAAGGAGGATGTAGAAGTCTGGCTGGATTCTTCAACCACTGAAGGAACAACAGAAAAATCAGAAGAATCTGAAATCAGAAGATCGTCAAGATCAAACAAAGGTATACCAGCTAAACGTCTATCCTACATTGTCAAGACACTATTAAACCAAAGAAAAAAGGAGCATAAGTCTTATTTCAAAAAATATCAAAATTTATTTATTTTAGTTTAAAATGCCAACAATAAAGGCCCAAAACAGGGGTGTAGCGAGGAAAAGCTGTCGGTATAAGAGACAGCAACAGACTAATACATCGCCAGGGTAAGATTCAAATGTGAAGCCAGCGTGTCAATATAATCATATAAACATGGATAGTTCCAATATTGTCTATTGTTCAATACATTGGCTACACAAAGTATATAATAACAAATCATGTGTCCTGCTTACCCATATTGTAAGGCTGAGTCTGTGCGTCTCTCAGGAGCTGACCCCTCTGACGCGCGTTTCGCGGTTGTGCTTTCTCAAAAAGGGACAATTAATGTCATAACCCCAGGGCGTTTTATATGTTATGACAGAGTCCAGATAATGTCGGTCTAATCGGGCGCACATGTTCACCGCATCACACGCCACCAAAATACCTCCCCCTCTCCCGGCAGTCAATGCATCGCTTGCATGAGGCGAAAAAATCGCCGTGTGACGTCATCAATATGCGCGCGATGCAGTAAAGACGGCCGTAGAAGGGAAGGAGATGGCATGGTGCAGGGCGCATGCGCGCACCACCGTATCCATCATGCTGGAGACCATGTAGGCAGACATCTTACAGGTGATCATATCAAAATATACAATTTATAAATATAGCACAAGAAGAAGGGAAAATGTATAAAACACTTACAAAGAAATATATATATATATAATATATAATAGTACGCTAACGTGACAGTGATGAAGTGCATATAATTGTCACACTATACTAAAATAACCTCAAAAAATAATAATAATAATAAGTAATGAATAGAAAAATAATATAAAACGAATCAGTACCATCTTATTGAGGAGTGTATACGTGCAAAAAAAGGAAGTAATAAGGTGAAAAATGTATCTACAACAATCATAATCTAATGTTGTCTGCCAAAGATGGGTCCATACAGATTTTTCATGAAGTACAGCATGCTTAGAAAAGTCTTCAATTTCAGTCAAATGGTGAAGAATAGCACGCCGAAATAGATCTTTAGTCCACATAACAACGACATTTACGGACACTAAAATGAAGAACTGAGACAATGACATAATTAAAAAAATATTAAATTAAAAACGTGGTGGAAAAATTCGTTATTACAATCAATATAGGACAAAAAACCTCAGGCAAAACGGTAAAGTGGTGGACCGGACAACCCTGCATGTAAAATATACAGGGTATATTAAGGGGCTGGAGTTATAGGAATGGGGTAAATGTCAATTTTTCATTTAACCCTTTTGGTGTTAATGTGTCGAGAGTGATAATCCACCTGCACTCACGTTGTGCTAGGGTGCGGGTGAGATTACCACCTCTAATCCCACCTCTAATCCTATCAATGCCCCTAATTTTTAACCCGCTGGGGTCAGATCCATGACATGAACGAAAGTGTCGTGGCAGCGTTTTCAGTGTTGTTACATCTTTGACATCTTTAGCAGCCAGAATATCACGTACGTGTTCGCGCGTCCTAATTTCAATTCCCTAGATGTGAGACCCACATATATGAGCGGACAGGGGCACGTGGCATAATACACCACGTGAGTGGTATTGCAAGAAATATATTCACGAATTTTAAATTCCCTGCTTCCATCTGATTTTTTGAAGGTCCCACATCTAAGGATATTAGGACACGCGACACACGTACCACAGGGGAAGCAACCCACCCGTGGGTTTTCAATTTTGAAAAAAGATGCATTCTTTGCCACATAGTGACTCTGGACCAAATGGTCTTTTAGGTTCCTCCCCCTCCGTTGTGTCAATAGAGGTCGTTGTGGTAAATTAGCTGCCAAGATTCCATCGGTGCGCAGCACCGACCAATGTTTATTAAGAATGTCCCGGATCTGATCCCAGCGGCAATTAGACGTGGAAATGAACCGCAATTCGTTGGAGTTGGTAGTATCCCTCTTCCTTGAGGAGACAAGTAATTCTTCCCTCCTAGTGTTTCTGGCACGTCTGTACCCTGCTTTAATAGAACGACCACTATATCCTCTCTCCCGGAAGCGTTCAGCAAGGGCGACGGACTGTCGCTCGAAGCGGACCATGGTAGAGCAGGTCCGCCTGTTCCTCAAAAACTGTCCAACTGGGATGGCCCTAATTAATGATGGATTGTGTGCCGAAGAGGCATGTAAGAGAGAATTAACCGATGTCTCCTTACGGAAGAGATCCGTCTCTATAGAACCGTCCTCTGCAACACACAAAGTCACATCCAAAAAGTCAATACTCTTGGAGTGATATTTGAATGTGAATCTTAGATTGTATGGATTCACATTAAGGAACTGCATAAACGTGGATAGGCTGGTCTCGTCACCTCTCCAAATCATCAACACATCGTCGATGTAACGAAACCAGCCCACCACTGGGTCCGCGGCCTGCGCTCCGTCGCCACAAAAAATCTGCCTCTCCCAGTAACCCAAGAATAGGTTTGCATACGACGGAGCACAGGCCGCGCCCATTGCAGTCCCCTGTATCTGTAAATAAAATTTGTCTTTAAAAACAAAAAAATTTTTTGTTAAGGCAAACTCAAGTAAATCCAAAATAAATTCCAAAAAATGGCCATCCCAGTTGGCAGTCTCGAGGAAGAACCGGACCGCCCTTAGACCATCGTTGTGCCGGATGGACGTATATAGTGATTCAATATCGATGGTAACTAATAACATGTCCGCCTCGAGAGAAAGTCCGTCAACCTTGGTGAGAATATCAGTGGTGTCTCTGACATAGGAGGGGAGTGTTTCTACCAAAGG
Source organism: Oophaga sylvatica (assembly GCA_033576555.1). Taxonomy (NCBI): domain Eukaryota; kingdom Metazoa; phylum Chordata; class Amphibia; order Anura; family Dendrobatidae; genus Oophaga; species Oophaga sylvatica. The sequence continues at coordinate 12,370,011 of JARQOD010000003.1, read as the reverse complement.
TTTTAAGTGATGATCAATAAACTTACACAGATTTTCATTAAGCCCTCCAATGCCAGAGACAATGGGTCTCCCAGGGGGATTTTGTGCATCCTTGTGCACCTTCGGTAACAAATAGAAAGTAGGTACCTTGGGATGTTTTGGTAGCAGGGTGTCCAAGGCTTTTCTTGGGACCAGACCCGACTCGTCCGCATGGTCCAAAATAGTCTTTAATTCTGAAGAAAAAGGCAGAGTTGGGTCTCGAGATAACACTTGATACGTTTGTTTGTCCCTAAGCTGACGGTATGCCTCCCTCTCATATTTTTCGATCGGCCAGATCACCACGTTCCCCCCCTTGTCTGCTGGTTTAATCACCACAGATGTAAGAGATCGTAGCTCTTCAAGAGCACGTCGCTGTGTTGATGTCATATTATCACCGCAGATGGCATTGGATATCCTTCTTAAATCTTCAGTAACCAATCTGCAAAAAATGTCCACTTGTGGACAAATTGACAGGGGGGGGAACGTAAGTGATCGTGGCATAATCGAACTGGGTAAGATGTTCGCATTGTTCGGATGTTGCTCATTAAGAAGATCCTCCAGATCTATTAGAGCTTGTTGTTCGACACTCATAGCAGTATCGTTTCTCTGGTGATGTAATTTACGGAGGACTATCTTACGACAGAATAAATGTAAATCTTTAAGAACAGTGAAGAAATCAAATCTACTATTGGGCACAAAATTAAGTCCTAGTTTCAATAAATTCAACTGTGTCTCAGACAAAACATGGGAGGATAGGTTAATTACCTGTAAACTGGAATTTTTCGCCCTCCGCTCATATGTTGGAGAAGTCAGATGTCTCTTTTTATTGAAGACATTGATATGATCACCTGTAAGATGTCTGCCTACATGGTCTCCAGCATGATGGATACGGTGGTGCGCGCATGCGCCCTGCACCATGCCATCTCCTTCCCTTCTACGGCCGTCTTTACTGCATCGCGCGCATATTGATGACGTCACACGGCGATTTTTTCGCCTCATGCAAGCGATGCATTGACTGCCGGGAGAGGGGGAGGTATTTTGGTGGCGTGTGATGCGGTGAACATGTGCGCCCGATTAGACCGACATTATCTGGACTCTGTCATAACATATAAAACGCCCTGGGGTTATGACATTAATTGTCCCCTTTTTGAGAAAGCACAACCGCGAAACGCGCGTCAGAGGGGTCAGCTCCTGAGAGACGCACAGACTCAGCCTTACAATATGGGTAAGCAGGACACATGATTTGTTATTATATACTTTGTGTAGCCAATGTATTGAACAATAGACAATATTGGAACTATCCATGTTTATATGATTATATTGACACGCTGGCTTCACATTTGAATCTTACCCTGGCGATGTATTAGTCTGTTGCTGTCTCTTATACCGACAGCTTTTCCTCGCTACCCCCCCTGTTTTGGGCCTTTATTGTTGGCATTTTAAACTAAAATAAATAAATTTTGATATTTTTTGAAATAAGACTTATGCTCCTTTTTTCTTTGGTTTAATACATTCTTGGGAGTTTCTTCTGTTTGATTGGCTCCAGGGCCAATCTATTTTCGGGGTGATTATATATTCACCATTGATTGTTTGATTATTTTTATGACTTTTCGCTTTAATTGTCAAGACACTACCTGAGTCAGAGCCGCAGTCATGGGATGAAATGCAAGGACTACCTATCCATGAAAGAACAAAGTGGATTGATGCCGCTAATGAGGACAACCAAGGATGCATTAAACTTGCATGCAGTGAAAAGATCAGTGCTAGAACCAAGCACATTGACGTCAGACACCATCATCTACGTGATTTGATAGATCGTGGCATAATTCAGTTTGTCTATTGTGAAACAGATAAGATGCTAGCTGACATTATGACAAAGCCATTGCCACGAGTCAGGTTCCAAGAATTGAGAACCACAATGGGAATAAGAGGATAAGTAGTTGTTGAGTGGGGGTGTTGGAATAATGCATATTGATTTGTATGTATTGCAACAACTACTAATGTACTGTTTGATATGTTGTGCATATTGTGAGGTTGTTAACAAAGTTTTGTAAAAAAAAAAAAAACCCTCACTCACAGACAGGGCCGGCGTCAGCACCCGGCACACCCGGGCAAGTGCCGGGGCCCTGAGCAGGCGGGGGGCCCACTCACAGTCTGGCACCCCCGCGCCCGTTAGCGGAGGAGAGCGGTGTCAGCGCCGCCACTGGGCCCCCCCCCGCTTGCTCAGGGCCCGGCATCAGCTGGCACAATACTTACCTCTCCCGTGCCTCCGCTGCCGCAGCTCCGGGCTCCAGGGGGCGCCGGCACTTCCTCTCACAGCAGCGCCGCTGAATGACGTCATCATTCAGCGGCCGGCTGTGGCAGAGAGCGTGGGGACGCCGGACAGGTAAGACGTGTGTGTGTGTCTCTGTGTGTGTCTGTGTGTATGTAGTGCGGTGCTTTGTGTGTGTATGTGTGTGTGTGTATGTGTGTGTGTATGTATGTGAGAGAGTGCTTGTGTGCTGTGGTGCTATCTGTGTGTGATGATGGGCAGGCATTGCTGATAATGGGGAGGCATTGATGATGATGATGGGGAGAAGATGATGATAATGGGCAGGCATTGATGATAATGGGCAGGCATTGATGATGGGGAGAAGATGATGATGGGTAGGCATTGCTGATAATGGGGAGGCATTGATGATGATGGGGAGAAGATGATGATAATGGGCAGGCATTGATGATAATGGGCAGGCATTGATGATGGGGAGAAGATGATGATGATGGGCAGGCATTGATGATGATGGGGAGGAGATGATGATGGGCAGGCATTGCTGATAATGGGGAGGCATTGATGATGATGGGGAGAAGATGATGATAATGGGCAGGCATTGATAATGGGCAGGCATTGATGATGGGGAGAAGATGATGATGGGGAGGAGATGATGATGATGGGCAGGCATTGATGATAATGGGGAGGCCATGATGATGATGGGGAGGCATGATGATGATAAGGAGGCAATGATGATGATGGGGAGACAATCATGATGATAATGGGGAGTCTTTCCACAGCGCCCTTTCCTGAGCTGTAACAGTGCAGAACGCAGTACAGCGCAGAGGAGAGCTCCATATTTTGTATGGAGCATTATATGGGGACCAGTATCCTGTATGGAGCATAATGTGGGGACCAGTATCCTGTATGGAGCATTATATTGGGTCCAGTATTCTGTATGGAGCATTATATGGGGGGTGACATCCTGCATGGGGTATTATATGGGTGATGAGGGGGAGACTGTGGTGCCCATAATATTGTATCGAGGACTGTACTGTCCAGTCTGTTCTGTGCGCTGTGAGGATTTGGCGGTTTTTGAGCTATTGTACAATTTACAATAGATATCACTCATGTAAAAGAAGAAGTGAAGTGTTTGGCATTGTACTACTCCTATATTTCTCTGCTGTATCTGTGCATCATGAATCGTGGTCTGTGTTAAAGGGGCCCACTGAGGCTCTTTCGCTCGGGGCCCATAAAAACCTGGAGCCGGCCCTGCTCACAGACAGGATGCCTCCTCCTTCTCTTTTTGTGTTGTTGTAATGTTTTTCATGCTGCAGCCATAGCAGATATCAGGCTGATCACAATTTATGCTGTGTTGTAAGCTGTCTATATTGGATGTGAATAAACCTACAATCTCTGTTGCTGACTCCGGATGTTACGCTGGTTAATTCGCTGCTAACAATAGCTACCATATATTCGTAGCAAGATTGCGCTACATTGGCTACAGGTTACGCGTCCCGCAGTCTGCTCAGGGTGTATAGCTACCCTATATTCGTAGCAAGACTGCGCCACATTGGCTACAGGTTACGCGCCCCGCAGTCTTCTCAGGGTGTATAGCTACCCTATATTCATAGCAAGACTGCGCCACATTGGCTAACTGCCTGGCATAAGCTAAACCTGCCTGAAGGACCTGTGCTAATTAGCCGAGCATACTCTGGCATCGGCAGGTCCCGGAGAGCAAAGCTAGAGAGCACGTGGAGCCCAGATTCTGGCACGTCCACACAAGAGCACTGCATATATTAGTATGATCTGACCGCGCCGCGGACAGACAAGTTATTTAAGGGCTAAGCTCCGCCCCCAGCCATCTCATTAATCGCATCATCGGTGACGTCATCCGTGACCAATCAGGCCGTGCCAGGTCAGAGGATCAGCTGACATTAACCACCAATCATGGCTTGCCATGTCACGGACATTCTCAGTGCAGGCATTTCTGGACTTAGGCTTACAACAGCCTTTTCCTGTTCTGTAACCTAGGTTTAAGGCTACTATGAACAAAGACCCAAGTAACTACTTGTGCTTCTCGGGTATTGGCTAGGCGTTGGGATCGACGGAGAAGCTGAGCAGCATCTGGGTCTGGATGGGGGACCACAGACTGCTTTGATCCAGGCTCGGATCCCGCCGTCACCTGATGCCTAACATTATCCCCCCCACTTGACGTTCATATTCCTCAGTGAGCAAGGGAGCATGAATATGGTCCACAGGTTCCCAAGTGCGATCCTCAGAACCGCGATCCCTCCAGTGTGCCAAATAGAATTTTTTGCCACGAACCACCTTAGACCCCACAATCACCTCTACCTCAAAATCCTCACCCCCGGTGTCAGAAGCGTGTTGAGCTTCCAAGAATTTCGTCAGGCGAACGGGTTTCAGGAGCGACACATGGAATGTGTCATGTATCTTCAAGTGCCGAGGCAATTGCAGACGATACACCACGGGATTTACTTGGGCCAGAATTTTAAAAGGACCAATAAACCGGGGGTCGAATTTAGCCGATTCCCCGCGACCTCTGATATTGCGAGCCGCGAGCCAGACTCTGTTGCCTGGAGAGAATACGGGAGCTGAACGATGATGAGTGTCAGCCGACTGTCTCATCCGATTTTTGGAGGCCAATAATGCTTCCTGCGTCTGATCCCAGACGTACCGCGCCTCCATAGCCCAATCTCTGACCCCAGGCCCCCAGAGTAAACTGGCATCGGGACTGGCACACCCGGGTGCTGACCATTGTTCAAAAGGAAAAGGGTCTGACCTGTGTAATCCGCCACTGCATTGGTTAGAGCAAACTCTGCCCAAGGAAGCAAAGTTGCCCAATTATTATGATTGGCAGAAACGAAATGACGCAAGTATGTCACAAGCGTCTGATTAGTGTGTTCCACCAGGCCGTTGGTCTCCGGATGATAGGCAGTAGAGAGGTTCAGATCAATACTACATAAATTACACAATTCTCTCCAAAACGAGAGGTGAACTGAGGACCTCGGTCACAAACAATCCTATCAGGCATACCGTGAAGATGGAAAACGTGACGGATAAACAGTGATGCCAGAACCCGGGAAGAAGGAACCCTAGGAAGGGGTACCAGGTGAACCATCTTTGAAAAATGGTCAGAAACCACCATATGGTCGTATTACCCCGGGACTTCGGTAACTCAACCACAAAATCCATCCCAATCAGCTCCCAAGGTCTATCCGCCACAGGTAACGGATGTAGAAGACCCGCCGGACTCTGATGAGACGATTTATTTCTCGCGCAGGAGATACATGCTTGGACGTATTCTTTAACATCCTGGGACAACCGAGGCCACCAATACGAGTGTTGGAGGAACTCAGTGGTGCATTTGATTCCAAAATGACCTCCAATCTTAGAGGCATGTTCCCGGGTGGAACCTGGTCTAGAGTCACCCGTGCCACCGTTCGAATGCTCTCAGGAGGGACGATAAGTCTGGGCTCGTCATCGTCCTCTGTCGTATCCATAGACCGAGATAGAGCATCCGCCCGAGAATTCTTCTCACCTTTTGGAAAGTTGATGGTGAAATTGAATCGGGAAAAAAAGAGAGACCACCGAGCCTGCCTCGGGTTGAGACGCTGCGCCGTCTGCAGGTTCGAGAGATTCTTATGGTCGGAATACACCACAAACGGATGTTTAGCACCCTCCAAAAGATACCTCCATTCAACAAAAGCCAATTTTATGGCGAGTAATAGTATAATTCCTCCTCTCTGGAGAAAAGGTCTTCGAGAAGAAGAAACATGGTCTTCTCCAACCCTGTCCATTCTTTTGAGAAAGGACAGCACCTGCTCCTACAGAGGAGGCATCGACCTCCAGAAAGAATGGCTTATTGACATCTGGCCGATGTAGGACGGGAGCTTTCGAAAAATAAGACTTGATCTCCCGGAAAGCCTCAGATGTCTCTTTAGACCACCTTTCTTGGTTAGCGCGGCCAAAGGAGCCACCATTGTGGAAAAATGCGGTATAAATTGCCGATAATAATTGATGAACCCCATGAAGCGCTGTACCGCTTGGGGATCCATGGCCAAGCCCTTACTGGATACAATGTACCCCAAGAATGGTAATGACTCTTGTTTGAACTGGCATTTCTCCAGCTTGCAATACAGAGAATTTGCGCGCAAAAGTTCAAAAACTCTGCGAACATCCTCTCTGTGTGTGGAGAGGTCCAGGGAAAAGATCAGGATATCGTCAAGATATACTACCATGGAGGACAGTAGCAAATCTCGAAAGATATCATTGACGAAATCCTGAAAAACGGCGGGGGCTGTTGTGAATGTGCTAGAAATGAATTCTGAGCAGAAGCTCCCTCTGGTGGTTACAAACAGTACTGAACTATCCAATGAAGATTGTGAAGATTGGAGATCAGGTGTTACTGACTGGTCTTATATAAGGGAGGTTCCCTCCCATCAGGGTTGCCGGTGATCAATTGTTCTGGTCTCATCTTTGATTCCTGTTCACTTTGTAGCTTGCTGTTTCGTGCCTGCATCTTCTGCTAACAGATAAGACATTTTCTTCTTTTAGTTTTTTGTGCTTGCTTTTTGCATTTTGTCCTGCACTTCTGTGGGGGTCTGCCGGGTCCCCTTCGGGGGCTTGTGCTCCTCTCAGTTTAGTTCAGCCACTGTTGTTTGTTCATTTGCCTTTTCCAGTTTTTTCAGTGGTTGCTGTTTAGTTTTTGTTACACCAGAGAACTAATTTAGGTGGTAGGGGTCGTGTGATCTCAGGTGTTTTTGTAATTAGTAGAGTTGGTACTTTTCAGGGTTTTTTGGGATTGCAGTAAGTGCCCTTCCTATTCTTTTTCTATTTAGGAAGTTTGGGCCCCAACGTTTGCTCATACTATTTTCTGTCTGTGTCAGTATTTCTTCTTGTCTAACCGCCATTACATGTTTGGGGGCTTTCTATGTTCTTTGGGGATCTGCTCCGGGGCAGATAGCTTTCCTCTTTCTATCTTTAGGTGTAGTTAGCTTCTCAGGCTGTGACGAGGCGTCTAGGACCAACGTAGGTACGCTCCACGGCTGCCTTTAGTTGTGGTGGTTAGTCAGGGTACTGCAATCCCATAGATTCCAACCTCTCTGGTGTATTGCCTTTTTTGTCTGCTCTCCTCAGCTACCAAATCATAACAGGGGGCATTGCATAACCCGAAGTTCATGACAAGGTACTCGTAGTGCCCATCACGAGTATTAAAAGCCGTCTTCCACTCGTCGCCCTCACATATCCGTATAAGATTATATGCCCCATGCAGATCCAATTTCGAAAAGATCTTAGCCCCTCGCAACCTGTCGAATAACTCAGAGATCAGAGGCAGAGAATATTTGTTCTTAATGGTGATGGCATTTAATCCTCTGTAATCTATGCATGGACGTAGGTCACCTCCTTTCTTCTGGACGAAGAAAAACCCTGCTCCAGCAGGAGAGACCGATTTCCTGATAAACCCCCTGTGTGGCCCAGCTATGCCAGGCACACATAATTCCAGGAAAATGCACAAGAAGGTAACCGTGAGGCTTGATATTCATTCACGTCACTCACATTTTCCAACACACCCACTAGGGGTATAAAAGGCAGTGACACGTAGCAATCAGAGTTCAGTTCAGTCTGTGCAGGAGGAGAGGAGTGGGCACATTCAGTTTAGTGTTCAGTCAGCTTCCTGTCTTAGGACAGTGCAAGTTCAGCCATTCAATTCAAGTCTTGGAGGAAGAGGAGATAAGACTGGGATCTGAAGGAGCTCCTGTAGCTCACCTCATACAGAAGTGGAGGCTAGTAAGAGTGGACAAGAGAGGCACTCTAGCCTAGTCAGAGCTGCAATTGAAGCAAGTGAAACAGTACCTCAGGACAAGCTACTTGTATTCTTTGGAAGGAGGAAAGTAACTCTCGGAGCTACAGCGTGTACACAGTTTGACAGAGTTCCTGTGCGCTGCTCTGGACAGGGTCTGAGGAAGGTGACTCTCGGAGCTACAGCATTTACACAGTTGACAGAGTACCTGTGTGCTGCTCTGGACAGGGTCAGAGAAAGGAGAGAAGAAGGGAATCACAGGAGTTACAACAGTGAGTGTACTGAGAACTGTTCAGCGAGCTCTGGAGAAAAGCTGGCATTCACAACATCGCTACTTGTGCTTATGTTAAGAGCAAGAGCAGGACGAGAGGCACAGTGGAGAAAAATAGAGACTAGTGCATCAGGTACTGGATTACCCCCACTAATTCACCAGACACCGGGGTCCGAAGCGTTGCTAGTGCTTTATGCCTAGTAATAAGAAACACCGGCGGCTTTCTGGACTACAAGTCGCAGAAGGTAGCCCTAAGCGCTGATACGTAACTGGAGTCAGGGAGAACAGGGACTTTGAGCAGGACGCTGCAAAAGTAAGGACTTAGTTCTTTCCAATATCTGGTCACCATACCTGGTCACCAGATTAAGCAGAAGGCTCTACCACAATGTCGGCCGGGCGTGGCAGCTATTGAACAAGCTGGAGATTAATAGAGTTAACTTGACTTCATGCAAGTTTGTACTCACACACATTGAAGGGATAAAGGAGGCCTCTAACCTGCTCAGCGGTTATCCTGAAGGTGCATTCTCCACCCGACCAGCTCCCCGGGACCTGCCTGAAACATCTACAAGTAAAGGTATGGAAAGAGATTGCCTTGTGTGAGACTGTATCATTTACTACACCCTGCATCATCATAGACTTCCAGGGACCAGTCTCACCTGTGGGAGACCTACCATCTAGCTGCCCCACAACATCCCCTAGGAAGATCCATATAGCAGCGCTGGTCCAATTGATCAGATACCACAGGTGGCGTCACGAACTATCTAATCTACAATTCCCCTGTAAATATCCCCCATTGCATGACCGCCAGGGCCACGGACCGAGTCCCGCTGCCAGTGACATCTCCCATAGAAATCAATGGGCTCGGTGCCGAGTACCCCATAGCCCTGGTACCACCAATGTGGTGCGCGTCATCTTTCCTGGCGTCACGAACAGGATACGAAGCTTGCAAAATTGTGAGTCCTGTGTTGCCTAAATTGACTGTTTTATGCAAGAAAAAGACTGTTTGCTGTTTGTCACTTTTGGCGCCAAATACCGCCATTTTTACCGTCATATTCGCGCCCTGAGGCGCTGGTGAAGAAGGTGGGCGTGCACTCGTGGGCGTGTACCCCCCTGTGGCGCGAAAGTTATGGCCGCCCTCTCCAAATGCTACTATAATGTGCGATCCTGCCCCACTGCTAAAGAGATCCGCCTCCTCTTCATTTTCTATGCAAAAAGGAGGAGACGCAAATCCCGCCTCCACGGAAGAGACCAGATTGTTCCTGATGGAGAACACAGTCTGGCCTGGAGTGAGATGGCAGAAGGTCGGGAGACGCAGTGCGGAAGAGCAATGGCGCGCGGGCCCTGCTCCCCTGAAAAGCCGATGCCCGTACCGGAGTTGTCCCTGGGTCGGATGACTGACCAGCTAATGCTGGAGCTGGAGGAAGTAAGCGCGGTGATCGAAGATATGATCCAGCACCGTGAAGATATGGACGAGGCTGTGAAGCAATGGCGTGCCCGGAAACAGCGGCTGCTGTGGGACGTTATGTTTCGCCCCCCAGGAACGACGCCGTTACCTGTGTCCACTGTGCCACCACCGCCAACGGCTGAAGAGAAACTGGAGGCCAGCAGTGAGGAAGCTGAGCCCACCTCCACTGATGATGTGACGGGAGAGGAACCGGTATACCAGCCTGGCCCGGAGGCCGCAGCCGACTACAGTTCCCCGGTAGGAACACCGGAGGGGTCCCAGCCTTCATTACCGGAAATCGATTGGGACGCAATGCAGTACCTGGATGATGTGACCTATGCCGTCCAGTGGGAAAGTGAATGGCAACGTCGTGAAAAAGAGCAGCGACGCAGACAGGAAGAAAAGGAGGAGCAGCAGTCCCGTCAGCAGTGTCATGAAAAGTTCCTAGCAGACAAGGAAAATGTCAGAAAGGACAAAAGCACGCTGAAGGAGCCGCGGCGCCAGGGATGCATGAGTAATTTTAAAACTCGCCAAGGTTGGGGGTTCATACACGAGCCGGGCTTGTATCAAGGGGTGTTTGTTAGCCGCCGAGACGTGGAGTCGCATCTGCCCATTGGTCACCCGGTAAGAGATCTCGTGAACGGGGACCTTGTTAGTTACACACGGCATTGGGGATTTAAAGGGTGGTATGCCCTCAACGTTACCATTATCAGCGACCCCGTCCCCGACGCCAGTAACATACGCCAGGCCGCAGCGTTCCAGTCCCGGGCCCCCACAGCACCAGGCCGTGCACCAGCATCGCCCCCTGCATACTCCTCTAGAAGTACGTCACCTTCGGCAACGCATCCCGCATCGCAAGCCCAGCAGCGTCATCGTTGGTGTCCGCACCAGGCCATGCACCCACAACGCAACCTGCGACCGTTTCTGCATCGCAACCTGTGATTATTTCGGCATCGCCCCCTGCGTACACGTCTGAATCGCAACCAGCGACCAGTTCTGAGTCTTACTCTGCAGTACCTACGGCAACGCAACCAGATGGTGCGGCCTCAGTTGAATCGCAGCATGAGCTTGTGTCCCCAATGAAGGAGTTGAATTTGCAAGAGGTACCCGTCGGGACCTTAGTGGATCACATGAGAACTGTAGCCACGCAAACACCAATAGCAGGCTATGATCTTCTGGTAATGCATACTAGAGGACATCGCATCCTCCCAGCCCCAGGGATGGAAAAAGCAATTGTTATGTGTGAAGAAGTAAAAGACCAGTAGGACCCAGACAGGGGTTTACTGCATCTGAACCTGTATAAAGTTTGATGAAGAAGTTGATGAAGAAGTTTTTGCAAATTTGCACTTTATTGAAAAATGTTTGATAATATGTCTGATGATGTTTATTTACTCTGCATATTTAAAGTAGAATACCCCGGTTGGGTAAAGTGAGTTAAAATATTGAAATATTAATGTGATTTCTCTTGATATGTCTTGATATATGTGTTTTAACCATGCCAAGGACTGCGTGGCTGTGGACTGTGCCAGCCCAAAAACTTTTAAATGTAAATAGTTCGCACTTCGGTGCCTCATCTTGGTTTTACATGAAACCATTACTATCTACCTCTGAAAGAAAACCCGTGTGGTGTGGCCTTGAGTGAGGTCTGCAACAGAGAAGTCCTGCAGCCCACCCAGGACCCACGTGGGAGGTTTGGTGCGGGTCCTCCACAAGAATATTGTCTTGTATTATGAAAGTGCTTTTGATACTTTTGTACTTTTCTATGTATACAGTGTAACGTTCAAGAAGTCTTACCTCCCGCAAGGGATGTGTTAAAATGTTGTTGTTATATGCAAAACAAAATGTTTTTCTTTTCTCTTTTACAGCCGGGAGTGCTGTGTTTAACCAAGGGGGGATGTGTGGCCCAGCTACGCCAGGCACACATAATTCCAGGAAAATGCACAAGAAGGTAACCGTGAGGCTTGATATTCATTCACGTCACTCACATTTTCCAACACACCCACTAGGGGTATAAAAGGCAGTGACACGTAGCAATCAGAGTTCAGTTCAGTCTGTGCAGGAGGAGAGGAGTGGGCACATTCAGTTCAGTGTTCAGTCAGCTTCCTGTCTTAGGACAGTGCAAGTTAAACCATTCAATTCAAGTCTTGGAGGAAGAGGAGATAAGACTGGGATCTGAAGGAGCTCCTGTAGCTCACCTCATACAGAAGTGGAGGCTAGTAAGAGTGGACAAGAGAGGCACTCTAGCCTAGTCAGAGCTGCAATTGAAGCAAGTGAAACAGTACCTCAGGACAAGCTACTTGTATTCTTTGGAAGGAGGAAAGTAACTCTCGGAGCTACAGCGTGTACACAGTTTGACAGAGTTCCTGTGCGCTGCTCTGGACAGGGTCTGAGGAAGGTGACTCTCGGAGCTACAGCATTTACACAGTTGACAGAGTACCTGTGTGCTGCTCTGGACAGGGTCAGAGAAAGGAGAGACGAAGGGAATCACAGGAGTTACAACAGTGAGTGTACTGAGAACTGTTCAGCGAGCTCTGGAGAAAAGCTGGCATTCACAACATCGCTACTTGTGCTTATGTTAAGAGCAAGAGCAGGACGAGAGGCACAGTGGAGAAAAATAGAGACTAGTGCATCAGGTACTGGATTACCCGCACTAATTCACCGGACACCGGGGTCCGAAGCGTTGCTAGTGCTTTATGCCTAGTAATAAGAAACACCGGCGGCTTTCTGGACTACAAGTCGCAGAAGGTAGCCCTAAGCGCTGATACGTAACTGGAGTCAGGGAGAACAGGGACTTTGAGCAGGACGCTGCAAAAGTAAGGACTTAGTTCTTTCCAATATCTGGTCACCATACCTGGTCACCAGATTAAGCAGAAGGCTCTACCACAATGTCGGCCGGGCGTGGCAGCTATTGAACAAGCTGGAGATTAATAGAGTTAACTTGACTTCATGCAAGTTTGTACTCACACACATTGAAGGGATAAAGGAGGCCTCTAACCTGCTCAGCGGTTATCCTGAAGGTGCATTCTCCACCCCGACCAGCTCCCCGGGACCTGCCTGAAACATCTACAAGTAAAGGTATGGAAAGAGATTGCCTTGTGTGAGACTGTATCATTTACTACACCCTGCATCACCATAGACTTCCAGGGACCAGTCTCACCTGTGGGAGACCTACCATCTAGCTGCCCCACAACATCCCCTAGGAAGATCCATATAGCAGCGCTGGTCCAATTGATCAGATACCACAGGTGGCGTCACAAACTATCTAATCTACAATTCCCCTGTAAATATCCCCCATTGCATGACCGCCAGGGCCACGGACTGAGTCCCGCTGCCAGTGACATCTCCCATAGAAATCAATGGGCTCGGTGCCGAGTACCCCATAGCCCTGGTACCACCAATGTGGTGCGCGTCACCCCGAGCCAGGTTCTCCTTGATGTAATCGGACATGGCCTGGGTCTCAGGGACAGACAGTGGGTAAACTCTACCGCGAGGAGGCTTTGATCCGGGGATTAAATCTATAGCGCAATCATAGGGCTGGTGGGCAGGCAATGTCTCTGCAGCTTTTTTAGAAAAAACATCTGCAAATCTCCAATACTGCTCTGGAAGTGCCTCCAGACCTGCCGGCGGGTCTAAGACCACCTTCCAGGTTGATGCCACCATACACTGGGTAGCACATCTCTCACCCCATGAATATACTGTCGCGGTGTTCCAGTTTATATGTGGATTGTGAGAACGTAACCATGGAAGACCCAATAGCACCTCATCAAATCCACCGGGAAGAATAAGGAACGAGATATCCTCCCGGTGACCCTGAGGAAACGACGTGGTGAGGGGGATAGACTGGTGGGTGATTTGTGTGTCTAACATGGAACCGATGACTACCCTGATATTTATGGGTCTGGACAGTAACTCCATAGGAACGGCGTGCTTCTGGGCAAAGGTTGATGACAAAAATTGCCATCAGCCCCAGAATCCACCACCTCCTTGGCAGCAACCGTGGTTCCAAAGAGCAAAGTCACCTTATAGGCTAGTCTGGAGGAAGAAGTCTCTGAGTCTAACACACCTCCTCCAATGGTGGTTAGACAATCTCGTTCTCCCGCCCGCTTGGAACCCTTATTATTGGGGTACTCCAAGAGATGCGTAGGACGGGAATGAGGGGACCATTTCCTGGTCAGGGATATATCCATTGGCTCCGGTTCCGTGTCTTGGACCACAGATTCGGAAATAGGTTTAGAGAATGACGGTGCCAACGGAAACCGAGGTTTAGAGACCTTCAGCTCCAACTTGCTTTCTGCATGACGTAAATCTATTCGGTTGGCGAGGGTCATTAACTCTTCCAGGTAGGTTGGAATCTCCCTGGTGGCTAGAGCATCTTTTATATGTCCAGCCAGACCCTTCCAGAACACCGGGATTAGCGACGGTTCAGACCAATCCAGTTCTGCCGCTAATGTCCTGAACTGAACGGCATAATGACTGGCGGTGGTCGAACCCTGCACTAATGTAAGCAGCTTAAGAGCCGTATCATGTGTAACCTGAGGACCGAGGAACACACTTTTTAGGGTTCTAAAAAAGAGACCCACATTGGCCACTACCGGGTCACTCCGTTCCTACAGAGGAGTAGCCCACTGCAAGGCCTTGCGGGTAAGTAATAAGATAACGAAACCCACTTTAGCCCTTTCAGAGGGGAACCATGCCTCCATCATTTCTAGCTGAATGGAACATTGATTAATAAACCCTCTGTGGGATTTACTGTCACCTGAAAATTTTTCCAGCAGAGCAAAATGCGGTAATGACACTTTAGCAGCTACCGCAGCTTTCACAGCAACAGAGTTTACGAGATTTGCTGCTTGTGCGGCTGCCTGAGTAGCTACTGCAGTGAGATCAGCAACTGGAGCGGCCTGCTCCAGAGACCTAAGTCTGGCCTCTATTTGCTGAACGTAGGGCTGCAGCTGCTGGTTGTCAGCCATGGTCGGCTAGACCCTGGCGGTCAGATACTGTTATGCGCTCGGTTGCAACAACTTTATTGTATAATGGATTGCAACCGAACACGGGGTCCGCAATGCAGTTTATAGTCACTGCCGCCGAACACCCCATGAGTATGAAGGTCAAACTGACAACAGAAATCTAACATTAGATCTCGCCTGTGTTACTTCACACTAGGGGAGATGTAGAATTGGCACTATCTCCGTTAACGTCATGGGAGATGTGCTATCGACTGGTGTAGATAAATACCAACGCAGAGAACAAGTAACAGTCAAAAGGTCGTAATAAAAAATAACATTTATTGAAAAAATAATTAAAACCTGGAATAGGGCAACATAGGGAATATGAACTCACAGTGTGTGCAATATAATGGGGCCATATGAACAGACAGCAGTCAACATATGGGCAAATAGGAAGACAAATAATCACAGCATCACTAAATGGCAGTACAATGCAAAAGTATGAGCACAATGTACAGGTCCCATATAAATATATAAAGGTAAGTACCAAAACACCCAATCAATAACCAAAACATGGCTCAAAATCAAAAGTATTGCATGATGGAAGAATATATAATTACCCAGAGATGTGAATGCGCTGGACAAATGGCCGCCCCGACGCGCGTTTCGGAGTTTAAAAAAACTCCTTCCTCAGGGGGCGCATGGACAAGTACCGCAAAGAGGGAGCTCTATTTATCCTGAAGGTAGCGATTCACAGGCGCCGCTGCAGCACCGCCCATACCTGACCGTCACCACCGCACGCCAGAGCCGGAAACACGTGGGGCCCCACGTGGTCCGGCGTCTGACGTCACGGGAAATGACGACAGCGCTGGAGGACAGCAGACGGCGCATGCGTCGACAAACCTAGACCTGGAGACCAGCAACAAAGATGGAGGATCAGGAATAAATAAGTACACGCCCACATATATATAGAGAAGCTGGCAAAAACATATTAAAGCGGCTAGCAAATGAACAAATATAAGTATACAATAAATATATATATATAGAAATGGGGACAATAAAGTAATGAAAAGAAAACAAAATAAGTAGATATGTGACAACAAATAAACAATAGCATATACAAAATCAATAGGTACATGACAAAAAACAACATGTATGCAATAATAACATCATATAGAAAATAATAAAACAATAACCCACAACCTAATAAACATAATAACTAGCACTCAATATTATCATGAAAAGAAACAAGAATTACAACTACAAAAAATAAAAAAACATATGAAAATGAGATTAATATCATGTTGACCTACAGCTCATGTGTACAATAGCATATAACAACATATGTAAAGCCAGCAGTTATACATATGGGAATATACAATAAAGTAAACATAAACAATATATATGACGATATATAAGAAACATAGACGCGATTCATCCCAGATGGTCCTTGGTCATAGAAAACGTCTGAAGACACACGAAAAAACATGGAATGATGAAATGGATATGTCATAAAGATGGTATCCAGGATAAATAGAAGACTTGAAATCTGATAAAAATGAACAAAAGTTAAAAATGAATATGCAGAAATTAATAAAAGCAACATTGAGCAGACCATGAGCTACATATTGGTGACACGATCAGGAGATTAAAGAAATGGGACAAAAGAATTGTTTTCATTCAATCCATGTGGCTGGATGGTTTTTAGTGTCCAAATCCACCTTGTTTCAGCCTGTGCCAACCTTCTTGACAGGTCCCCCCTACGTATATTGATAGTGAGAGCATCAATCCCCTTAACTTTAAGGAGAGAAGCATCACACTGGTGATATTCAAAAAAATGGCGGGGTAAAGTTTTCAATGAAGTTACGTCCGTATTTGTGGAAGCCGCGACAATGCCGAGCACATGCTCTCTAACCCTTACTTTGAGTTGCCTCGTGGTAAGTCCTATATAGAATAATCCGCAAGGACAACTGGCACAGTAAATAACATATCTAGATGAACAAGTGATATGTTGGCGAATCTCATAGCTTTTAGTGCCAGATGAATTGGTAAAGGAAGAACTGCGCTCAATATTAGGGCATGCCACGCACTTCCCACAAGGGGCACAACCAACGTTCGGTTGAAACCTGTCAAGAAAGGTCGGGACACGCGAAACAGCATAATGACTGGTGGTTAGGTGGTCACGTAAATTTCTAGCCCGTCTAAATGTGAAGGATGGTCTATCCGGGAGAAATTTACCCATAATTGGATCGGTTTTAAGGATAGGCCAAGCCCTTTCAACAGCCCCACGCATTCTACGATGTTGAGAATGATAGGTGGTAATAAACCTAATATCACTGGACATTCGCAAATCTGAAGGATTATGATATAACAACCTATTGCGTGGGGAGTGTTTAGCTCTCAAATAGGCTTTTTACTGGTGTAGATGTAGCCCTGTTAATGGCACAGAAGCCACTTGCCAGATATTAGGTTTGCACTATGTGCTGCAAGCTGGTATAGACGGAGCCCTGTTGACTGCACAGAAGCTACGTGCCAGCCGCTAGGAAGTGCGTGCAACTAACGCCAGGCGTATGTGCTACCAGCCAGCGTGAGACCGGACTGAGCAACTCTCTGTTCAGCTTGGCAGGCGATGCCCAGGTTACACGCCCCGCAGTCTGCTCAGGGTGTATAGCTACCCTATATTCGTAGCAAGACTGCACTACATTGGCTACAGGTTACATGCCCCGCAGTCTGCTCAGGGTGTATAGCTACCCTATATTTGTAGCAAGACTGCACCACATTGGCTACCTGCCTGGCATAAGCTAAACCTGCCTGAAGGACCTGTGCTAATTAGCCGAGCGTACTCTGGCAACGGCAGGTCCCGGAGAGCAAAGCTAGAGAGCATGTGGAGCCCAGATTCTGGCACGTCCACACAAGAGCACTGTATATATTAGTATGATCTGACCGCGCCGCGCCATAGACAGACAAGCTATTTAAGGGCTAAGCTCCGCCCCCAGCCATCTCATTAATCGCATCATCGGTGACGTCATCCGTGACCAATCAGGCCGTGCCAGGTCAGAGGATCAGCTGACATTAACCACCAATCATGGCTTGCCATGTCACGGACATGCTCAGTGCAGGCATTTCTGGACTTATGCTTGCAACAGCCTTTTCCTGTTCTGTAACCTAGGTTTAAGTCTACTATGAACAAAGACCCGAGTAACTACTTGTGCCTCTCAGGTATTGGCTAGGTGTTAGGATCGACGGCGAAGCTGAGCAGCATCTGGGTCTGGATGGGAGAGCACAGACTGCTCGGATCCAGATTTGGATCCTGCCGTCACCTGATGCCTAACACCTACCTGCCTGATAATATCACTTCCCAGCTGCCTGCTTTACCTTGGCTGGTTGACAAGTATGTGAGGACCTCATGCAGTTTTTTTGAATTATTTATTTAAATGAAAAAACAGCATTGGGACACCTCTATTCTTGATAACCAGCCTTGCTGAAGCTGATAGCTTAGGGTTGCAGCCCACAGCTGTCAGTTTTGCCTGGCTGGTTGTCAAAAATACAGGGGAACTCACTTTCTTTTTATTTATTTATAGTGCAGGTGGCACCTGATGAATGCTCCCATCAGCCATCGCCTGCTCTCACTGTTATTAGTGGCAGCAGGTGTAGGCTGATGGGAGTAATAGTCCATCAGCCGCAACCTGCTCTTGCTGTTATCAGTTGAATATAACTCACAATTCTCCTCTTGTCTGCCGGTGATCATGGGAGCCTTCTTCAGCACCCAGCGCCGGGGAACAGCGCTAACAGTACTGCTGCTTCCCAGGCACTGGTATGTGTGGTATTGATGCGGCACACGGTTGCCACACATGTGCCCTAAGTATTACACACACGGACACTGATATCTCGGGTACTGTTTTTACCAGTACTGGAAATATCAGAACGAGTGAAACCGGCCTAAAGGATATATCCAGGACTTTACGAAAAAACTTAAAATGCACCTAAGCACAAACATATAGGTAATTGCTACTTACCTGCATGTTGTGCAAGGCCCGTTCTTCCCCGGCACAAAGTGGTCAGAGCGGTTGACAGAGCGGAGGCTTCTCTGCTCGGTTCTCTAGATCAAGCAGGACTGCCGACGTCATTCTGACAGCCGAATTCCTGCTGCCTAACAGGAGGAGCAGGCTGTCAATCAGAATGAGAGGCAGCTGAATCCCCGGCAGAAGCGGCCTGTGACCACTCTGTGCCGTCGATGCCCCAAGAGAGGCCAGCGCAGGTCTCCAGTGGGGGGCAGGATGCGGAGGCAGAGCCCGGCCCTGCCCCAAACATGACAAAAAAAAAAAAATGGAGCCAGAGAGTCCAGGAAGTGCTGCTGCTCCTGAGCCCAGGCAGAGCTTACTGAGTGGGCTCTGCTCTGCGGCTCTTAAAGGGGCAGCAGCACTCCTGGGCAAAAACAATGCGGGGCAGATCACTGATCAGCCAGGGCCCCCAGCAGGTAAAAAAAGATTCTGCAAAGAAAATAACATAGATATTTTTGAAGAATTGGCTGAGGTGAATGTTATGAGTGAGGTGAGTGACATGAGTGACAGGGATGTGGGAGTGGATGTGGGAGTGAATGCGGAGGGAGTGAGTGTTGGTGTAAGTGGAAGCACGGGCGGTGAGGGAGGGGCTGGGCCATCTGGCCCCCCAGCCGTGAGACCCCGTATTTTTGTGGGGGTTCTTGGGGGGTCTACTTGCCTCCGGACTCTGGGGACGGTGTTTTGCACCGCCGTTTTCTGGAGGCCCTTAAAAAAGGAGAGCGGTCGGTCAATGTAGAGGGAAGAGAGGTCGACCTGTCTTTCTGGTTGGAGAGACATGGCCTGGCCGCCTTCCAAGATAGAAGGGAGGGGGAAACCATTTGGTCCCTCTCGACAGCCGGGCATGGTCCGTCTTCGTTGGAGGGGCGGTGAAGCTTGCCCACCCAGGAGTAGGGTGGTGGAGTTCCTCCTGAAGATGGGCTTCAGGGCGACTGACATCTTTGCCCTGATCCATCCCTCGGCCACCCTATTCTTCGACATCAGTTTCATCCGGCTGGAGGGGCTAGAGCTCTTCTGGTCGAATTACGAGCTGGTGAATGGGGAGCCCGGATGGCGAGATTTCGCCGTACAGGCGTTGTCTCGCCAAAATGCCGTTAAGAGAGTGACCGTGGTGACTTGTAACGAGTCACTCTCCGGCGTTGACATCATGACGTGGCTTTCCCGTTATGGATCAGGAGGATGGAGAGGGAAGAAAACCTGACTCCAACAACTCCTCCCAATATGAAAGTGTGGATGAGGAGGCCACGGATCAGCCTACAGTAGAGAGGGGTGATAAAAAGCGTACCGGAAGGAGGAAGAAGAAGATGGTTAAGCCTTCCAAACCTTCTCCCCCGACCGTAAGTATGCCAATGGAAGGGCTCACCGGCTCCCCTCTGATCGCCCTCTCCAACCGGTACCAAGCCCTCGACGACCCTGCTGAGACGGAGGTCGGGGGCGAGGGGCCAGGGGCGGCATCTGGGGGGCCTTCAGGGAATGGCGGAGTATGTCCCCATGGGACGCCGTTTCCTCTGGGGGGGGACAGACCTGGAGCCCGGAGGTAAGGAGACTATGTGTCACGACGTATAACAGATATATTCTATAATAGTAACATATATCTAATGTGACAACATTCTATATTTCATATAATAGAAAATATCAACATGTATACATAGTATCTGCCAGCAATGTCTTACCTGACATAATATCCTATGTATGGTGGGTCTATACTGTGTACGTGTCACGCTGTCTCAGGATAGAGGTGGACCGGGGTCTATGCTGACCCTGAACTGGGGTCCTGACTAGTCCCTACCTGGAGGTACTGTTAATGGTACAGAGGTCCAGGCCGCCAGCGTAACCCTGTCTCCTGTAGATCCCTGACCACTGTAATCTAGTCCTGAGAAGGACCCTGATTACCACCACAGGGAATGGGCAGGTCACAGCTTACACACAGTCTAAGACAAACGAGACAGACAAGGGGTAAAGAAAACACTGCCTTGCATACAAAACTTCCACTACAGAGGAACACAAAAGATTAAGGAGATAAACAATAAGCGAGGAGAGGAAAACCACAACAGGCACTCTTAGCTTAAGTCTTCTCAGAAACGATCCGCTCTGCTGGTCTGAATGAATGCTTTCACCGGCAACTTCCCCAGCAGACCAGCAGGTATATGAAGGAAGCTAATTAACAAAACATCAATCGCAGCTGGGCGAGGCTGGTCAGTCCAGCACCGAGAGAGAAAGAATTAACTCCCTCAGTGCCGAAAAACACCCAGCACCAGAAACTCAGCTGTGCGAAGTCAGGGTGTGCAATCGCGACGATCTCCGCCGCGACACACCCGTGACAGTACCCCCCTTCTACGAGGGGCCTCTGGACCCTCAGGGCCTGGTCTATCTGGGTGAGTAGTGTGGCAGGCCCGAACCAATCGGTCTGCATTAATATCCGACGCAGAAACCCACATCCTCTCCTCAGGACCATACCCCTCCAATGAACAAGGTACTGAAGAGACCGGCGATTCAGACGTGAGTCAATGATCTTCGATACCTGAAACTCCAAATTACCATTGACCACCACTGGAGGAGGAGGTAGAGGTGACAGTATAACTGGTGCCACGTACCTCTTAAGCAACGATTTGTGGAACACATTGTGGATTTTAAACGTAGGAGGGAGGTCAAGACGGAAAGCCACCAGATTAATTATTGAACTGATCCTGTATGGCCCGATGAATCTGGGACCGAGTTTCCAGGAGGGAACCTTAAGTTTTATATTCTTGGTAGACAACCATACCAGATCGTTCACACTTAGGTCCGGACCAGACACTCTCCTCCTATCAGCCATACGTTTGTATCGGTTCCCCATAGTGCTCAGATTATTAAGCACTCCTCTCCACACTGAAGCAAGTGACGACGAAAATCGTTCCTCCTCAGGAACCCCAGAAGAGCCCCCCCCATTGAAAGTACAAAAGTGGGGGTGAAAACCATATGCCCCAAAAAACGGGGACTTACCAGTGGACTCGCTCCGCCTATTGTTAAGAGCGAACTCTGCCAGAGGCAAGAAAGAAGACCAGTCCTCTTGGTTCTCTGAGACAAAACACCGGAGATATACCGGAGATATGTCTTTAAGCTCTGATTCAGACGCTCTGTCTGACCATTGGTCTGCGGATGAAAAGCCGAAGAAAATGACAACTGCATCCCCGACGAGAACAAAATGCCTTCCAGAATTTGGACACAAACTGAGACCCCCGATCCGACACCACATCAGAAGGCAACCCGTGAAGTCTCACAATCTCCCCAATGAACACCTGCGCCAGAGTTTTAGCATTAGGAAGAGCAGGAAGAGCAATAAAATGTGCCATTTTGCTGAACCTGTCAACTACAACTAGTATGACAGTTTTACCTGAAGACGGAGGGAGGTCCGTAATGAAGTCCATAGACAGATGGGTCCATGAACGCTCTGGGATTTTCAACGGTAAAAGGGCCCCAGACGGACGGGTATGTGGGGTCTTAGAGCGCGCACATACCCCACAGGACGCGACAAAAGTTACCACCTCTTTATTTAAGTTAGGCCACCAAAACCGGCGAGAAACGAGATCTACAGTTGCTTTACTCCCTGGGTGTCCTGCCAAAGCAGAATTATGATGTGCCTCGATAACCTTTTGTCTTAACTGATCTGGAACAAACAGTCTCCCTGGAGGTCCTACAGGGGCGTCCCCCTGAGCCTCCAATACCTCCTCCTCAAGCTCAGAGCATACAGCCGACACCACAACTCCCTCCTGAAGAATAGGAACCAGGTCATCCGTCTTCCCGGCCCCCGGGAAACTACGAGATAAGGCATCAGCCTTTACATTTTTTGACCCAGGACGATATGTGACGACAAAATTAAACCTGGTAAAAAACAACGACCATCTAGCTTGTGTGGAATTCAGACGTTTTGCAGACTCTAAATACAGCAGGTTCTTGTGATCAGTAATGACGGTGACCGGGTGGACTGCCCCCTCCAAAAAGTGACGCCACTCTTCAAAAGCCAACTTAATGGCCAAGAGTTCCCTATTGCCGACATCATAATTCCTCTCGGCGGACGACAATTTTTTAGAGAAGAAAGCGCACGGATGCCATTTACCAGGGGACGGACCTTGAGATAATACCGCACCCACTCCTACGTCAGATGCGTCTACCTCCACAATGAACGGTTGTGATGCATCAGGTTGGATGAGTATGGGTGCTGAAGCAAAACATTTTTTCAAGGAGGAAAATGCTTGACAA
The DNA here is from genome assembly GCA_033576555.1 of Oophaga sylvatica. NCBI lineage: Eukaryota > Metazoa > Chordata > Amphibia > Anura > Dendrobatidae > Oophaga > Oophaga sylvatica. The sequence goes on along the minus strand of JARQOD010000003.1, from coordinate 12,346,966 downwards.
GCTTTGTCAGACCACCTAGAAAAATCCGTCCCTTTTTTTGTCATGTCAGTGAGAGGTTTGACAACGGATGAGAAATTACGAATAAATTTCCGGTAGTAGTTAGCAAACCCCAGGAAACGCTGCAGTGCCTTAAGATCCTCTGACCGATCCCATTCAAGCACTGCCTTCACTTTCCAGGGTCCATACGGAAACCAGAAGCTGACACCAGGAATCCTAAAAACTGAAGTTCCTGTACGGCGAATACACACTTCTCCCATTTGGCGTACAGTTTATTGTCTCGCAAGATCTGCAACACCTGTCTCACATGCTCCTGATGAGACACAAGATCCGGCGAGTAAATTAAGATGTCATCTAGATAAATGACAACAAACTGTCCCACTAGGTGGCGAAAGATGTCATTAACAAAATGTTGAAACACCGCCGGGGCAGTAGTCAGACCGAAAGGCATGACAAGGTTCTCATAATGTCCCTCCGGAGTGTTAAACGCCGTCTTCCACTCATCCCCCTCCTTTATCCTAATCAGATTATACGCCCCCCTGAGATCCAACTTAGAGAACCATTTGGCGCCCACAATCTGATTGAAGAGATCAGGAATAAGTGGGAGCGGATAGGGATCTCGGACCGTAATCCGATTAAGCTCACGGAAATCCAGGCAAGGGCGTAGGCCTCCATCTTTTTTCTTCACAAAGAAGAACCCCGCGGCCACTGGGGAAGATGAAGGTCTAATATGCCCCTTGGCCAGACTTTCCGAAATATAATCCTTCATAGCTTGCCTCTCAGGACCAGAAAGGTTATATAACCTAGATTTTGGTAACTTAGCATCAGGAAGCAATTTTATAGCACAGTCATACGCGCGATGAGGAGGTAATTCTTGACACCCTTCCTCTGAAAACACATCCTCAAAGTCCTCCAGAAAAGGAGGTAAGGTTCTAGGCACGACCGCCCCGATGACCGTGTTCATGCACTTACTATTGCAAAATTCACCCCACTGGCTTATCTCTCTGGATTGCCAATTAATAACTGGGTTATGTTTAGTTAACCAAGGAAGTCCCAACACAATAGGAGTGGGAAGGCCCTCCAACACATAACAAGACAATAGTTCTTTATGTATTGCCCCCACTCGAAGGTCTATGTTATGCACGGCTTGCACAAAGCTACCTTGACCGAGAGGCCTGGCGTCAATAGAGAATATAGGGATAGGTTTGGCCAATACACTCAGTTGCATACCTTGCACTTGGGCAAACCGAGCGTCCACCAGATTAGCCGCGGCCCCACTATCCAGAAGAACAGAAATCCTCTCAGTTCTCGTACCTACCACCACCTCCGCTGGTACGAGAAACTGAGACGGACTTGGGGACGAAATACATACTCCCAGATTGTCGTCCACCACACAACCTGGGATCAACAGTTTTCCGGCGACTCCTTGCTCAGCAAAGTACGGGATGGACACCCCCCAACAAAATGTCCCTTTCTCCCGCAGAAGTAACACTTTCCTGTCTTGCGGCGCACCGCCGATCCCCTCCCTCGAAACGATGACCCTCCTAACTGCATAGGCTCCTCAGAACAAACCAGGGGAACCTCAATATAAGGGACTATAGTAGAAGGTGGAGTCCTCACAGGGGGCGGAGTTACCTCGCACCTCTCCCGAAGCCGTCTATCAATGCGAATAGCAAGGGCCATAGCGGCCTCCAGTGACGGGGGAGAATCATACTGAGCCAACACATCTTTTAATTTGTCAGATAATCCTTGACAAAACTGGCTGCTAAGAGCTGGGTCATTCCACTGAGTATCTGTGGCCCATCTACGTAACTCAGAAGAAAATTCCTCTGCCGGACGATCTCCCTGCTGTATCTTACGTAACTTCATTTCAGCAAGGGAGACCCGATCCGGGTCATCATATACCAGACCCAGGGCTGTAAAAAATCGATCTACTGACTGGAGAGCCGGGGAGTCCGGAGGAAGAGAGAACGCCCAGGATTGAGGGTCCCCTTGTAAGAGCAAGATGACAATTCCCACCCTCTGATCTTCACTCCCCGAAGACCGAGGCCGTAGCCGAAAATATAATTTACATGCCTCCCGGAAGGTAAAAAATTTGTCCCGCCCACCAGTGAACCTGTCCGGGAGAGCTACTTTAGGTTCAGATCTGGTTTGCTCCCGGGGGTACAAAACCTTGGACTTAACGTCCGTCAGCTCCATGGACAAACTCTGCAACTGCTGAGCTAACTGGGCTACTGGATCCATGGTAGCTGGGGAGAATCTTTTAGAGTGGCCGGTGAAAATGTCACGACGTATAACAGATATATTCTATAATAGTAACATATATCTAATGTGACAACATTCTATATTTCATATAATAGAAAATATCAACATGTATACATAGTATCTGCCAGCAATGTCTTACCTGACATAATATCCTATGTATGGTGGGTCTATACTGTGTACGTGTCACGCTGTCTCAGGATAGAGGTGGACCGGGGTCTATGCTGACCCTGAACTGGCGTCCTGACTAGTCCCTCTACCTGGAGGTACTGTTAATGGTACAGAGGTCCAGGCCGCCAGCGTAACCCTGTCTCCTGTAGATCCCTGACCACTGTAATCTAGTCCTGAGAAGGACCCTGATTACCACCACAGGGAATGGGCAGGTCACAGCTTACACACAGTCTAAGACAAATGAGACAGACAAGGGGTAAAGAAAACACTGCCTTGCATACAAAACTTCCACTACAGAGGAACACAAAAGGTTAAGGAGATAAACAATAAGCGAGGAGAGGAAAAACCACAACAGGTACTCTTAGCTTAAGTCTTCTCAGAAACGATCCGCTCTGCTGGTCTGAATGAATGCTTTCACCGGCAACTTCCCCAGCAGACCAGCAGGTATATGAAGGAAGCTAATTAACAAAACATCAATCGCAGCTGGGCGAGGCTGGTCAGTCCAGCACCGTGTAATGTATGTAGTACAGTTCATATAGCGTCTTGTGCTTGGGTGCGATGAAAATACATGAGACACAGGTTTGATATAGAAAGTCTTGTATTACTTCATACAAGTTGGCAAAAATAGTCACACAGTTTGCAGACACAGAAGCAGGAGACACAGCAGGCCAGAGTAATCTAAGCTCAGCAATCACTCTCCACAACAGGTTCAGGATCTTCTTCTCTGTTACCGTAAGTCCATGCAAACGTGGGTCTTTCAAAGAGCAGGGTTCAGAGTCCACAAGTGCTTCAGAGTTCCTCAGTAGGAATAGCTGGAGTACAAGGTCCAAGGCTTTAGGAGTCAGGTCACAGGTTCACTGCAGGCTAGATTCTGAAGCACTGATTGCTCAGCTGTGGCTGCTTAAGAAGCAAAAGGAGAGAATCAGGGCGGGAACATGCAAGCTGGAAACTCCATTTTGACTGAGGGCAAGATAGCTGCAGCAAGACAGAAAGTAAAATGGCTGACGAACAAACTGAGTTTCAGGAACATGTACACAGAACCTTACATTACTCCCCCCTTAGGGACAACCTCCGGATGACCTCAGGCCAGGCTTGTGTGGGTACCTCTGATGAAACTGACGGAGCAAGCGAGGAGCATTAACGTTATTGACTGGTTCCCATGAGTTGTCCTCCACTGGGTAGCCCTGCCATTTAATCAGATATTGTAACTGATTTCTATACAACCTGGAATCTAAAATCCTTTCCACCACAAATTCTTCCTGACCATCGACTAGCACTGGGTCAGGGCAAGGAGAAGAACGTCCAGGAAACGTATTGGGTGTCGCAGCCTTTAGTAGGGATACATGAAAGACAGGGTGTATTCTCATAGTTCTGGGCAGTTGAAGACGACAAGCAACGGCACTTATAAGTTTACTGATTTTATAGGGTCCAATGTACTTATGTCCCAACTTAGACGATGGAATCCTTAACTTAAGATTTCTGGTTGACAGCCAGACCAAGTCTCCTACCTTGAAAGCTGGTGCAGGTTTACGAAATTTATCTGCTGCTTTCTTGTACCTTTCCTGAGCCGATTCCAGATTCTCCTTTAGAAGATCCATATTCTTCTGTAAAGACGTGATTCTTTCAGCCACTGCTGGTAAAGGCGTTTCTATGGGAAATCGTGGTAGAATGTTAGGATGATAACCTAGATTAGAGTAAAAAGGAGACTGTTTAGTGGAGGCACTCTGAGAGTTGTTATACGAGAACTCAGCTAATGGAAGTAGATCCACCCAATCATCCTGTAGGTGGCAGATAAAGCAGCGGAGATACTGCTCCAGGGTTTGATTGGTTCGTTCGGTCTGTCCATTAGTCTGGGGATGAAAAGCAGAAGAAAGGTTTACTTTAATGTCCAATGCTGCACAGAAATTTTGCCAAAACCTAGAAGTGAATTGCACCCCTCGATCCGAAATAACCTCATCCGGTACTCCATGTAAGCGAAACACATCTTTAATCATCAAATCTGATGTCTGTTTTGCAGTGGGTAAGCCGACACAAGGGATAAAATGAGCTGCCTTTGTTAGACGGTCAACCACCACTAGAATGGTGTTCTTCCCTTGAGAGGTTGGTAACTCCACAATGAAGTCCATAGAAATGGATCCCCACGGGCGGGACGGGGTGGGAAGAGGCTGTAACAGACCAGTTGGTGAGGAGCGAGGTGTTTTGCATCTTGCACAGACTTCACATGAAGTGACATAGTTTAAAACATCCTTCCTGCAAGTGGGCCACCAAAAGAAACGAGAGAGAAATTCCTGTGTCTTTAGAATTCCTCTATGCCCAGCTATCTTGGAATCGTGAATGAGTTGCAATACTCTCAATCTGACTGTTTCAGGAATATACAGGCGTTGTCCCTGAATCCACACACCATTCTTAAAGACAAGACTTACGTCCCTTGGGGGTTGTGCCAAAAAGGAATCCGCATGGTATGCTTCCTTGATGTCCTTAAGTAGGTCTTGATTATGAATTACTCCTAGGAATCTAGAGTCAGGAAGAATAGTCTTAGGAGGAGTAATTGGACGTGTCTCTGCTGAGTAAATCCTAGAGAGTGCATCAGCCTTTCCATTGCGCGATCCTGGTCTATAAGAAATGATAAAATTAAATTGGTTTAAGAAAAGATTCCAGCGAGCCTGGCGAGGAGTCAGGCACTTAGCCGACCTGATAAACTCAAGGTTACGATGGTCTGTCAGGACGACTATTTGCTGTGCAGCTCACTGAAGAAGGTGTCTCCATTCTTTGAAGGCGGCAATAATGGCCAACAACTCTCTATTGCCCACATCGTAGTTCCTCTCAGCCGAAGACAACTGCTGGGAAAAGAAGGCACAGGGATGCAAGACATTCTTCTCACCTGTTCTCTGAGAGAGTATAGCTCCAACGGCACAGTCTGAAGCATCCACCTCTATTATGAAGGCAAGCTCGGGGTTGGGATGTACTAGGATAGGTGCAGTGGTAAATTTATCTTTTAGACGGGAAAATGCTTCCTGGGCTTGGGGAGTCCAGGAGAACCTAGATCTTTTCCGGGTAAGTTGGGTGATAGGTGACACTACCTCAGAGAAATTTCTAATGAAACGTCTATAGAAGTTGGCAAACCCGATGAAGCGCTGTACCTCCTTCACATTTCTAGGACTTGGCCAATCCTTGATGGCTTGGGTTTTGCTTCCATCCATACTAATTCCTTGTGTAGACAGTACATACCCCAGAAATTGAATTTCGGTCCTATGGAATTCACACTTTTCAAGTTTGATGTAAAGATGATTTTGTCTTAGACGTTCCAAGACCATTTCACATGTCCATGATGTTCCTCTGTGGAGTTAGAAAAAATTAGAATATCATCCAAATAAATTACCACGAATGTATCTAGGAGATCCCTGAAGATGTCATTCACCAAGTGTTGGAAAGTGGCTGGGGAGGTACTCAGACCAAAAGGCATAACTAGATATTCAAAGTGTCCATAGCGTGACCTGAATGCAGTCTTCCATTCATCCCCAGGTCTAATACGGACTAAGTTATAGGCCCCACGAAGATCTAGTTTAGAGAAATTTTGGCATGTCGCACTCTCTCTAATAACTCAGGGATTAAAGGCAATGGATAACGGTTTCTAATAGTAACCTTATTGAGTTCCCTATAGTCTACGCATGGTCTCAGAGATCCATCTTTCTTCTTTACAAAGAAGATGGGTGCACCTGCAGGAGATGAAGAGGGGCGTATGAAGCCCTTGGCTAGATTTTCGTCTATGTAATCCTTTAAAGCCTTTAGCTCGGGCCCCGCCAGGGGGTAGATCTTACCAAAAGGTATCTCTGCTCCAGGCAATAATTCAATTGGACAATCATATGGACGGTGAGGGAAAAAG
>JARQOD010000003.1:12279872-12340553 GCA_033576555.1 Oophaga sylvatica | reverse complement strand
TTGCCGATATCATAATTCCTTTCGGCGGACGACAATTTTTTAGAAAAGAAAGCGCACGGATGCCATTTACCAGGGGACGGACCCTGGGACAATATTGCACCCACCCTACGTCAGACGCGTCCACCTCCACAACGAACGGCTGTGATGCATCTGGTTGGATGAGAACGGGTGCCGAAGCAAAACATTTTTCAGAGGAAAAAAGCTTGGCAAGCTTTGTCCGAACATTTAGAAAAATCCGTCCCTTTTCTTTCATGTCAGTGAGAGGTTTGACAACAGATGAGAAATTACAAATAAATTTCCGGTAGTTGTTAAGCAAACCCAGAAAACGCTGCAGAGCCTTAAGATCCTCTGGCTGACCCATTCAAAGCCTGCTCTCACTTTCAGGGTCCATACGGAAACCGGAGGCTGACACCAAGAAACCCAAAAAATGAAGTTCCTGTACGGCGAATACACACTTTCCGTTTGGCGTATAGTTTATTGTCTCGCAGATCTGCAACACCTGATCACATGCCCTGGTGAGACACAAGATCTGGTGAGTAAATTAAAATGTCATCCAAATATACGACCACAAACAGCCCCACCGATGACGAAAAATGTCATTAACAAAATGTTGGAACACTGCTGGTGCAGTAGTCAGACCAAAAGGCATGACAAGGTTCTCATAATGTCCCTCCGGCGTGTTAAACGCCGTTTTCCACTCATCCCCTCTTTTATCCAATCAATTATACGCCCCCTGAGATCCAATTTAGAGAACCATTTGGCGCAACAATTTGATTGAAGAGATCAGGAATCAGAGGGAGTGGATACGGATCTCGAACAGTAATCCGATTAAGTTCGCGGAAATCCAAGCAAGGGCGTAGGCCTCCATCTTTTTTCTTCACAAAAAGAACCCCGGCCCACTGGGGAAATGAAGGTCTAATATGCCCTTTGGCCAGACTCTCCGAAATTATAATCTTTCATTAGCTGCCTCTCAGGACCAGAAAGGTTATATAACCTTAGCTTTAGGTAACTTAGCATCAGGAAGTAAATTAATAGAGCAGTCATACACGCGATGAGGAGGCAACTCCTGACACCCCTCCTCAGAGAACACATCCCCAAAGTCCTCCAAAAAAGGAGGCAAAGTACTAGGCACGACCGCACTGATGACTGTGTTCAGCAGTTACTTTTGCAAAACTCCCCCCATTGGCTTATATCTCTGGACTGCCAATAATCACAGGGTTATGTTTAACCAACCAAGGAAGTCCCAACACAATAGGAGTAGGTAGACCCTCCAACACATAACAAGATAATAGTCCCTATGTATTGCCCCTACCGAAGGTCAATGTTATGAACTCATGAACAAAAACTACCTTGGCCGAGAGGCCTGGCGTCAATGGAGAATATGGATCGGTTTGACCAATACACTCAGTGCATACCTGAGCCTGAGCAAACTGAGCGTCAACCAGATTAGCCCCGGACCCACTACAAGAAGACAGAAAATCTCTCCACTCTCGTACCAACCACCACCTCCACTGGTACAAGGAACTGAGAAGAACTAGCGGACGAAATACATACTCCCAGGTTGTCGTCCACCACACAACCTGGGAATAACAGTTTTCCGGCGACTTTTTGCTCAACAAGGCACGGGATGGACATCCCCCAACAAAATGTCCCTCTTTCCGCAGAGAAACACCTTCTAGTCCTGCGGCGTACCGCCAATCCCCTCCTACGAAAATGATGTCCCTCCAACTGCATAGGTCTCCGAACAGACAAGGGGAACCTCAACATAAGGGACTTTAGTAGTAGGTGGAGTAACAACAGGGGGCGGAGTTACCTCGCACCTCTCCCGGAGCCGTCATCAGTACGGATAGCTAGGGCCATAGCAGCCTCCAGGATGGGAGGAGAATCAACTGAGCCAAAACGTCCTTTTAATTTGTCAGAAAGCCCATGACAAAACTGGCTTCTAAGAGCTGGGTCATTCCACTGATACTGTGGCCCATCTACGGAACTCAGAAGCAAATTCCTCCGCCGGACGATCTCCCTGCTGTTATCTTACGTAATTTTGTCTCAGCAAGAGAGACCCGATCTGGGTCATCATATACCAAACCAGGGCAGTAAAAAATCGATCTACTGACTGTAGAGCCGGGGATCCCGGAGGAAGGGAGAAGCCCAGATTGAGGGTCCCCTTGTAGGAGCGAGATAAACAATTCCCACTCTCTGCTCTTCACTCCCTGATGATCGAGGCCGAAGCCGAAAATACAATTTACATGCTTCCCCTGAAGGTAAAAATTTGTCTCGCCCACAGTGAACCTGTCCGGGAGAGCTACTTTAGGTTCAAATCTGGTTTGCTCCGAGGGAGACAAAACTTTGGACTTAATGTCCGTCAGCTCCATGGATAATCCCTGCAACTGCAGAGCCAGCTGGGCTACTGGATCCATGGCAACTGGAATAATTTTATGGGCCAGTGAAAATGTCACCGGTCTTATGATATGGTACGATGTCAGTAAACTATTCTTAAAAGAACAACACTCTATACAACATATAGATTTAGCAACATCAGCATGTAAATATAGAATAGATTACCTGACCGATATCCGTTGAACTCAGGTTAATCTTGAGGACTTGATACACTGTCACAGAAAGAGGAGGACCGGGGTCTAACCTGACCCTAAACTGGGGTCCTAACTAATCCCTCATCCTTGGAGGTACCGACAATGGTTCAGAGGTCCAAGTCTCCAGCCCAACCCTGTCTCCTATCAGTCCCTGAACCCTGCAATCAGTCCCAAGAAGGATACTGATTACCACCAAAGGAATACGGGCTGATCTCTGCTAAATACACAGATCAGACACATTAGACAGACTGGAGAAAACACAGACTTGCACACACACTCAAACACAGAAGGAACACAAATGATCTGGGACACCAAACTCCAAGCAAGGTGAGCCCAAAACAACCAAGGAGCTCTTCAACTTAAGTCTATACAGATACAATCCTATCTGTGGTCTGCATGAAGAATTTCACTGGCAACTCCCAACACAGACAACCAGAGATTTAAAGGAAACCAATCAACAAATAATTAATTGCAGCCGGGAGAAACTGCACCCAGTCCCAGAACTGAGCACAGACAGAATTAACTCCCTAACTGCCAAACACAAAGAAACAGTAACTCAGCTGTGAGAAGTCAGAATGTGCAACCGCGACGATCTTCGTGGCAATGCACACATGACAGGACTGTCATGTGTGCATTGCCACGAAGATCGTCGCGGTTGCACATTTTGACTTCTCACAGCTGAGCTGCTGTTTCTTTGTGTTTGGCAGCTAGGGAGTTAATTCTGTCTGTGCTCGGTGCTGGGACTGGGTCAGTTTCTCCCGGCTGCAATTGATTATTTGTTGATTGGTTTCCTTTAAATTCCTGGTTGTCTGCTTGGGGAGTTGCCAGTGAAACCTTCATCAGACCACAGATAGGAATGAATCTGTATAGATTTTAGTTGTGAGCTCCTTATTGTTCTAAGCTCAACTTGGTTAGAGTTTATTTCCCAGACCATTTATGTTTCCTTTGGTGTTTGAGTGTGTATGCAAGCGAGTGTTATCCTGTCTGTCTTATATGTCTAATCTGTGTATTTAGCTAAGATCAGCCCATATCCCTTTGGTGGTTAGTCAGGATCCTTCTTAGGACTGATTACAGGGTTCAGGGTCTGATAGGAGACAGGGTTAGGTTGGAGACTTGGACCTCTGAACCATTATCAGTACCTCCAAGGTGAGGGATTAGTTAGGACCCCAGTTTAGGGTCAGGTTAGATCCCGGTCCACCTCTTTCCTGTTTCAGCTCATCAAGTCCTCAAGATTAACCCTGAGTTCAGCAGATATCGTGTCAGGTAAATCTATTCTATACTTACATGCTGATGTTGCTATACTAGTTGTTGTATAGAGTGTTGTTCCTGTATTAATAGTTTACTGACATTGTATACATATCATTAGACAGCGTGACATTTTCACTGGCCATAAAAAATTATCTCCAGTTACCATGGATCCAGTAGCCCAGCTGGCTCTGCAGTTGCAGGGATTATCCATGGAGCTGACGGACATTAAGTCCAAAGTTTTGTCTCCCCTGGAGCAAACCAGAGTTGAACCTAAGGTTGCTCTCCCAGGCAGGTTCACTGGTGGGCGAGACAAATTTTTCACCTTCCGGGAGCATGTAAATTGTATTTTCGGCTTCGGCCTCGATCATCAGGGAGGTGAGGAGCAGAGAGTGGGAATTGTTATCTCACTTCTGCAAGGGGACTCTCAATCCTGGGCATTTTCCCTTCCTCCGGGATCCCCGGCTCTACTGTCTGTAGATCAATTTTTTACTGCCCTGGGATTGGTATATGATGACCCAGATCGGGTCTCTCTTGCTGAGACAAAATTACGTAAGATACAGCAGGGAGATCGTCCGGCAGAGGAATTTGCTTCTGAGTTTCGTAGATGGGCCACAGATACTCAGTGGAATGACCCAGCTCTTAGGAGCCAGTTTTGTCATGGGCTTTCTGATAAATTAAATGACGTTTTGGCTCAGTATGAGTCTCCTCCTTCTCTGGAGGCTGCTATGGCCTTAGCTATCCGTACTGATAGACGGCTTCGGGAGAGGGGTGAGGTAACCCCACTCCCTGTTGTTTCTCCACCTACCACTAAAGTCCCTTATGTTGAGGTTCCCCTTGTCTGTTCGGATGAGCCTATGCAGTTGGAGGGACATCATTTCGTAGGAGGGGATTGGCGTACGCCGCAGGACTAGAAGATGTTTTTTCTGCGGGAAAGAGGGACATTTTGTTGGAGAATGTCCATCCCGTGCCTTGTTGAGCCAAAAGTCGCCGGAAAACTGTTAATCCCAGGTTGTGTGGTGGACGACAACCTGGGAGTATGTATTTCATCCGCCAGTTCTTCTCAGTTCCTTGTACCAGTGGAGGTGGTAGTTGGTACGAGAGTGGAGAGATTGTCTGTTCTTCTTGATAGTGGTTCCGGGGCTAATCTGGTTGACGCTCAGTTTGCTCAGGCTCAAGGTATGCTCTGAGTGTATTGGTCAAACCGATCCCTATATTCTCCATTGACGCCAGGCCTCTCGGCAAGGTAGCTTTGTTCATGAGGTTCATAACATTGACCTTCGGGTAGGGGCAATACATAGGGAACAATTATCTTGTTATGTGTTGGAGGGTCTACCTACTCCCATTGTGTTGGGACTTCCTTGGTTGGTTAAACATAACCCTGTGATTAATTGGCAGTCCAGAGAAATAAGCCAATGGGGTGAGTTTTGCAAAAGCAACTGCATGAACACAGTCATCAGTGCGGTCGTGCCTAGTACATTGCCTCCTTTTTTGGAGGATTTTGGGGATATTTTCTCTGAGGAGGGGTGTCAGGAGTTGCCTCCTCATCGCGTGTATGACTGCTCTATTAATCTCCTTCCTGATGCTAAGTTGCCTAAAGCTAGGTTGTATAATCTTTCTGGTCCTGAGAGGCAGGCTATGAAAGATTATATTTCTGAAAGTCTGGCCAAAGGGCATATTAGACCTTCATCTTCCCCAGTAGCCGCGGGGTTCTTCTTTGTGAAGAAGAAAGATGGAGGCCTACGCCCTTGCTTGGATTTCCGCGAACTTAATCGGATTACTGTTCGAGATCCGTATCCACTCCCTCTTATTCCTGATCTCTTCAATCAAATTGTTGGCGCCAAATGGTTTTCTAAATTGAATCTCAGGGGGGCGTATAATCTGATTAGGATAAAAGAGGGGGATGAGTGGAAAACGGCGTTTAACACGCCGGAGGGACATTATGAGAACCTAGTCATGCCTTTTGGTCTGACTACTGCACCAGCAGTATTCCAACATTTTGTTAATGACATTTTTCGTCACCTTGTGGGGCTGTTTGTGGTTGTATATTTGGACGACATTTTAATTTACTCGCCAGATCTTGTGTCTCATCAGGAGCATGTGAGACAGGTGTTGCAGATCTTGCGAGACAATAAATTATACGCCAAACTGGAGAAGTGTGTATTTGCCGTACAGGAACTTCAGTTTTTGGGTTTTTTGGTGTCAGCCTCCGGTTTCCGTATGGACCCTGAAAAGGTGAGAGCAGTGCTTGAATGGGATCAGCCAGGGGATCTTAAGGCTCTGCAGCGTTTTTTGGGGTTTGCTAACTACTACCGGAAATTTATTTGTAATTTCTCATCTGTCGTCAAACCTCTCACTGACATGACAAAAGATTTTTCTAAATGGTCGGACAAAGCTTGCCAAGCCTTTTCCTCTTTGAAGAAATGTTTTGCTTCGGCACCCGTTCTCATCCAACCAGATGCATCTCAGTCGTTCATTGTGGAGGTGGATGCGTCTGACGTAGGGGTGGGTGCTATATTGTCCCAGGGTCCGTCCCCTGGTAAATGGCATCCGTGCGCTTTCTTTTCTAAGAAATTGTCGTCCGCCGAAAGGAATTATGATATCGGCAATAGGGAACTTTTGGCCATTAAGTTAGCTTTTGAAGAATGGCTTCACTTTTTGGAGGGGGCAGTCCACCCGGTTACCGTTATTACTGATCACAAGAACCTGTTGTATTTGGAATCCGCTAAGCGTCTGAATTCCAGACAAGCTCGATGGTCGTTGTTTTTTACCAGGTTTAATTTTGTCGTCACTTATCGCCCGGGGTCTAAGAATGTAAAGGCTGATGCCTTGTCTCGCAGTTTCCCAGGGGCCGGGAAAACGGATGACCCGAGTCCTATCCTTCAGGAGGGGGTGGTAGTGTCGGCTGTATTTTCTGAGCTTGAGGAGGAGGTGTTAGAGGCTCAGGGGGACGCCCCTGCAGGACCTCCAGGGAGACTGTTTGTCCCAAATCTGTTGAGACAAAAGGTTATTGAGGCACATCATAATTCTGCTCTAGCAGGACATCCAGGGAGTAAGGCTACTTTAGATCTCCTTTCTCGCCGGTTTTGGTGGCCTAATGCTAATAAAGATGTTATAACTTTTGTCGCGTCATGTGGGGTGTGTGCTCGCTCTAAAACCCCTCATACCCGTCCGTCTGGGACCCTTTTACCCTTGAAACTTCCGGAGCGTCCATGGACTCATTTATCTATGGACTTCATTACGGACCTTCCTCCGTCGTCAGGGAATACTGTCATACTTGTGGTTGTTGACAGGTTCAGTAAGATGGCACATTTCGTTGCTCTTCCTGCACTCCCTAATGCTAAAACTCTGGCGCAGGTGTTCATTAGGGAGATCGTTAGACTTCATGGGTTGCCTTCTGATGTGGTGTCAGATAGGGGGTCTCAGTTTGTGTCCAAATTTTGGAGGGCATTTTGTTTACGTCGGGGGATGCAATTGTCATTTTCCTCGGCTTTTCATCCGCAGACCAATGGTCAGACAGAGCGTCTGAATCAGAGCTTAGAGACATATCTCCGGTGTTTTGTCTCAGAGAACCAAGAGGACTGGTCTTCTTTCTTGCCTCTGGCAGAGTTCGCTCTTAACAACAGGCGGAGCGAGTCCACTGGTAAGTCCCCGTTTTTTGGGGCATATGGTTTTCATCCCCAGTTTTGTACTTTCAATGGGGGGGGCCCTTCTGGGGTTCCTGAGGAGGAGCGTTTCTCGTCGTCACTTGCTTCTGTGTGGAGAGGTGTATTGAATAATCTGAGTGCGATGGGGAACCGTTACAAACGTATGGCTGATAGGAGGAGAGTTTCTGTTCCAGATCTGAATGTGAACGATCTGGTATGGTTGTCTACCAGGAATATAAAACTTAAAGTGCCCTCCTGGAAACTGGGTCCCAGATTCATCGGGCCGTACAGGATCAGTTCCATAATTAATCCTGTGGCATTTCGTCTGGACCTCCCTCCTACGTTTAAAATTCATAATGTGTTCCACAAGTCATTACTTAAAAGGTATGTGGCACCAGTCATACCGTCACCTCTACCTCCTCCTCCTGTGTTGGTCAATGGTAACTTGGAATTTCAAGTATCAAAGATCATTGACTCACGTCTGAATCGCCGGTCCCTTCAGTACTTGGTGCATTGGAAGGGGTATGGTCCAGAGGAGAGGACGTGGGTCCCTGCGTCTGATGTTAACGCAGATCGTTTGGTTCGGACCTTCCACAGAACTCACCCGGGCAGGCCTGGCCCTGAGGGTCCGGAGGCCCCTCGTAGAAGGGGGGGTACTGTCATGTGTGCATTGCCACGAAGATCGTCGCGGTTGCACATTTTGACTTCTCACAGCTGAGCTGCTGTTTCTTTGTGTTTGGCAGCTAGGGAGTTAATTCTGTCTGTGCTCGGTGCTGGGACTGGGTGCAGTTTCTCCCGGCTGCAATTGATTATTTGTTGATTGGTTTCCTTTAAATTCCTGGTTGTCTGCTTGGGGAGTTGCCAGTGAAACCTTCATGCAGACCACAGATAGGAATGAATCTGTATAGACTTTAGTTGTGAGCTCCTTAGTTGTTCTAAGCTCAACTTGGTTAGAGTTTATTTCCCAGACCATTTATGTTCCTTTGGTGTTTGAGTGTGTATGCAAGCAAGTGTTATCCTGTCTGTCTTATATGTCTAATCTGTGTATTTAGCTAAGATCAGCCCATATCCCTTTGGTGGTAGTCAGGATCCTTCTTAGGACTGATTACAGGGTTCAGGGTCTGATAGGAGACAGGGTTAGGTTGGTGACTTGGACCTCTGAACCATTATCAGTACCTCCAAGGTGAGGGATTAGTTAGGACCCCAGTTTAGGGTCAGGTTAGATCCCGGTCAACCTCTTTCCTGTTTCAGCTCATCAAGTCCTCAAGATTAACCCTGAGTTCAGCAGATATCGTGTCAGGTAAATCTATTCTATACTTACATGCTGATGTTGCTATACTAGTTGTTGTATAGAGTGTTGTTCCTGTATTAATAGTTTACTGACATTGTATACATATCATTAGACAGCGTGACATGGACTTCGGCCCAAAAAATCGCCAGGTCCGGATGGCTTAACATCCGAGTTTTACAAGACCTTTAGGGACTCCTTGGTCCCCTCTTAACTGAGGTGTTTAATGAGTGCCTTTCCTCGGGCGCTCTTCCCAGCTCAATGAGGAGGTCAGCCCTGATTATCCTATCAAAGGGTAAGGACTCATCCCGTATTGAGAATTGGCATCCCATAGCACTTCTCAATGTGGACCGGAAGGTTCTGGCAAAGGTGCTGTTTAATCGGCTGGTGAAGTTTGCACCCCGGCTCCTTTCGGGGGCTCAGCACTGCTCTGTTCCAGGCCGCAGTACTTTTAATGCTGTGCTCGGTGTCCGAGAGGCAGTGGAGCAGGGCAGGGCGGGTCACTGAAAGGGGTACTTGCTGTCCTTAGATCAAGCGAAGGCCTTTAACAGGGTGAATCACGAGTACCTCTGGTCTGATCTTTTGAGGTACGGTCTGCCTGGGAGGTTTGTAAATTGTTTAGAATCCTTGAACAAGGGGGCTGAGACTTTTCCACTCGTGAACGGTTGGGTTGGTCACCCTTTTGAGATGAGTTCCGGGGTCCGCCAGGGTTGTCCTCTGAACCCACTTTTATACGTGTTCGCGAACGATCCCTTCTTGAGGAGGGTAGATCGTGGACCGTTGGTGGTAGTTCGGATGGACCGGGCGGAGCCGGGGGCCACTCTGAGGGTGGTAGCATACGCTGACGACGTCTCCCTCTTTGTGTCCTCGAGAGAGGAGGCAGATTGGGTCATGTCTGAGGTCGAGCGCTACTCGGAGGCGTCCGGGTCCAAGATCAACCTGGAAAAGTGCGAAAGTCTCTGGCTGGGAGTGGGAGATCCTAGTTTTGATCTCTCGGACACCCTTTCAGGGCCCCAGAACTCCGCCAAAATCCTAGGCATCGAATTTGGCCTCGGGGACAACCCCCAGAAAAATTGGGAGGGCAGACTTAAGATCGCCGCCCAAAAAGTGTACCAGTGGACGGGTTGGTCTTTAACCCTGAGGGAAAGGGTCAACTTGGCCAAAGGCTTTCTGCTTCCCTTGTTAATATACCTGGGCAGTGTCTGCATCTTGCCAGAACCTCTCTGGACACGGGTCTATAACCTGTTCTTCCAGCTGTTATGGGGGAACAGGCTTAACCTAATTAAGAGAGAGGTCACGTACCACACGAGGAGACTAGGTGGGTTGGGTATGGTCACCCCGGTGGTGTTTTAGATAAACACCTTTCTTAAGATCAATGTTGCCAAACTCTATTCAGAGAGGGCTCCTCCGTGGGTATTCTCCTGCAGGGGTTGGTTTCAGCCTTTCTTCCAGGAATGGGAGACAGGAGGGCAGGTGAAGGACCTGCGCACACCACATGGACATCTCCCGGCTTATGCTACCCCGGTTCTGAAGGTGATCCGCCGGTGGGGTCTGGGAATGTGGGAAATCAGGACCATGTCGAGGAAATTCCTTGACAGCAGGGTTCTGTTGACCCATTTCCAGAAGCCCCTGGTGCTCAAGGATTGCCCAGGCCGGGATCTGGAGGTTGGGCTTGGGTTATTAAATTCCAAGTGGATCACCTTGAAGTTTTGGGACTTGGCCTGGTGCTGCTTCCATGGGAGGCTGTATGTAAGGGACAACCTGAAGTGCAGGAGCTCTGATGATCGGGTTGTCCCCGTGAGGAGTGTGGCGACATGTTGGAAAGCTTGGAGCACTTCCTCCTTCAGTGTCCTTTAATACAGGGGTCTACAACAGGGTGGGTGCTTCCATAGGCTAGCCTAGGCTGGCGTCCCTTTCTCATCCGGAGTGGGCTTATGGGGCATTCAGATCCCTGGGTGGCCGAGAACGGAGCACTTTATTCCTAGTTAGTGTAGTCATTAGGTTCCACACTTGGAATGCACGAAGTTTTGTTTCCACGCAGCATAAAGTCCTCCCCCGGGATGAGGTGGTTAGAAACATCTTGGGTGACCTGGGGAACGTGCGCTCTTTGGAGTTCGGGAGGCTGGGTGCGAGGAGGGCCTCTTGGCTTTGGAGGGGTTTCTCCTTTAACGTGCCCTAGGGAGAGCTGGTCTGTGTGAGATTGTTGGTAGGGTAAGATAAGGTGGTGTGGGTGTTGAGGGAGAGAAAAGTAGGGACAGATAGGGACAGGGAGGGCCAGGTTAGGGATAGCTAGATAGATAGTTTTGATAATCTAGGTAGAGTAGGGATAGGTAGGGACAGGTAGGGATAGTTAGGGTCAGTTTCTTTTCTTTTAGGGACAGATTTAGTTGGTGAGGGACAGGGTGCGTGTGTTGGTGGTTAGGGATGGGGCCTCTTAGACTCCAGTTTCCCGGTGGTGGGCTGGTGTGTGGCACACTTAGCTTTTGTTTTGTAAATTCAGGAAATAATGGATATTGGGCTTGTAGGCGCTGATCTTGGGCCTTGTAAGTTCTGCGGTCAGTGTATAGTGTTAATGTCTATAAATGTTTATAATGTTGTGTTTAACCCCTTCCCGACCCATGACGCCTACGTTGGCGTCATGAAAACCTGTGCCATCCCGACCCATGACGCCAACGTAGGCGTCATGCTATAAATCATGTTCCTGCGGGTCGGGGGACCGGGGTCACTGAAAGGTCACCCGACCCGCAGTAACAGGACCCTTACTGCATCACCACAGGGGGGTTGGCTTAACCCCCACGTGGCTACGATCGCTCTGATTGCCTGTTAAAAGTGAAACCGCCAATCAGAGCAATTTGTAATATTTCACCAATGAAACTGGTGAAATATTACAATCCAGCCATGGCCGATGCTGCAATAGCATCTGCCATGGCTGGAGAACGCGATCAGACCCCCCCCACACCATGTCACGGCGGTGATCGCCGCCGCCATCGAAAGATGGCAGCGATCGGTCACCGCCGTCACTGTCTGCTCCCCTGCTCCTGCGATCACCCCCCCTCACCTTCCGATCCCCCCCCTCACCTTCCGATGTCCCCTACTCACCTCTCCCGGTCCACCGATGTCCCTGGATCCGTCCCGGCGGCTGCCCGGGATTCTTCATGGGCGCCGCCATCTTGGAAAATGGCGGGCGCATGCGCAGTGCGCCCTCCATTGTACAAAAATTTATTTTGATCACTGTGATAAACTGTCACAGTGATCAAAATAAAAAAAAAGTAAATGAACCCCCCCTGTCATAGGTAGGGACAAATAATAAAATAAAGAATTTTTTTTTTTTTCCTAGCGGATTTTGCTGGTGATCCGCAGCTGATTTTGCTGCGGATCCGCGGCGGATATCGCTGCTGATCCACGGCGAATTTCGCTGCTGATCCGCGGCGGATTTCGCTGCTGATCCGCGGCGGATATCGCTGCGCATCCGCGGCTGATTTCGCTGCTGATCCGCGGCGGATTTCGCTGCGGATCCGCGGCGGATTTCGCTGCGGATCCACGGCGGATTTCGCTGCAGATCCGCGGCGAATTTCGCTGCTGATCCGCGGCGGATATCGCTGCGCATCCGCGGCTGATTTCGCTGCTGATCCGCGGCTGATTTCGCTGCTGATCCGCGGCGGATTTCGGTGCGGATCCGCGGCGGATTTCGCTGCGGATCCGCGGCGAATTTCGCTGCTGATCCGCGGCTGATTTTGCTGCGGATCCGCCGCAGATTTCGCTGCTGATCCGCGGCGGATTTCGCTGCGGATCCGCGGCGGATTTCGCTGCGGATCCGCGGCGGATTTCGCTGCTGATCCGCTGCGGATTTCGCTGCGGATCCACGGCGGATTTCTCTGCTGATCCGCGACTGATTTTGCTGCTGATTCGCTGCGGATCCGCAGCGGATTTCGCTGCTGATCCGCATCTGATTTCGCTGCTGATCCGCGGCTGATTTCGCTGCTGATCCGCGGCTGATTTCGCTGCTGATCCGCGGCGGATTTCGCTGCTGATCCGCGGCGGATTTCGCTGCTGATTCGCTGCGGATCCGCGGCTGATTTCGCTGCTGATCCGCAGCGGATTTCGCTGCTGATCCGCGGCTGATTTCGCTGCTGATCCGCGGCTGATTTCGCTGCTGATCCGCGGCGGATTTCGCTGCTGATCCGCGGCGGATTTCGCTGCTGATTCGCTGCGGATCCGCGGCTGATTTCGCTGCTGATCCGCGGCAGATTTCGCTGCTGATCCGCGACTGATTTTGCTGCTGATTCGCTGCGGATCTGCAGCGGATTTCGCTGCTGATCCGTGGCTGATTTCGCTGCTGATCCGCTGCTGATTTTGCTGCTGATCCGCGGCGTATTTTGCTGCTGATCCGCGGCGGATTTTTCTGCTGATCCGCGGCTGATTTCGCTGCTGATCCGCGTCTGATTTCGCTGCTGATCCGCGGCGGATTTCGCTGCTGATCCGCGGCTGATTTCGCTGCTGATCCGCGGCTGATTTCGCTGCTGATCCGTGGCGGATTTTGCTGCTGATCCGCGGCGGATTTCGCTGCTGATACGCTGCAGATCCGAGGCTTATTTCGCTGCTGATCCGCGGCTGATTTCGCTGCTGATCCGCGACTGATTTCGCTGCGGATCCGCGACTCATTTCGCTGCGGATCCGCGGCGGATGTCGCTGCTGATCCGCAGCGGATTTCGCTGCTGATCCGCTGCAGATCCGCGGCTGATTTTGCTGCTGATTCGCTGCAGATCCGCGGCTGATTTCGCTGCTGATCCGCGGCGGATTTCGCTGCTGATCCGCGACTGATTTCGCTGCGGATCCGCGACTGATTTCGCTGCGGATTCGCGACTGATTTCGCTGCGGATCCGCGGCGGATGTCGCTGCTGATCCGCGGCGGATTTCGCTGCTGATCCGCGGCGGATTTTGCTGCGGATCCGCGGCTGATTTTGCTTCTGATCCGCGGCTGATTTTGCTGCTGATCCGCGACTGATTTTGCTGCGGATCCGCGGCTGATTATCTGCTGATTCATCTGCGCTAGCGGGTATAGCATAACGCGATCGCGTTATGCTATACCGTTACCAGCCGGTCAACGCTACGTGTTGAACGGGCTGGTAAAACGCAATATGAACCCAGCCTTAGGGTTAGAACTAGGGTTAGGGTTAGCATTAGGGTTAAGGTTAGAATTACGGTTAGGGTTGGAATTTGGGTTAGGGTTGGAATTAGGGTTAGGGTTGGAATTAGGGTTAGGCTTGTAGTTAGGTTTACGGTTAGAGTTGGGATTAGGGTTAGGGGTGTGTTGGGGTTAGGGTTATGATTAGGGTTTGTATTAGGGTTAGGTGTGTGTAGGGGTTAGGGTTGGAGTTAGAATTGAGGGGTTTCCACTATTTAGGCACATCAGGGGGTCTCCATACGCGACATGGCGCCACCATTGATTCCTGCAAATTTTGCGTTCAAAAACTCAGTGCTCCCTTTATTCCAAGCCCCGACGTATGCCCAAACAGTGGTTTATCCCCACATATGAGGTATCAGCGTACTCGGGAAAAATTGCACAACAACTTTGGGGGTTCTAATTTCTCCTGTTAACATTGGGAAAAAAAATTGGGGACTAAAAATTATTTTTGTGGAAAAAAAATTATTTTATATTTTCACGGCTCTGCGTTATAAACTTCTGTGAAGGACTTGGAGATTCAAAGTGCTTATCACACATCTATAGGAGTTCCTTGGGGGATCTAGTTTCCAAAATGGGGTCACTTGTGGGGAGTTTCTACTGTTTAGGCACATCAGAGACTCTGCAAACGTAACATGACGCCCGAAGACCATTCCATCAAGTGGGCATTTCAAAACGTCACTACTTCCCATCCGAGCCCCGACGTGTGCCCATACAGTAGTTTTCTCCCACATATGGGATATCAGCATACTCAGGACAAATTGGACAACAACTTTTGGGGTCTAATTTCTCATGTTACCCTTGGGAAAATAAAAAAATTGGGGACTAAAAGATCCTGATTGTGGAAAAAATATGATTTTTTTATTTTCATGTCCGGGCGTTATAAACTTCTGTGTAGCCCTTGGGGGTTCAAAGTGCTCAACACACATCTAGATAAGTTCTTTGTGGGGTCTAGTTTCCAAAATGGGGTCACTTGTGGGGAGTTTCTACTGTTTAGGCACATCAGGGGCTCTGCAAACGTAACAAGATGCCCGCAGACCATTCCATCAAGTCGGCATTTCAAAGCGTCACTACATCCCTTCCGAGCCCTGACGTGTGCCCAAACAGTGGTTCCCCCCCACATATGGGGTACTAGCGTACTCAGGAGAAACTAGACAACAACTTTTGGGGTCCAATTTCTCCTGTAACCATTGTGAAAATAAAAAATAGTGGGCTAAAAAATCATTTTTTGAAAAAAAAAATGATTTTTTATTTTCACGGCTCTGCGTTATAAACTTCTGTGAAGCACCTGGGGGTTCAAAGTGCTCACTATGCATCTAGATAAGTTCCTTAGGGCGTCTAGTTTCCAAAATGGGGTCACTTGTGGGGGAGTTCCAATGTTTAGGCACACAGGAACTCTCCAAATGCGACATGGCAACCGCTAAATATTCCAGCATATTTTCCATTCAAAAAGTCAAATGGCGCTCCTTCCCTTCTGAGCCCTGCAGTGCGCCCAAACAGTGGTTTATGACCACATATGAGGTATCTGTGTACTCAGGAGAAATTTCCCAACAAATTTTAGGATCCAATTTATACTGTTGCCCATGTAAAAATGAAAAAAACTGAGGCCAAAAGAAAATTTTTGTGAAAAAAAAGTACTTTCTTTTATTTACGGATCAATTTGTGAAGCACCTGGGGGTTCAAAGTGCTCACTATGCATCTAGATAAGTTCCTTAGGGGGTCTAGTTTCCAAAATGGGGTCACTTGTGGGGAGCTCCAATGTTTAGGCACACAGGGACTCTCCAAATGCGACATGGCAACCGCTAAATATTCCAGCATATTTTCCATTCAAAAAGTCAAATGGCGCTCCTTCCCTTCTGAGCCCTGCCATGCGCCCAAACAGTGGTTTATGACCACATATGAGGTATCTGTGTACTCAGGAGAAATTGCCCAACAAATTTTAGGATCCAATTTATACTGTTGCCCATGTGAAAATGAAAATAACTGAGGCTAAAAGAAAATTTTTGTGAAAAAAAAGTACTTTCTTTTATTTACGGATCAATTTGTGAAGCACCTGGGGTTCAAAGTGCTGACTATGCATCTAGATAAGTTCCTTAGGGGGTCTAGTTTCCAAAATGGGGTCACTTGTGGGGGAGCTCCAATGTTTAGGCACACAGGGACTCTCCAAATGTGACATGGCAACCGCTAAATATTCCAGCATATTATCTATTCAAAAAGTCAAATGGCGCTCCTTCCCTTCTGAGCCCTGCCGTGCGCCCAAACAGTGGTTTATGACCACATATGAGGTATCTGTGTACTCAAGAGAAATTGCCCAACAAATTTTAGGATCCAATTTATACTGTTGCCCATGTGAAAATGAAAAAAACTGAGGCTAAAAGAAAATTTTTGTGAAAAAAAAGTACTTTCTTTTTTTACGGATCAATTTGTGAAGCACCTGGGGGTTCAAAGTGCTGACTATGCATCTAGATAAGTTCCTTAGGGGGTCTAGTTTCCAAAATGGGGTCACTTGTGGGGGAGCTCCAATGTTTAGGCACACAGGGACTCTCCAAATGCGACATGGCAACGCTAAATATTCCAGCATATTTTCCATTCAAAAAGTCAAATGGCGCTCCTTCCCTTCTGAGCCCTGCCGTGCGCCTAAACAGTGGTTTATGACCACATATGAGGTATCTGTGTACTCAGGAAAAATTGCCCAACAAATTTTAGGATCCAATTTATACTGTTGCGCATGTGAAAATGAAAAAACTGAGGCTAAAAGAAAATTTTTGTGAAAAATAAGTACTTTCTTTTTTTTACAGATCAATTTGTGAAGCACCTGGGGGTTCAAAGTGATCACTATGCATCTAGATAAGTTCCTTAGGGGGTCTAGTTTCCAAAATGGGGTCACTTGTGGGGGAGCTCCAATGTTTAGGCACGCAGGGACTCTCCAAATGCAACATGGCAACCGCTAAATATTCCAGCATATTTTCCATTCAAAAAGTCAAATGGCGCTCCTTCCCTTCTGAGCCCTGCCGTGCGCCCATACAGTGGTTTATGACCACATATGAGGTAACTGTGTACTCAGGATAAATTGCCCAACAAATTTTAGGATCCATTTTATCCTGATGCCCATGTAAAAATGAAAAAATTGATGCTAAAAGAAAATTTTTGTTGGAAAAATTAAAATGTCCATTTTTTCCTTCCACGTTGCTTTAGTTCCTGTGAAGCACCTGAAGGGTTAATAATCTTCTTGAATGTAGTTTTGAGTAGCTTGAGGGGTGCAGGTTTTATAAAGGTGTCACTTTTGGGTATTTTCTGCCATATAGACCCTCAAAGTGACTTCAAATGTGAGGTGGTCCCTAAAAAAATGGTTTTGTAAATTTTGCTGTAAAAATGAGAAATCGCTGGTCAACTTTTAACCCTTATAACTTCCTAACAAAAAAAAATGTTGTTCCCAAAATTGTGCTGATGTAAAGTAGACATGTGGGAAATGTTATTTATTAACTATTTTGTGCCACATAACTCTCTAGTTTAACAGAATAAAAATTAAAAATTTGAAAATTACAAAATTTTCAGAATTTTCGCCAAATTTCCATTTTTTTCACAAATAAACGCAAAAATTATCGACCTAAATTTACCACTAACATGAAGCCCAATATGTCACGAAAAAACAATCTCAGAATCGCTGGGATCCATTGAAGCGTTCCTGAGTTATTACCTCATAAAGGGACACTGGTCAGAATTGCAAAAAATGGCCAGGTCTTTAAGGTCAAAATAGGCTGGGTCATGAAGGGGTTAAAGTAAAGTAATGTAATGTTCTTGTGTGGTAGGTCTGTTAATGTTATGTTTTATATAAGTGTAAATAGTTATATGTTTGGGGGGTATAGTTTAGGTTGGGTGGGGGTTTTTGTGTGGGGGGAGGGCATGGAACTTGCCATGGACCCGAGGGTTGTAAATTTCTAAGGGCATAAACTTTCATGGACCCGTGAAGCTTGCGGTGAAAAGGGCATGAACGCATGGACCTGTGGTGTGGTGGGGGGAAAAAGCAAAAAAGGTTGAAGTTGTATCTATGGCCAGGTGAGGCCCTTTTCCTTTCTTTTGGGTTCATGAGTGTGTGTCAGTGTGTGTGCATGTTTCTTTTATGTTTTATATATAATTTTGGTTAGGGGTAATGTTCCTGCTCCTGTGGAAGCTGCAATAGTTTGAAAGGACTCTGGACTTTTTGGTTTATTTGATGCTGGTTTCTTTTGTTTCTGTTACTTATTTTAGTGATGTTTTATTTATGTACAGTTTGTTATTTATTACAGTATATTTTGTTTATATTTTTATAAGAGTTGCACACACTGAGGCCCCTGATCATGTGACCCCTGACTCCTCCCCTCCTGTGACCTCATCACAGGTCCTGCACACACTGAGGCCCCTGATCATGTGACCCCTGACTCCTCCCCTCCTGTGACCTCATCACAGGTCCTGCACACACTGACGCCCTGATCATGTGACCTCTGACTCCTCCCCTCCTGTGACCTCATCACAGGTCCTGCACACACTGAGGCCTCTGATCATGTGACCCCTGACTCCTCCCCTCCTGTGACCTCATCACAGGTCCTGCACACACTGAGGCCCCTGATCATGTGATCCCTGACTCCTCCCCTCCTGTGACCTCATCACAGGTCCTGCACACACTGACGCCCTGATCATGTGACCTCTGACTCCTCCCCTCCTGTGACCTCATCACAGGTCCTGTGTGCACAGAGCGGCCATATATGTGGAGACTCTCCTGGATCTTCTCCTTTCTGGGCTGGTTCCTCCTGTGAGTCCTATTAACCCTTTCTGTTCCCTCCTTCCTGACCGGCGTCACGTTCTGAGGTAATAACTCTGGAGCTTCTGCGGATCCCGGAGATTCTGATATTGTTTTATTGTGACAAATTGTTGTTCGTGTTACTGGGAAATTCACGACGATATTATTTGCAGTTATTTGTGAAACTGTCACGCTCGCGGCCTGACTGGTGGGCATGAGCAAGGGGATTGTGGCCCCACTATGCCTCAAACCGGACTACCCTGGAAGGGGTGTGACTAGGACAGCTGCCTCAGTCTTCTCTGGAGCCTCTGATGGTGAGGTCAGGCTTGTGAGGTAGGCAGCTACAGGTGACACTCCAGGGTGATGTCTGGCTGTGGCTGCTGATCCCAGTTTGGGAGACGGTGGCACGGCTGAGACACGGGGCAGGCAGGCACAGATGAGACACGGGGCAGGCAGGCACGGATGAGACACGGGGCAGGCAGGCACGGATGAGACACGGGGCAGGCAGGCACGGATGAGACACGGGGCAGGCAGGCACGGATGCGACACGGGGCAGGCAGGCACGGATGAGACACGGGGCAGGCAGGCACGGATGAGACACGGGGCAGGCATGCACGGATGAGACACGGGGCAGGCAGGCACGGATGAGACACGGGGCAGGCAGGCACGGATGAGACACGGGGCAGGCAGGCACGGATGAGACACTGGGCAGGCAGGCACGGATGAGACACGGGGCAGGCAGGCACGGATGAGACACGGGGCAGGCATGGATGAGACACGGGGCAGGCAGGCACGGATGAGACACGGGGCAGGCAGGCACTGATGAGTCACGGGGCAGGCAGGCACTGATGAGTCACGGGGCAGGCAGGCACTGATGATCACGGGGCAGGCAGGCACGGATGAGACACGGGGCAGGCAGGCACAGATGAGACACGGGGCAGGCAGGCACGGATGCGACACAGGGCAGGCAGGCACGGATGCGACACGGGGCAGGCAGGCACGGATGAGACACTGGGCAGGCAGGCACTGATGAGACACTGGGCAGGCACTGATGAGACACTGGGCAGGCACTGATGAGACACTGGGCAGGCAGGCACTGATGAGACACGGGGCAGGCAGGCACGGATGAGGCACGGGGCAGGCAGGCACGGATGAGACACGGGGCAGGCAGGCACGGATGAGACACTGGGCAGGCAGGCACGGATGAGACACGGGGCAGGCACGGATGAGACACGGGGCAGGCAGGCACGGATGAGACACGGGGCAGGCAGGCACTGATGAGTCACGGGGCAGGCAGGCACTGATGAGTCACGGGGCAGGCAGGCACTGATGAGTCACGGGGCAGGCAGGCACGGATGAGACACGGGGCAGGCAGGCACAGATGAGACACGGGGCAGGCAGGCACGGATGCGACACAGGGCAGGCAGGCACGGATGCGACACGGGGCAGGCAGGCACGGATGAGACACTGGGCAGGCAGGCACTGATGAGACACTGGGCAGGCACTGATGAGACACTGGGCAGGCACTGATGAGACACTGGGCAGGCAGGCACTGATGAGACACGGGGCAGGCAGGCACGGATGAGGCACGGGGCAGGCAGGCACGGATGAGGCACGGGGCAGGCAGGCACGGATGAGACACGGGGCAGGCAGGCACGGATGCGACACGGGGCAGGCAGGCACGGATGAGACACGGGGCAGGCAGGCACGGATGCGACACGGGGCAGGCAGGCACGGATGCGACACGGGGCAGGCAGGCACGGATGCGGACATGGCGGAGGCAGGCACGGATGAGACACGGGGCAGGCACGGATGAGACACGGGGCAGGCAGGCACGGATGGAGGACACGGGAGCATGGCAGGCAGGCACTGATGAGACACTGGGCAGGCACTGATGAGACACTGGGCAGGCACTGATGAGACACTGGGCAGGCAGGCACTGATGAGACACGGGGCAGGCAGGCACGGATGAGGCACGGGGCAGGCAGGCACGGATGAGGCACGGGGCAGGCAGGCACGGATGCGACACGGGGCAGGCAGGCACGGATGAGACACGGGGCAGGCAGGCACGGATGAGACACGGGGCAGGCAGGCACGGATGAGACACGGGGGCAGGCACGGATGAGACACGGGGCAGGCAGGCACGGATGAGACACGGGGCAGGCAGGCACGGATGAGACAGGGGCAGGCACGGAGAGACACGGGGCAGGCAGGCACGGATGAGACACGGGGCTGGCAGAGGGCACTGGATGAGACGATGGCAGGCAGGCACTGATGAGACACTGGGCAGCAGGCACTGATGAGACACGGGGCAGGCAGGCACTGATGAGACACGGGGCAGGCAGGCACGGATGAGCAGGCAGCAGGCACGGATGGACACGGGCAGGCAGGCACGGATGAGACACGGGGCAGGCAGGCACGGATGAAGCGCAGGCACATGGCAGGGCAGGCAGGATGAGACACGGGGCAGGCAGGCACGGATGAGACACGGGGCAGGCAGGCACGGAAAGAGACACGGGGCAGGCAGGCACGATGAGACACGGGCATGGCAGGCACGTGAACACTGGAGAAGGTGATGAGAACTGAGCACTGTACGGCAGCATATGAGACACTGGGAGAGGCTGATGAGACGGTGGCACGCTGTTCACACAGCAACATGAGATACTGGAACATGACTGGAAGGAATGGTGTATGGAAGGAGACAGAGTACGGGAGACGCAAGGTGCACGGGGCTGGCAGCAAGAGTCCAGCTGGCAGGTACAAATGCATACTGGAATCGGATGGTATGGAGTAGAGCTGGCAGAAAGTCAGGTAGAGAACGTAGCAGGTTCCCACAGCAACTGTAGATACTGGAATGACTGGAAGAAATGGTGTATGGAAGAACATAGGACTGTCACAAGGAGGAGAACTGCAAGGTTGCAGAGAGGGTCTGTAGAGCAGCAAGAGGTTCTGCAGCGGCAGGAGCAAAGCAAAGTGGAACCGCAAGGTATGCGGAGAGAGCTGCAGCAATAGGTTCTGCAGCAGCAGAAGTGAAGCAGGGCGGAACCGAAGATATGCAGAGAAGCTGCAGCATGAGGTCTGCAGCTGCAAGAGTGACGCAGAGCGAACCGCAAGATATGCGGAGCTGCAGCAAGAGATTACTGCTGCTGCAGGAGCAAAGCAGAGTGGAATGGAGCAGAACCGCAGGAGTGCGGACAAGAGGCAGAAAGAGATTCAGAGAGACCACGTATTTCAGAGATTTACACGGAAATCCCGATGTAAATGCTCATTGTAGAGCGCAAGACAAATGTGCACCGAGACTTACTGTGATCTTTGGGAGGCAGAATGAACAAATCAACAGTAAGTGAAGAATTGGTTTTATTTATTTTTTACGCCGTTCCTCGTGTGGTATAAGTGATTAGGCGACTTTATTCTTTAGGTCCGTGCGATAACAACAATAGCAGATTTATATCTGTTTTTTACATTAGGCTGCTGTCACACACTAAAAAATGCTTTTTTTTACAGCTATAATTTTTCAGTATTTTGGCCAACAGAGTCATGGATGGGCTTGTTTTTCATTTTAAGAGTTTATGTTTTTATATGGTGTAGTTTCCAGTCACATAACATTTTTTTGATCGATTTCTATTCTGATTTTTGGGAGACAGAATTAACAAAAACCAACAATTCAGGAATTTTTGGGGGCTTTTTCTTAAGTCGTTCACTGTGTGATAAAAGTGATGAGGCAGCTTTATTCTTCGGGTCAGTACGATTACAGCAGTACCACATTTTTATCAGTTTTTTTATGTTTTGCCAGTTTTACACAATAAAAACTATTTTATAGAAAAAATAAGTTTTTGCATTGCTACTATGGGGGGAAATAAGTATTTGATCCCTTGCTGATTTTGTAAGTTTGCCCACTGACAAAGACATTAACAGTCTATAATTTTAAGGGTAGGTTAATTTTAACATTGAGAGATAAAATATCAAAAATAAAATCCAGAAAATCACATTGTATAAATAATATAAATGTATTTGCATTTTGCAGTGAGAAATAACTATTTGATCCCTCTGACAAACAAGACTTAACACTTGGTGGCAAAACCCTTGTTGGGAAGTACGGCAGTCAGACGTGTTTTGTAGTTGATGATGAGATTTGTGCACATGTCAGGAGGAATTTTGGTCTACTCCTCTTTGCTGATCATCTGTAAATCATTAAGATTTTTGGGGCTGTCGCTTGGCAACACTGAGCTTCAACTCCATCCGTAAGTTTTCTATGGGTCTATGCGACTTTTTTTATTTTTTAAGGTGTTCACTTAAGTGATTAACTAGTATGACAGTGTTATAGCTTAGATCGTTCTGGATGCGGAGATACCAAATATGAACTTTTATTTTTGTTTTAACATAAAAGATGTGTATTTATGGGTATAATGTTTTTTTCGCTTTTTTAATTACTATTTTGTGATTTATTTTTTTTTCTTAATTTTTACTTTTTTTTTTTTTTTTTACTTTTCCATACTTTTTTACTTAGACCAGTGGTCCCCAACCTTTTTTGCACCAGGGACCGGCTTCAAGCAAGACCATTCTTCCATGGCCAGGCAGGGCAGGATGGAGGGGTGGCAGGGGCGGGGCTTTGGTCATAAGGGGGCGTGGCTATGGACGGGGTTGTAGTTTAGCAGTAGTGCATATTTATCGTTTAATTATAACATTTATACCACCCTCCCACCCTTCTATACAAGGCTCCGCTCCCACCCTTCTATATAAGGCTCCGCTCCCACCCTTCTATACATGACTCCGCTCCCACCCTTGTATGAATGGCTCCGCTCCCACCCTTGTATGCATGGCTCTGCTCCCACCCTTGTATGCATGGCTCTGCTCCCACCCTTGTATGCATGGCTCTGCTCCCACCCTTGTATGCATGGCTCTGCTCCCACCCTTGTATGCATGGCTCTGTTCCCACCCTTCTATACATGGCTCTGCTCCCACCCTTCTGTACATGGCTCTGCTCCCACCCTTCTATACATGGCTCTGCTCCCACCCTTCTGTACATGGCTCTGCTCCCACCCTTCTATACATGGCTCTGCTCCCACCCTTCTATACATGGCTCTGCTCCCACCCTTCTGTACATGGCTCTGCTCCCACCCTTCTATACATGGCTCTGCTCACACCCTTCTATACATGGCTCTGCTCACACCCTTCTATACATGGCTCTGCTCCCACCCTTCTATACATGGGTCTGCTCTAGCCCCTTCTATACATGGCCACGCTCCCACCCTTCTATACATGGCTCTGCTCCCACCCTTCTGTACATGGCTCCGCTCCCACCCTTCTGTACATGGCTCTTCTCCCACCTTTCTGTACATGGCTCTGCTCCCACCCTTCTATACATGGCTCTGCTCCCACCCTTCTGTACATGGCTCTGCTCCCACCCTTCTGTACATGGCTCTGCTCCCACCCTTCTGTACATGGCTCTGCTCCCACCCTTCTGTACATGGCTCTGCTCCCACCCTTCTGTACATGGCTTTGCTCCCTCGTCCTCCCCCATACTTACCCTCCTCGCTCCGTCGCTGAACTTCCCTGCATCCCTGTCGGCCGCGGCAGCTTCCTCCTGTGCGCAGAGCTGATGTAGTACTGCTCATTAAGCTCATGAATATGGACACCACGCCTATGGGAGTGGAGTCGTGTCCATATTCATTACCTTCATGAGCGGTACTACATCACCGCTCATCG
This sequence comes from Oophaga sylvatica, assembly GCA_033576555.1. Lineage (NCBI taxonomy): Eukaryota > Metazoa > Chordata > Amphibia > Anura > Dendrobatidae > Oophaga > Oophaga sylvatica. Next base: position 12,316,117 of record JARQOD010000003.1, on the reverse strand, counting down.
CTGGATGAAGCTGCCGCGGCTGACAGGGATGCAGTGACGGAAGGTGAGTATCGAGTCTTCTTGAAGCCGGCGGCTGTAGCTGTCACTACAGTGCTTCAGCCGCCGGCTCCATGTGTGTATGGTTGGGGACCCCTGCTTTAGACGACCCCTGTGTTTTGGTCGTTCGACCCCCACCGGGGTCGCGACCCACAGGTTGAGAACCGCTGCTCTAATGGTTTGTTGATGCCATTGCCTGTGCCCAAGAGACCATGGACCCATATCTCTATGGATTTTATTTCCGACCTCCCTGTTTCTCAGAGAATGACCATTATCTGGGTGATTTGTGATAGGTTTTCCAAGATGATACATCTTGTGCCATTACCTAAGTTGCCTTCCTCCTCCGAATTGGTGCCTTTGTTCCTTCAGCACGTGGTTCGGTTACACGGCATTCCTGAGAACATTGTGTCTGACAGAGGAGTCCAGTTTGTTTCCAGATTTTGGAGGACTTTTTGTTCTAAACTTGGTGTTCAATTGTCTTTCTCCTCGGCTTTTCATCCTCAGACCAATGGACAAACTGAGAGAACAAACCAGATATTGGAGACTTATCTGAGATGCTTTGTGCCTGCTGATCAAGATGACTGGGTCTCTTTTTTGCCTTTGGCTGAGTTTGCTCTTAATAATAGGGCAAGCTCTGCCACTTTGATGTCTCCATTTTTCTGCAATTTTGGATTTCACCCTCGATTTTCTTCGGGACAGACGGAGGCTTCTGTCTGTCCGGGTGTTGACTCTGTTGTGGAGCGTATGCAGCAGATTTGGGACCAGGTAGTGGAGAGGTTGTCCCTCTCTCAGGAGAAGGCCCAGCGGTTTGCCAACCGGCATAGGACTGATGGTCCTTAGTTTAAAGTGGGGGACTTGGTCTGGTTGTCCTCAAGAAATATCCCTATGAGAGTTGCATCTCCTAAGTTTAAGCCTAGGTTCATTGGACCTTATAAGATCATGGAGATTCTTAATCCTGTTTCCTTTCGTTTACTTCTTCCAGGGACATTTAAGATCCATAACGTGTTCCACAAGTCCTTATTGAAGAGGTTTGTCGAGCCAGTGGTTCCTATGGCTGTGCCTCCTGACCCTGTTTTGGTTGAGGGCAATCTGGAGTATGTGGTTGAGAAAATATTGGATTCTCGTTTTTCTAGACGGGAACTCCAGTATTTGGTTAAGTGGAGAGGTTATGGTCAGGAGGACAATTCTTGGGTGTTTGCTTCGGACATCCATGCTAGGAGACTGATCCGTGCGTATCACAGAGCTCATCCTGACCGACCTGGTTACACAAATGAGGGTTCGGTGACCCCTCCTCAAGAGGGGGTACTGTTGTGAATGTTTTAGAAATGAATTCTGAGCAGAAGCTCCCTCTGGTGGTTACAAACAGTACTGAACCATTCAATGAGGATTGGCAGTCAGGAATCACAGACTGGCTGGATATAAGGGAGGTTTCCCCCCATCATGGTTGCCGGTGATCAATTGTTCTTGTCTCAACGTTGTTTTCTGGTTCACTTGGAAGCTTGCTGAGTCTTGCCTCTTCTCCTGCTCTCAGATAAGATATTTTCTGTTTTTTGTTTTTGTGCTTGCCATTTGCTTATTTCTCTGCATTTCTGTGAGGTTGGCCAGGTTCCCCTCCCCGGGGGGCTTGGGCTCCTCTCGGTTCCCTGGAGCCACTGTTGTTTGTTCATTTGCCTTTTCCAGTTTTTTCAGTGGCTGCGGCTTAGTTTTGTTACACCAGAGAACTAATTTAGGTGGTAGAGGTCGTGTGATCTCTGGTGTTTTTGCAATTAGTAGCGTTGGTTTTTTTTAGGGTTTTTTTGGATTGCAGTAAGCATCCTTCCTATCCTTTTCTGTCTAGGCAGATTGGGCCCCAGCGTTTGCTCATACTATTTTCTGTCTGTGTCTGTATTTCCTCTTGTCTAACCGCCATTACATGTTTGGGGGCTTCCTATGTTCTTTGGGGATCTGCTCCGGGGCAGATAGCTTTCCTCTTTCTATCTTTAGGTGTAGTTAACCTCTCAGGCTGTGACGAGGCTTCTAGGACCAACGTAGGAACGCTCCACGGCTGCCTTTAGTTGTGGTGGTTAGTCAGGGTACTGCAATCCAGTAGATTCCAACCTCTCTGGTGTATTGCCGTTTTCCCAGGACGTCTGTTTTGTTTCGGTAGCTGAGGAGTGCAGGTAAAATAGGAAATACACCAGAGCAGTTGGAATCTATGGGATTGCAGTACCCTGACTAACCACCACAACTAGAGGCAGCCGTGGAGCGTTCCTACGTTGGTCCTAGACGCCTCTTCACAGCCTGATAAACTAACTACACCTAAAGATAGAAATAGGAAAGCTATCTGCCCCGGAGCAGAACCCCAAAGATAATAGAAAGCCCCCAAACATGTAATGGCGGTTAGACAAGAGGAAATACTGACACAGAAAGAAAATAGAATGAGCAAACGCTGGGGCCCAAACTATCTAAATAGAAAAGGACAGGAAGGGTACTTACTGCAATCCCAGAAAACCCTGAAAAACACCAACTCTACTAATTTCAAAATCACCTGAGATCACACGACCTCTACCACCTAAATTAGTTCTCTGGTGTAACAAAATCAAAACAGCAGCCACTGAAAAAACTGGTAAAAGCAAAAGTACAAAACTCAGTGGCTGAACTAAACTGAGAAGGCAGAAGCCCCCGGAGGGGACCCAGAAGGCCCCCAAAGAAGTGCAGGACAAAATGCAAAAATATAGCAACAACACAAAAGAAGAAAAATTCTTATCTGGTAGCAGGAGATGCAGACACGACACAGCAGGCTACAAGGGAAACTGGAATGAAGGATTCAGACCAGAACAATTGATCACCGGCAACCCTGATGGGAAAATGACTCCCTTATATAAGACCAGTCAGTAACACCTGATTCCCAGTCCTCACAATCTTCACTAGTACCGCTTGTAACCACCAGAGGGAGCCTCTGCTCAGAACTCATCTCAAACCCATTCACAATAGTACCCCCCCCTTGAGGAGGGGTCACCGAACCCTCATTTGAGCAACCAGGTCGGTCAGGATGAGTTCTATGATACGCACGGATAAGTCTCCTAGCATGGATGTCCGAAGCAAACACCCAAGAATTGTCTTCCTGACCATAACCTCTCCATTTAACCAAATACTGGAGTCTTCGTCTAGAAAAACGAGAATCCAATATTTTCTCAACCACATACTCCAGATTGCCCTCAACCAAAACAGGGTCAGGAGGCACAGTAGCAGGAACCACTGGCTCAACAAACCTCTTCAACAAGGACTTGTGGAACACGTTATGGATCTTAAATGTCCCTGGAAGAAGCAAACGAAAAGAAACAGGATTAATAATCTCCATGATCTTATAAGGTCCAATGAACCTAGGCTTAAATTTAGGAGATGCTACTCTCATAGGAATATTCTTTGAGGACAACCAGACCAAGTCCCCCACTTTAAACCGAGGACCATCAGTCCTATGCCGGTTAGCAAACCGCTGGGCCTTCTCCTGAGAGAGGGACAACCTCTCCACTACCTGGTCCCAAATCTGTTGCATACGCTCAACAACAGAGTCAACACCTGGACAGACAGAAGCTTCCGTCTGTCCTGAAGAAAATCGAGGGTGAAAACCAGAATTACAGAAAAACGGAGACATCAAAGTGGCAGAGCTAGCCCTATTAAGAGCAAACTCAGCCAAAGGCAAAAAAGAGACCCAGTCATCCTGATCAGCAAACACAAAGCATCTTAGATAAGTCTCTAATGTCTGGTTTGTTCTCTCAGTTTGACCATTCGTCTGAGGATGAAATGCCGAGGAGAAAGACAATTGAACACCCAGTTTAGAACAAAAAGTCCTCCAAAATCTGGAAACAAACTGGACTCCTCTGTCAGACACAATGTTCTCAGGAATGCCGTGTAAACGAACCACGTGCTGAAGAAACAACGGCACCAATTCAGAGGAGGAAGGCAACTTAGGTAATGGCACAAGATGTATCATTTTGGAAAACCTATCACAAATTACCCAGATGGTGGTCATTCTCTGAGAAACAGGAAGATCGGAAATGAAATCCATAGAGATATGGGTCCATGGTCTCTTGGGCACAGGCAATGGCATCAACAAACCACTAGAGCGAGAGCAAGGCTTGGAGCGAGAGCAAGTCCCGCAGGACTGCACAAATTCCCTGACATCGTGAGACAAGGTAGGCCACCAAAAGGACCGACTAACCAAGTCTCTGGTACCAAAAATTCCGGGATGCCCAGCCAATGCGGAACAATGAATCTCAGACATCACACTCTTTTTCCATTGGTCCGGGACAAACAATTTTCCAACAGGGCAGCGCTCGGGCCTATCCTCCTGACACCCCTCCAGAGCAAGTCTCAAATTGGGCGAGATGGCGGAAAGAACTACACCCTCTTTCAAAATAACAGAAGGATCAGATAACTCAGGAGAGTCCGCAAGGAAACTCCTCGAGAGGGCATCCGCCTTAACATTCTTAGTGCCAGGAAGAAAGGAAACCACAAAATTAAAACGTGTGAAAAACAAGGCCCACCTGGCCTGTCTAGGATTGAGTCGCTTGGCAGATTCCAGATAGACCAGATTCTTATGGTCCGTAAGGACCACCACCTGATGTTTGGCTCCCTCCAGCCAATGTCTCCACTCTTCAAAAGCCCACTTCATGGCCAATAACTCCCGATTACCCACGTCATAATTACGTTCAGTAGGAGAAAATTTTCGAGAGAAAAAGGCACAAGGGTTACTTTTAGAGGTCTCTGGATCTTTTTGGGACAAAACGGCACCTGCCCCAATTTCAGAGGCATCAACCTCCACCTGAAATGGCAGAGAAACATCAGGCTGCCGTAGAACAGGAGCAGAAGTGAATCTCTGCTTAAGTTCCTGAAATGCAGAGACTGCCTCAGGAGGCCAATTCACCACATCAGAACCATTTCTGGTCAAATCAGTTAATGGTTTAACAATAACCGAGAAATTACCAATAAATTTACGATAAAAATTGGCAAAACCCAAAAATCTCTGAAGAGCCTTCAATGAAGTAGGCTGGACCCAATCACAGATGGCCTGAACCTTGACCGGGTCCATTTCAATAACAGATGGGGACAAAATGAATCCCAGAAATGAGATCTTCTGTACGCTGGTCCTAGACGCCTCGTCACAGCCTGAGAAACTAACTACACCTAAAGATAGAAATAGGAAAGCTACCTGCCCCGGAGCAGAACCCCAAAGATAATAGAAAGCCCCCAAACATGTAATGGCGGTTAGACAAGAGGAAATACTGACACAGAAAGAAAATAGAATGAGCAAACGCTGGGGCCCAAACTATCTAAATAGAAAAGGACAGGAAGGGTACTTACTGCAATCCCAGAAAACCCTGAAAAACACCAACTCTACTAATTTCAAAATCACCTGAGATCACACGACCTCTACCACCTAAATTAGCTCTCTGGTGTAACAAAATCAAAACAGCAGCCACTGAAAAAAACTGGAAAAAGGAAAAGAACAAAACTCAGTGGCTGAACTAAACTGAGAAGGCAGAAGCCCCCGGAGGGGACCCAGAAGGCCCCCAAAGAAGTGCAGGACAAAATGCAAAAATATAGCAACAACACAAAAGAAGAAAAATTCTTATCTGGTAGCAGGAGATGCAGACACGACACAGCAGGCTACAAGGGAAACTGGAATGAAGGATTCAGACCAGAACAATTGATCACCGGCAACCCTGATGGGAAAATGACTCCCTTATATAAGACCAGTCAGTAACACCTGATTCCCAGTCCTCACAATCTTCACTAGTACCGCTTGTAACCACCAGAGGGAGCCTCTGCTCAGAACTCATCTCAAACCCATTCACAACAGACGTCCCTCCTGACAGCACCCTGGAGGATGTCTTCCTTCTCCTTGCAGGGACAGGAAAGCACACAAGAGGTTAAAAGGCCTGCTCCACCCCCCTCTCCCTCAGTGTTTTCCTGTCCCTGCATGGAGGGACACACAGGAGAGCGCAGCTGCGCTACTTACCGGAGGGGCTGGGGACGGTGCGACGAGGTCAGGACCCGATCCCTTGGGGAGCAGCCCAGGTTAGAAACTCCCCGTGGGGGAGTCCCTCGACCGCAAAGGCCAGGCAGCGGACGAGGCTCCTGGAGAGAGTCGTTCCTCCCGGGGGGAGGCTCTCTACTCTGCTGGTCAGGAGGATTTAATCTGACAAGCGCGCTGGTGCGCTCACACCCGCAGGATGTAAGACACTTCCGGGCGGGCAGGGAGGAGGAATCTCCGGCGGTGGCGGCAGAGCGGCGTGCGTTCCACTGTGGAACGCAAAGGTAACAGTTCAGCTTCCGGGTCATAGATCTTGGCGCAGGCACACATCATTTAAAGCGCCGGCAGTAGAAACGCTCATCACCAGACAAGCGAGCATCATTTTCCCTAAGGGGAAAATAAGCCAGCTGTGGAACAATGGATGATGAATCAGTCGAGGGAGAGGTAAGAGCGCTAAAGCGCAACAGAACCCCACTGTTAACCAGACCTGATCACTGGTAGGTGCCTGGAATCCTAGCCTGACTGTCCCTAATCTTAAATTGTAGGATAAAGGATCAGCACAGCTCCCCCATCGACAGTTGAAAAATCGGGCAAATCAGTATCGAAATCCAATAGATGCCCCATTTGTCATGTGAAATTAGCAAGCTCCTATAAGAAAGCCCTCTGCAAGCCTTGTACTTCCAAGGTTATGAAAGGGGAGCAAACGTCTCTTCTTTCTGAAATGAGAGCCATGATACGGGAGGAAGTGCAGGTCTCCGTGGCCAGTATTTCTAAACAGCACCCGTCTAGTCCAAAACAGGATCGTAAGCGGGTGAGATGGGAGACGGACTTGGAAGAGTCAGACAGGAGTTCAGAGGATCAACCAGAACAGATGGAAGATAATCCTTATGAGGAGGGAGAACTTCCACCGGATGTACAGGATCAAAATAGGAAATATTTATTCCAGGTTGAAGACACGGATGACCTAGTGAAGGCGGTCAGAGATACTATGCAGGTGGAAGATACCCTGAAACCACAGTCCAGACAGGACTTAATGTTTGGGGGTCTTACGTCCCAAAGGAAGAGAGTATTTCCTGTTAGTGATCACATCCGTACTATGATTATGGATGAATGGAAGGATGCGGAACGTAGACTTGTGCTAAACCGTGATTTCAAAGGACGTTTACCTTTTGATCCGGAAGATATAAGATTATGGGAAGATACTCCTAGAATTGATGTTCCAGTGGCGAGAGTAGCCAAAAAAACATCTATTCCTTTTGAAGGTTCTTCAAGCCTACGTGATCCTATGGACAGAAGAGCGGACATTCTTTTAAAAAGGGCATGGGAATCTTCGTCAGCCCTTATTAAAACTAACATAGCGGCTACATCGGTAGCCAGATCTATGGCTTTCTGGATGGGACAATTGGAAGATCATCTTTCCAATAAAACCCCTAGAGCAGATATTCTAGCTTCTTTATCTTTAATAAAGTCTGCCACGGCATATCTTGCTGATTCTTCGGCGGAATCAGTAAGATTCGCTGCAAGAAATAGTTCACTATCCAATGCGGCTAGAAGAGCTATTTGGCTACGATCATGGTCTGGGGATAATGCATCCAAATCTAAATTGTGTTCTATTCCCTTTTCAGGCTCAAGAGTCTTCGGACCAGCTCTGGATAATATTTTAGAATCCGCTTCTGACAAAAAGAAAGGGTTCCCTGAAGAGAAACCAAAGCAGCCGCAGCCCTTTCGTAGAAGTTTCCCCCTAGACGTCAGCCTGACTTTAGGAGTCAGAGCAGGTCCTCTAGAGGAACATATAGAGTTCCCCATAGTCAGAGCACAAGAAAACCTTCCGTTTCTTCATCATCAAGGTCTAAGAGGCAATGACGCCAGGGTTATCGGGGGGAGGCTCAAATATTTCTCAGAGGCCTGGGCTCAGGTTACCGAGAACCAGTGGGTTCTCAGAACCATCTCGGAAGGGTACAAAATAGAGCATTTATTTCCACCCCCCGAAAGATATATTTCACCAACAGTAGTTCAGCTGGACTCCCCCATGTGGGCGGACCTTCAGGACATGTTATGTTCAAAGGTCATAATTCCAGTCCCACCAGAGGAAAGAGGGAAAGGTCATTACTCTTCCCTGTTTTCCATCCCAAAACCGTCAGGGGGAACCCGAACCATTATAAATCTGAAGCCCCTAAACACTTCCGTCAAATACAAGAGGTTTCGAATGGAATCCATTCGTTCAGCAATCCATCTAATAGACAGAGGGGCAGTTATGTGCACTCTCGATTTAAAGAATGCCTATTTTCAGGTTCCTATTCACCCTTCCTCTCAGAAGGTTCTAAGATTTGCAGTGGAACTGCCGTCCCAGACCGAACACTTCCAGTTCAGAGGCCTTCCGTTCGGGCTAGCTTTGGCTCCCCGTATATTTACAAAGCTGGTAGCGGAGGTAGTGGCCTACCTGAGAAGTCAAGGAATAGTAATTATCCCATATCTAGACGACTTCCTTATGATTGCAGAATCAAAAGAAGCTTTAAGGACCCAGAGGAACCGAACTATTGCAGTCCTAGAATTCCTAGGATGGGTAATCAATTGGGAGAAGTTGGATCTGACTCCAGAATACAGGAAGATCTTTTTAGGGGTTCTATTGGACTCCAAAAGAAGAATATCTCTGTTGCCCAAGGAAAAGCAAAGAGAAGTGAGGACCAAAGTCAAAAGGCTTTGGAAACAGCGCACCTCCATAAGAGAGGCCATGAAGGTACTGGGCCTGATGACAGCCTGTATCCCGTGTGTCAGATGGGCGCAATTTCATTCCAGACCACTGCAGAGACAGATCCTTTCAACATGGGACCGGAATCAAGTGTCCCTAGACAAGAGAATGTCGCTTTCAAGAACGGTGAAGAAATCGTTACTGTGGTGGATGCAGCCCGCAAACCTCCAAACAGGGTGTCTATGGATCACCTCCCCGTGTGTAGTGGTTACTACGGATGCCAGCGAGTGGGGTTGGGGAGGCCACTTAGAAGGAAAGTTTTTTCAGGGCAAGTGGCCCGATTACGTCAGAAGAAGGTCTTTCAACTTCCGAGAGTTGTTGGCAGTGTGGGAGACACTGAGACGAAACGAAGAGGTGCTGACCAGAAGACACGTCAGGATTTTGTCCGACAATGTCACAACGGTATCTTTTCTAAAGCATCAAGGAGGGCCCAGACACTGTCAACTCCAGGATCTGGCGGGAGAAATATTTTCCTGGGCAGAGAATACGATTCTTTCGGTATCAGCGGTACATCTAGAAGGTGCCCAGAACGAGCTGGCGGACTATTTAAGTCGGAAAGAAGTTTGCCCAACAGAATGGGAGCTCAACAAGGACATTTTCCAAGAGCTGTGCCAGCGTTGGGGGACCCCAAATATAGACCTCTTCGCAAGAAGAAAAAATTCGAAGGTTCCCAGGTTCTATTCTCTAGACCCTCTAGACGGCCCGGAAGGAATAGATGCGCTCAGCCAGGTCGAGCCTCTTTCATACGCCTTTCCACTTCTTGCACTCATCCCGGCGGTCCTCAGGAAAATCAGGGAGGACCAAGCAAGCGTTATTCTAGTAGTTCCGTTCTGGCCGAAGAGAAGCTGGTTTCCCCTTCTAGGAGGGAAGATGGAGGAAGACCCGATCGAGCTACCACTGAGAAGCAATGTGGTACACCAGGGCCCAATCTATCACCCGAACCCCGAATCTCTACACCTCTCGGCGTGGATCCTGAAAGGGACATCCTGAAAGCGAAAGGCTTGTCAGATCAGGTTATAGCCACTATCCAGGCCAGCAGAAAGCCGGTTACTTCAGCGATTTACCTAAAAATCTGGAAGAGGTTCTGTCTGGAGGGCGGCAGATCTAGGAGGGTTCCCCTGACATACCAAGGATCCTAGATTTCTTGCAGGCCGGCTTTAACAAAGGGTTAAAACCGAGCACGCTAAAGGTTCAGATTGCGGCCCTTAGTTCCTTTCTCGACTTTCCATTGGCAGCTCACCCTTGGATAGTAAGATTTATAAAGGCTACTCAAAGATTACGCCCCACAATTAGACAGATAACTCTCCTCTGGGATTTAAATTTAGTGCTTAATTCACTATGCAAGGGGTCATATGTTCCTAACCAAGAAATGCCCATTTCATATTGTACTTGGCGAACGGCCTTCTTGGTAGCTATCACTACAGCCAAAAGGATAGGAGAGATTCAGGCCCTATCGATGAAACATCCATACTTGCAAATCAGAGATGACTGTATAATCCTAAAATTAGACCCAGCCTTTTTACTAAAGGTAGTGTCCAATAATAATATTAATCAAGAAATTATATTATCCTCTTTTTGTGACAAACCATCTAATGAGAAAGAACAAATACTCCACTCGCTTGACGTCAGACAAGCAGTTTTGGACTATTTGGAGGCCACCAAAACTTGGAGATTAGATTTCAACCTCTTTATTTTGTTTGGGGGTAAAAACAAAGGTAAAAAAGCTTCTAAGGCTTCTATAGCTGGATGGATAATCAAAGTCATCTCAGATGCTTATCAGGCGGAAGGTTCTAGTCCCCCTGAAGGTCTAAGGGCCCACTCCACTAGAGCAATATCAGCTTCCTGTGCCGAGAGAGCAGGTGCCTCGGTAGACCAAATTTGCAGAGCCGCAACTTGGGCCAGATTCAATATCAATTCTTTAATGCTGTAGATAAGCCCCCGATGTCACCTGAAAGAGCAGAAAAATGAGTTATATTATACTCACCCAGGGGCGGTCCGCCGTCCGGTCCGATGGGCGTCGCGATGCGGTCCGGCGCCTCCCATCTTCTAGCGAAGCCCTCCTCTTCTTAGCTTCCCGTCGTGGCTCTGGCGCAGGCGCACTGCACTTCCCTGGTGAGGGCAGAGCAGAATACTGCAGTGTGCAGGCGTTGGGAAAGGTAAGAGAGGTCCGGCGCCTGCGCACTGCAGTACTTTACTCTGCCCTCAACAGGGCAGTGCGCCTGCGCCGGAGCCGCGACCAGAAGCTAAGAAGAGGGGGCTTCACTAGAAGATGGGAGGCGCCGGACCGCGACGCCCATCGGACCGGACGGCGGACCGCCCCTGGGTGAGTATAATATAACTCGTTTTTCTTCTCTTTAAGGCAGGGATGTCAAAGTCAAACACACCGAGGGCCAAAAAAAAAAATTTGCTACAAGCCGAGGGCCGGACTGACGCCGGCCCTGCTACCGGTGCATTGTGGGAAATGTAGTGTTGGTGCCAGGGCCGGCTCCAGGTTTTTATGGGCCCCGGGCGAAAGAGTCTCAGTGGGCCCCTTTAACACAGACCACGATTCATGATGCACAGATACAGCAGAGAAATATGGGTACAGTACAATGCCAAATACTTCTCTTCTTCCATTACATGAGTGATATCTATTGTAAATTGTACAATAGCTCAAAAACCGCCAAATCCTCACAGCGCACAGTACAGACTGGACAGTACAGTCCTCCATACAATATTATGGGCACCACAGTCTCCCCCTCATCACCCATATAATACCCCATGCAGGATGTCACCCCCCATATAATGCTCCATACAGAATACTGGACCCAATATAATGCTCCATACAGGATACTGGACCCAATATAATGCTCCATACAGGATACTGGTCCCCATATAATGCTCCATACAGGATACTGGTCCCCATATAATGCTCCATACAAAATATGGAGCTCTCCTCTGCGCTGTACTGCGTTCTGCACTGTTACAGCTGAGGAAAGGGCGCTGTGGAAAGACTCCCCATTATCATCATCATGGCCTCCCCATCATCATCATGGCCTCCCCATTATCATCAATGCCTGCCCATCATCATCATCTCCTCCCCATCATCATCAATGCCTGCCCATTATCATCAATGCCTGCCCATTATCATCAATGCCTCCCCATTATCAGCAATGCCTGCCCATCATCATCTCCTCCCCATCATCATCAATGTCTGCCCATCATCATCTTCTCCCCATCATCAATGCCTGCCCATTATCATCATCTTCTCCCCATCATCATCAATGCCTCCCCATTATCAGCAATGCCTGCCCATCATCATCTCCTCCCCATCATCAATGTCTGCCCATCATCATCTTCTCCCCATCATCAATGCCTGCCCATTATCATCATCTTCTCCCCATCATCATCAATGCCTCCCCATTATCAGCAATGCCTGCCCATCATCATCTTCTCCCCATCATCAATGCCTCCCCATTATCAGCAATGCCTGCCATCATCACACACAGACAGCACACAAGCACTCTCTCACATACATACATACACACACACACACATACACACACACACAAAGCACCGCACTACATACACACACAGAGACACACACACAGAGACGTCTTACCTGTTCAGCGTCCCCGCGCTCTGTGCCACAGCCGGCCGCTGAATGATGACGTCATTCAGCGGCCGGCTGTGAGAGGAAGCGCCGGCGCCCCCTGGAGCCCGGAGCTGCGGCAGCGGAGGCACGGGAGAGGTAAGTATTGTTGCCAGCTGCTGCCGGGGCCCTGAGCAGGCGGGGGGGGGGGCCCAGTGGCGGCGCTGACACCGCTCTCCTCCGCTAACGGGCGCGGGGGTGCCAGACTGTGAGTGGGCCCCCCCGCCTGCTCAGGGCTCCGCCTGCCAGGGGGCCATAGATAATCAATTCGCGGGCCGGATCTGGCCCGCGGGCCTTGACTTTGACATATGGGCTTTAAGGTGACATCGGGGGCTTATCTACAGCATTACAGAATGCTGTAGATAAGCCCTGATGTCGGTGGCCACAGCTGATGGTCAAAAAATGGGGTGACAGATTCCATTTAACCATTCTCTTCATTTACCTTGCAGACACGTTAACTTCACTATCCCATAGGTGAGTCCCGTATATGTTCACTTCATCTTCACAGTATGACTTATAATATTGGGCATGACAACCCCCCCTTTTTTAAACCTATTTAAGCATTTCATTATTTCATTGTATTATTCATCAGGTCCTGCCATATTCTTATAATTACACATTTTCTCTGCCATCGGTGTACAATAGCTATATATCACATTATATTCTTTTAATACATCCAATCTCTATTATAGCATTTGCTACTTAGTTTGGTCTTAATTTTTCTATTTACTCTTTAGAATTTCACTATTTGTGAAAGCACTCATTTTAAGTTTCTGACCGCCACCTAGATTACTGCTCTAGTGCCCGACATTCAAGCGCAGACAAATATCCCCCATGTTTTCATTCAACTGATGCCTGTCACACACACGTGTACCGTCGTATACATGGCTTCCGCCTGTGACATACTTCCCGGCATCCAGTGCGCACGCGCTAATATTCTCCACATGTTGCCATGAAAACGGCAACGCTGACACCCGGCGCGCACGCGCAGTTACCTCTTTAGGCGCGACACGTCATTTCCGGTATCGGACTATCAGCATTGCTTAAATACCTGGGCGCTCTGCTCTCTAATACGCCACCACAGCAAGGCGCGTCACGCCACAAGTCGGGGTAAATATTGTTCTGTTTCCCTTCTACTTTACAACATGAGCAGTTTCTTAATCTTAATTACATATTACAGGTCTGTAGCTATATCACGCTACATTAGCATCTCATCGGCACGTTGCCTTCTCCAAACTTAGGTACTTATTTATATATATCATGTAGCCTACATCTATCTGTCCCATAACTTTCTGTTACCTTCATTTCGGCACTGTCTGGACTATGCATAATTTTCAGTTTTCACTTTTGTGCTACATTCCATATACATTTAGGACTAAGGTAATAACACTCTCGTTACTTCTATTTCTCTGTTTCAAAATGCTGCTCCATTATAATTTGATTATTTGTATTGTCATTTTTATTTGTCTATTTAATTTATGCATTGCTTAATTTTGGTTTTTCTACATAGCATTGCAATATACCCCTTGGGGATATTATATTTATTCTCTGTCATTATACTATATTGAGAATGATCTTGCACCATATATATGTTTACATATATTTTATTATATTTTACAGCGACTTATGATTAAGACCCTGGTGGGGTTGAAACATCACAGCACTTGTAGTCGCTTTCTCCCATTGTATAATATCACTCCCTTGTATATACCCTAATAAATTTTTGAATTAAACATGATATTCCTATTGAGTGTGCGGTGAATTTCTGATATATTGGTATTGGGCCTATATGGTCCGTTGCACCAGCACCTCACCCTATAAATTTTCATAGTGTGCAGGCTAATTCTGGCTTCCAATGGTGTGACATTAATGAACAGTTATATGGGACCCAGGACTGTGGGACGTTCCAGAGCAGTCCCAATAGGTAGAAAAAATAACAGCCAACCATGCGGACTGCCAAACTGAGAGCAGCCTGCAATACCTTGCATCTTAAGATTACATTGGCGAAAGCCATAGAGTGGATTTTATAGACTATGACAAATGTATGAACAGAGCCCCAGGTGACAGCCTTAGAGACCTGAGCAGCAGAGATCTAATGTGTGGCTGCTCATATGGAATACGCAATTTCCCAAAGGTGTGAAGAATTGTCCTTGGCCTTGTAAGCTTCCACAATAGCCGACTTAATGCATTTGAAAATGGTTGTCTTGGAAGTTGACAGGCCCTTCCATCGTCAATTAATGATCAAGAGAAGAAAATCGAAATGCTGGAAGGCTTATGTTAACAGAAGAGAGGCCTAGAGACCCTGGCCAAATCCAGACTGGTGGAGAGTATGATCCTACGGATGAACTGTAGATGGACAAGGTGAGGAGAGGACAATGTCCTTATTGATGTAGAAAGTCAAGTCCACTTTTGGAACAAATTATGTCATAAGTGGCAAAATCTACCTTATTTTGATGGAGAATGAGGAAGAGAACCCTCCAGGAAAGGGCAGCAATATCAGACACACTGTGAATGGAGGTTTGGAGCAACAGAAATTCCAACATCTATAAAACTAATATAGAATGAAAGGTACCACCACCAGCAATTTACAAATGTGACAGTAGGGATACACGTGACAAACTAGCAAGTTTAAAAGTAGTATTTTTATTAGAACAAATAGTAAAAACAAGATACATGAAACAAAGACAGTAGGTCAATAACATCACCAGTGTGCTGTGCTCAAATAGAATACAGTACAGGTAAGTACATAATATAGCAGCGAGTCCAATCACATGATGCATAGAGAGATTTTAATTAATAGCATAGTATATATGCATGATTGAATTGATCCTGCGCCCATAAAAACCAAAGTGGCTAAAGTGCAAGTGCCAGTGTGCATAAAGGAATTAGGAGTATTGCTATCAGGGGTTGCTGCCATAGGAATTAGGGACAAAAAAATAGGCTACTTGGAATAAAGACTGTACCTCCTGCCCGACGTACGTTTCGGAAATCCTTCTTCAGGCCGCCCCATACTAACGAGTACTTGGGGGCGTAGTGGCATTCAGCCAGACTCTGTCACACCTTCTTACATGCCATGTTTGCTTTTGACAGCAGCAAGTGGTTAAACTGCCAGGGTTTTTGTTGCAGCTGCACCTGTGCGGTCCTTGCGGTGTAGATCTGTGTTCTGGGTCCCAAAAGAGTTTTTTTTTTTTTTTTTTTTTTTTTTTTAAACAAATATTTAAGGTCTTAAAAAAAAATAACAAAATGTGTCTTCTGCTCTTTTAGTTTTTTTTTCTTCAAGAATTGTTGGTGCCAATTTTCTTTTGTAACAGTTTCATATCTGCTTTTTTATGATGATTTTCTTGTAGTATAAGATAGCCTAAGGCCAGAAATAAACCTCATAAAACACTGTACATGGAGACTTTGGGATCAGATAATTTCTGTCCGCAGTGTTTGAGCAAACAAAAAATATTTTATAAAAGCCTCAAACTTCTGTGTGTGAATCAGACATGAGATCTAACGTGATAGAAGATTACAGTGCGGGGAAGACGGGAAACATTCATATAGACGGCCGGTGGTGATGGAGTCAGTGACGGACTCTGGACAAATATGTTTCTAGAGCCGTAGTAGAAGATGATGTCGTCCTCATCATGAAGTAGTTATTTCTCATGTCACGTGTAATGAATATCTCCTGCAGTATTGCTAATGCCGATTCCAGTGTCGGTAAATGAGACGAGAATTAACGTTATGGAAGATGAGTCTATGACAAACGTATTCAGCTGCCGACTCCGAGGAAGAAACTGCTTGTTTTCTGTGGCCTAAATATATGGTTTTATTAGTAGATGACGTAATGAAGAAAACTAAATACTGTAAGATAATAAATCTCATATGTTTCCCTTATTATCTCCAGTAATTGTATTATTACACAGGATTTTTATGATGTTACATCGGCTGATCTTCTCATTCAGGTCTCTACAATATCGGATCCTCTCAGTGAAGATCTTCTATATAAGAGAATTTTCCTGATTTACCCATCGAAGATGGATATGGACAGAGACAAGATAGCGGAGAGGATATTACACCTCACCCTAGAGATCCTCTTCCGGCTTACTGGAGAGGTGAGAGATTCTGATGACGTCACATTACATCATTCTTATCTATGGGAATAACAGATGGACAGAACTGGAGAGGTGAGGACTCTGGAAATGTCTGTAGTGAGATTTATTAATGTGTCTCTCCATAACCAGGATTACACAGTAGTGAAGAAGACCTCTAGTGAGCGCTGTCAGGACCCTGTGTCTGAGGGATGGGGAAGACCCCTGAGCCCAATCACGAGGCCTCCACCTCACCCCCTGTTACATGATGACATCAATGCCCAGAAGATCCTAGAACTCATCTACAAGATGATTGAGCTGCTGACTGGAGAGGTGACACTGCTGGGAAAGCTGGGACATTATACAGTAACGCTATGAAGGGATCGGGGGGATGACGGTATCATTGTATGTGTCAGGTTCCTGTAAGGTGTCAGGATGTTGCCGTCTATTTCTCCATGGAGGAGTGGGAGTATTTAGAAAAACACAAAGGTCTATACAAGGACACCATGATGAAGGTTCCCCAGCCCCTCACATCACCAGGTAATAGGACTAAATACACTTAGCCTATAATTTTCTGTATGTAAAGAATGAATTCAGTCCCTGTATGTGTTTCCTCCAGATCTATCCAGTAAGAGGACAACACCAGAGAGATGTCCCCGTCCTCTTCTTCCACAGGACTGTAAACAAGAAGATCCCAATATTCCTCAGGATCATCAGGTAGATGGAGAGAAGGTGTTGTGGGATCTCCCCTATGATGTGTAGACGGCTGTGAAGATCTTGTGCTCAGTCTTGTTTTATCCACCAGTATTATATGTTTTATACTTGTGTAATGAGAACGGTGGAGATGGCAGGATTAGAGCTGATCAAAGATGTGACTTCTCCATCTGTCTGTGACTTTTACAATATTTGTTTCAGGGTGAAGATCTGACGTATATTAAACCTACAGAGACATATGAGTGGGGTGATGAGTGGTGTAAAGTGGAGATTCCTACATGGGATGATGAGTGGTGTAAAGAGGAGATTCCTACATATGACTACCCAGGTGAGTAGTAACCACTAAATACAGAGAAGTCACAGATTCTTCTCAGTCACCAACTGTGGCTGCCGTGTAGTCCGGCCGTATCACAATCGTGTGATCACCATCTGGCCTCTAGACCACAACATTTTCCTCCACCCAAAACTGTTCCAATTACTTTGGGTATTGAAAGCCCTTTTCTTTAGAGCCTACAACCTGGAGGATCCATCCACCCCCTGTGATTAGAAGACGCTCATCCTTACCTGCCCAAATCTGTAAACTACAAAGTAAAATGACAGCGTACATAGAATGTGCTGACAAGTTAGAAAAGCACTTGAAGAAAAATATTATGATGGACCTGTAAGAGAAAGCGGAGGGTAATTATACTGTTGGCTTCCTAGATTCCTGATATCTTATTGGTGCTCATATGGTCTCTACAAGACCAGATCCAGCATATCTGGGCAAACTTCACTTTTATGATCGACAACATTAAATTTCCAGTGAGGTCAAGTGTGAATTTCTGTACAATAACAGAGTTTCCATTTATCCTGGATTCAATCCACGTCATAAATTACATTGTTTTCGATTCTAAGGAATTTGGATTACTGCACAATCTCTCCTTAAATGGGGAGTAATATTACTTTCTCAACTCTTTTGGTCAGAACTCTTAGCACCAGAAATGAGTACAACTCTGGTTTAATTTTGAAGTTCTCCCTCCAAACATATGTTGTTGTTGTTGGGGGTGTAACATATTTTTTTATTTTATGTCCTTTTTTACAGGTTTATTCTGTACAGTATAATAGTTTGATTGTGGTGGTATTGGCCTGAACCACTTATGTGACTCTGTAACTCCCTGGTAGTCTTTAAAAAAAGGTCTCCATTACCTCTTCCAAATGCCCGAGATCTAAATTTAAGGCACCTCAGCTCTACACTATTATAAAAAGTTCTCTTTAAATATCTAAAATTTCTTCTTGAAACTCATCTGCTAGAAAATATTGGCCCTTACGATAGTTTAGATTGCCAAGAGCCACCGAGCCACATACTCCAATTACCCCAGAGAGGTTTCACCAACAGTTACTTTTTTTTTTTTTTTACTGAAGAAGAATGTTGAGTTTGATCATTTCAGTAGATATGTTATTGTCTATACTCGCAGTTTTTGACTGCAGAAGTTAGTGGCCAAAATAATCTGATTTAACCACTTCCCGCTACCAGTTTTATGATCTTAATCAGGCCCCATTTTTCAAATCTGACATGTCACTTTATGTGGTGATAACTTTGGGATTCTTTACAAAGGATAATAGGAAGTGGACCTCAAAAATTATTTTACAACTTCTCATGAATTTGACAGTACCCGATATACGGTTGTACACTACTGTCTGGGCACATGACAGAGTTAAGGGAAGGAGCGCCATTTAGCTATTAAAATGCAGACCTTGCTGGAATAGTTTGCAGACACAATGTATTGTGGTAACTGTTCATGGTCACCTGGCAGCTCCATAAATAGTTACAGTGAGCAGGCTTGGCACTATCTACTCCTTTTTCCAGATCCCAGGGATTGTCTTTCTCATCATTTTAAACCCTCTACATCAGGGGTCTCAAACTGCATTCCTCGAGGACCGCAAACCGTGCGTGTTTTCAAGATTTCCTTACCATTGCACTATGTGCTGGAATCATTATCTGTGCAGGTGATTAAATTATCACCTGTGCAATACAAGGAGATCCTGAAAACATGACCTGTTTGCGGACCTTGAGGAATGCAGTTTGAGACCTCTGCTCTACATGGATCTGGATTTACACAGGGACTTCTAGGCTTGGGCCTTGGTGTTACCCGCTGTGCAGTGACATGGCAAGAAGAATAGTGAGGTACCTGGGTGAGAAACACTAGGGCAGAGAAAAAACAAAATCAGAAGACGCAAGAGGAATCAGTAAACGGGACAAGATCACAAAAGGAAACAAATACACAAGTCGGGAACTGAGCAGAGAGAACTGAACCAGAGAAGAACAAGGCTGTATCTGGTAGTTTCTGAACATCTGCTTTGAGCTTTAGTAGGCTGTGGTGTTTTCAAATTGTCTGAAGCAGTGTGCTGAATACTGCAACTGGACAGCACATACATCCACACTTCCAGACTGGATGACACTGCTGGTCCTAGGCACCCTAAACTTAGGGCTGGACAGAGCCTGCACCGCCCAGATCATCTGGTTTTGACATCTTCTCCATTACCAGCACCATCTGCAGAATAAATAAGGTGGTGCCTGGTGACAGAAGCAGACATCGCAGGAGCAGTTCCCAAAGGAGTTGGGACACTCCATTTGCAGAAGCCCTAATATGACAAAATGGCCTAAAACCATAGTAGTAGAAATCCCTATAAAGTGATTCCATTTTGGAAATTATAAATCTTAATAAATTAATCTTTAGAAGTTGTGAATATTTTGGCTCTACATGAACTTTCTGGAAATTAGCATGCAGTGGATATTGCAGAGTGAAAATTGTACATTTGCCATTTTATTACCCAGCACCTAGTGCCCAGGTGGTGCTCCAGGAAACACACGCACACACACCGTAAATTTAAGTAGGTTCTTCTCATTATAGTAATTCCAATTACATGGATGCTAAATCTGGTTTGGACACACTGCAAGGCTCAGAAGCGAGGAGGAGATTTGACTTTGGGAGAACGGATATTGCTTGTTTGGTTTTTGGAAGCCATGTTGCTTTTCAAGAATTTTTGAGCCACTAATAATGTGGAAAACTCTGTTTTTCCATTGACAGATGATGAAACTGAGTGAAGACTTGTTTTTTGTGAAATGAGTAGAAGTTTTTATTGATATTATTTGATTGTTTAATGGCTTTTTACTGCATATTTGGTAGAATGATCAAACAGTTGAACACCATGTTCTACTGGTTCATCCTATGAGGGTTTTCTCTTAATCTGTGAACTGTCTTTGTCTTATTGAAATAGTTCAATATTTTTACATAACTTGCCATTTTTTGGACAGTTTAAGTGGAAATGCTCAAAAATATAAAATTCAAGAATATTTTATTCAAAAATAATTGGTTTTATTTTTGGCAGATGACTGTACCAGGAGATCAGAAGAGCAGCTGACATCTTCAGTTTTTAAATCAGACAATCTTGAGATGCCACAGGATACAATTGAAGTGAATGCCATTACTCCAGATATACCATCATTCATTCACAGCAAAGACCTGTCAACTGATCCTTTGAAACAGGTTCTGTGTTCTGATTCATTACCAACAACTAAGGAAAATCAAAGTCACAAAATAAGCATTAAAAAACGAACTGTTTCTAAAGCAAAAAAGCCATTTTCAGGTTCAGAATATGGAAATGGTTTTGCTGTCGAAAAGTCTTTTCTTAAACATCAAAAAATTCACACAGCAGAGAAAAGATTTTCTTGTTCCAAGTGTGGGAAATGTTTTAACCAGAAATCAGATCTTGTTAGACACCAGAGAACTCACACAGGGGAGAAGCCATTTTCATGTTCAGAATGTGGGAAATGTTTTGTAGCTAAATCAAGTCTTGTTAAACATCAGAGGACTCACACAGGGGAGAAGCCTTTTTCATGTTCAGAATGTGGGAAATGCTTTACCAAGAAATGGAATCTTGTTATACACCAAAGAATTCATACAGGAGAGAAGCCTTTTTCATGTTCAGAATGTGGGAAATGTTTTAACCATAAATCAGATTTTGTTAAGCACCAGAAAACCCACACAGGGGAGAAGCCATTTTCATGTTCAGAATGTGGGAAATGTTTTGTAGATAAATCAAGTCTTGTTAAACATCAGAGAACTCACACAGGGGTGAAGCCTTTTTCCTGTTCAGAATGTGGGAAATCCTTTACCCAGAAATGGAACCTTGTTCTACACCAAAGAATTCACACAGGGGAGAAGCCTTTTTCATGTTCAGAATGTGTGAAATGTTTTAATCATAAATCAGATTTTGTTAAGCACTAGAGAACTCACACAGGGGAGAAGCCTTTTCCTGTTCAGAATGTGAAAAATATTTTGTGACTAAATCATCTTTTCTTAGTCACCAGAGCAGTCACACTGGGAAGAAGCCTTTTCCATGTTTTAAACGTGGGAAATGTTTAACACAGAAATCAACTCTTAATAAACATCAGAGAAGTCACATTTTGGAGAAACCTTTCTTCATGTTCAGAATGTTGGGAATATTTTCTTTTCAAATGTTTTTATTGAATTTTTCTAAATTTTAACAAGGGAAGAAAAGGTGGTAACAAAGGGAAAGTGGGGAATACATTAAAAGTTAGAGAACTCCATTCTTTAACCTTAGAATGAGAAAAACACATTACTCTGTTACAGATATTTTTACAATACCAGTAATTTACAGCATTAAATGAATTGACTTCTTCTACTAATCCAGATCAGAAGTTTATCTCTAATCCTGCAGGAACCTAAAAGCTTTTTATTGCAATAATGAAAATTTTGTATTCCAAGTGCCCCATTTCATGTGATATTTAGTCCGAGAGTTATTATTAAAAGCTAATCTTCTTTCCATTGAACTATGAATGCGCAATTTGTCTAAGATATCGTTAAAGTCAGGGACGTTAGATTTTTTACACCAATGTGCTAATGAACTTTTTACCACTAGAAAGATGTGAATCAATATATATTTAATCGAAGGACTGGTGCCTTCAAGGTCAAGTGAAAGGAGCGCCATCTGAGGAGTGATAATAATTCTATTGTCAGTTAAAGTATTAATATGAAATTTAACTTCCTTCCAAAGATTTTTTAGGATAGGGCAGCTCCAAAATATATGGTACAAATTCCTCACATTCCCACAACCTCTACAGCATTCAGAGGAAATCTCAGAATTAATATGGGATAATCTCATTGGGGTATAATACCACCTATTAAGAATCTTATAGAAGGACTCCTGTAAGGCCATAGAAATAGTGGCTTTATATGAGTGCTTAATAGCATGTTTCCATTGCTCTGGCTCAATTTCAATATGTAAGTCTGATTCCCATCGTCTCATGTCATTGTTTTTTGAAAAGGAGGTATCATTATTCAAGTGCGAATATATATTTTTAATACTCCATTTAGTCCTATGGGTAGGATTGGTTAGTAATGAAGAGACAATTTCTAAATTCAAAGCTCTACTTTGTAGTAGTCTTTGGATATTTTCCTTACAGATAAAAAATGAAAAAATGTCTGAAGAGGGTAGTTGATATTTATTCTTAATCTTGAAAGGCATGACCGTCTGACCATCGCACAGGTCTCCTACTTTCTTTGTTTTCCTCAGACCAGGTGCTCAGGACTGAAAATGAGTACATTTCAGCTAGTAAGGAGAGGGGAAAAGCTCTAATCATGTCCCTCCTGTTGTTTCCTTTATTTATTTTTGTCAAATTTTTCCAGGCCGCAAAAACGGCCTGAAAAATTTGATTAGGATGTTCCCAGGGGTGGGATTCAAATTTTTAACAACAGGTTCTGTGTTTGTGCATCAGTAAAGCACACCCATTTTTAAGCCACACCCTTTTTAAACCACACCCATTTTTGAAGCCACACCCCCGAAGCCTGCGGAATGGGATTCCCTCAAGAGGTTCTGCAGCAGGTGGGTTGTGATTCATACATATATGTTCCCTCCGCAGCTGCAGAACCTCTTTTTAAAGAAGGGGGGAGGTATAGCTAGTCAGAGGCTGAAGGATTACATCACTGCTCCCCACGTTCTGCTGGGACTTGTAGTCCTGGAGGAACTGCAGGATCCAGGTGTGATTAATTTTTTCCACATAAAAGGTTTTAGGCAAAAACAGGTTCTGCAGCAGCAAGGCAGCCCCTCATAGCTTCACAAAAACCACTCCACTCTCCTTCCCTTCCCTCTTTAAAATGAGGTTCTGCAGCAGCTAAGGAGCCGCAGGCAAGAAGGAAGGGCTCCTGGCACTGAATGTGCCTAAATAATACAGTGCCCAAATAATACAGTCACAGAGTGCCCAAATAATACTGTCACATAATGCTCAAACAATACAGTGCCCAAATAATATCATCACATAGTGCTCATATAATACCTCATACAGTGCCCAAATAATACAGTGACATACTGCCCAAATAGCACATACTGCCCAAATAGTCTCCAGGCCAGGCCAGCCCCAGGTAGCGCCGCAGCTCAGGCAGCTAGCTGCTCACACTGTCATACAGTGCTGAGGGCCCACTGCCCAGCCCCAAATAATACAGTGACATACTACACTCACTGCCCAAATAGAACTTAGCACATACTGCCCAAATAGTCTCCAGGCCAGGCCAGCCCCAGGTAGCGCCGCAGCTCAGGCAGCTAGCTGCTCACACACACAGTACCTCAGAGTCTCTGCAGCTCTGCCTCGCAGCCTCTGCTCTCTCCTCTCTCTTCAGCTCTGCCTCACAGCCTCTGCTCTCTCCTCAGCTCTGCCTCACAGCCTCTGCTCTCTCCTCTCTTCAGCTCTGCCTCGCAGCCTCTGCTCTCTCCTCTCTCTTCAGCTCTGCCTCGCAGCCTCTGCTCCCTCCTCTCTCTTCAGCTCTGCCTCGCAGCCTCTGCTCTCTCCTCTCTCTTCAGCTCCTCCTCGTGACTGAAGATGGCCGCGGCGCGCCGCTACCCAATCGCCGCACTGCAGAGATCAGTCCGCGGGGGCTGGGACTGGTGGCGTGTTGCGGCGGCGCGCGGCTGCAAGCTGGTGCAAAATATTTCCAGATCGCCGCTCTCATTCTCCCCGGTTCGGGGAACCGGCTGCTTTTTGAACAACTGAATCCATCGAACCGGGGAGAACCGGCTGAATCCCACCCCTGGATGTTCCCTCCGCTCGGTCCCCAGTAAGTGATTAAAAAAAACTGTATGGAGTCATATCTCATTTTGTCTTTTCTAGGTCTAACCACGCTGGAGGCGAACTCTCTTTAAACCAAATTTGGCTGAGTTTAATAAGTGTGGCTTGATAGTATGCCCAAATATTGGGTAAGGCTAGTCCACCATTCCTTTTTGTCTTATATAATATATCCGCTGCAACCCTTGTTTTTTTATTCTTCCACACAAATCGTTTAATAAAATTCTGGATTTTCGTTATCAAAGAGAGATGTATATTTAGGGGGATGGTTCTAAATAGATAAGAGTATTTTAGGTAAAATGAAGACTTTTACCACTAAAATTTTCCTCATTAGCGTCAAATCTAGTGTTTTGAATCTATGGAAGTCTTTGGTAATGTCTCTAATAAGGTTATCTATATTAACAGGGATAAATGATTGCAACTTATTAGTAAGAGTAATACCTAAATAAGTGATCTCTTTTTCTTCCCATATGAATTTTGTTTATTTTTTTTATTTCTGCTATCATTTCACTACTTTAAATTAAATTGCAAAATTTTGGATTCATTGGCATTAACTTTAAAGTAGGAAACTGTTGAGAATTGGTCCAGAATCAATGTCAAGGCCTTAAGTGAAACTACTGGATCTGATATTGTAACAATGAGATTGTCAGCAAACAAATTTATCTTATGCTGACGTTGTTGTGTTTTAATCCCAGATATAGATTCATTTGCTATAATTTTATCAGCCAGTGGTTCGACTTCAAGGGCAAATAGTAAGGGTGACAAGGGACAGCCCTGTCTGGTTCCGTTTGACATGCGGAATTGTTTAGAAAGATAATTATTTAGGTAAATTTTTGCGTTGGGTTCCGAATATAGGGAAAAAATGGAAGAAATAAATTTATTATCAAAGCCAAATTTCGATAGAACAGTTTTGAGATACTGCCAGTTCAATCTGTCAAAGCTTTTTCTGCATCTAGACTCACCAGTAAAGAGGGAATATTTGATGATTTGATTAGGTTAATGATATTTATAATCCGCC
Organism: Oophaga sylvatica; assembly: GCA_033576555.1. Lineage (NCBI taxonomy): Eukaryota > Metazoa > Chordata > Amphibia > Anura > Dendrobatidae > Oophaga > Oophaga sylvatica. The sequence continues at coordinate 12,290,760 of JARQOD010000003.1, read as the reverse complement.
TAGTCCCGTCTGAAGCCTGTCTTCCCAATATAAATCCAATCTGGTCATCCTTAACCAAATAGGGCATAATATTTTTCAGATTCTCTGCGAGAATTTTTGAGTATATTTTAATGTCACTATTTATTAGTGAAATGGGCCTGTAATCCTGGACTTTTTCCATTTCTTCCTTTCCTTTTGGTATCACTATAATGGACGCTTCCAGCATATCTTTGGGAAATGTGCCAATAGACGAGGCATGATCAGAAAGGCTCTTTAAATGTGGAGAAATTAAATCTGAAAAAATCTTAAAATATTCATTTATGAACCGGTCTGGGCCAGGAGATTTCAATGGTTTGAGTTTATTTATAGTATCTGATATCTTGTTGACAGTAAAAGGCGAATTCAATAGATCCAAATCTAAAGGATCTATACGTGGAAGGACCAGGTCAGAGAAAAAAGAGTCTATGTCTGCTTGGTTCGGAGTGGGAGTCTCAGGGTCTTGTTTTAAATTATAAAGTTTACTGTAGTACAATAATAAATTATATTGTGGTACCGTGTTAGCCAGAAAAATCGATGTGAATACTTTTCCATCCAATTATGACAAGAGCATTCTTAAGGTGATACCTTTATTGGCTAACCAATTGGTTAGCCAATAAAGGTATCACCTTAAGAATGCTCTTGTCATAATTGGATGGAAAAGTATTCACAAAGTTTACTGTAAAAATCCGCAAATACATCTGCAATATTGGTAGGATGAAATTTAGGATCTCCTGAAGAAGTCCTAATCTTAGTTATTCTTTTATGTACACGTTCCTGTTTTAGCTTAGTTAGCATGTATTTAGTCGGTTTATTTATTGACTAGTGCGCATTAAATTTTGAGGCTCGAATAATTGAGTCATATTCGGTAAAGATTTCTGCTCTGAGTGCCTGTCTTAATTTTAATATAAGAAAGATGTGTATCTTCATACCGTGTTAGCCAGTAGATAGGAAAAATATTTAGAATTGAGAGTCCTCAGGGTTTGATACCTTTTAATGGCTAACTGAAAGATGATAACAAATTGCAAGCTTTCAAGACTGCTCAGGTCTCTTCATCAGGCAAAGACTAAAACAAAAACTGAAGAATCACATATTTATACACAACTGTTATGATTTGGTAGCTGAGGAGAGCAGGCAAAAACGGCAATACACCAGAGAGGTTGGAATCTACTGGATTGCAGTACCCTGACTAACCACCACAACTAAAGGCAGCCGTGGAGCGTTCCTACGTTGGTCCTAGACACCTCGTCACAGCCTGAGAGGTTAACTACACCTAAAGATAGAAAGAGGAAAGCTATCTGCCCCGGAGCAGATCCCCAAAGAACATAGGAAGCCCCCAAACATGTAATGGCGGTTAGACAAGAGGAAATACAGACACAGAAAGAAAATAGTATGAGCAAACGTTGGGGCCCAATCTTCCTAGAAAGAAAAGGATAGGAAGGACACTTACTGCAATCCAAAAAACCCTAAAAAAAAAACAACTCTACTAATTGCAAAAACACCTGAGATCACACGACCTCTACCACCTAAATTAGTTCTCTGGTGTAACAAAACTAAGCCGCAGCCACTGAAAAAACTGGAAAAGGCAAATGAACAAATAACAGTGGCTCAGATAGACTGAGAGGAGCACAAGCCCCCAGAGGGGACCTGGCTGACCTCCACAGAAGTGCAGAGAACAATGCAAATAGCAAGCACAAAAATAAAAGCAGAAAATATCTTATCTGATAGCAGAAGATGCAGGCAAGACTAAAGGGTATGCCACACTAAACAATATCGCTAACGGGATCGCTAAAAAACGTCACTATTTAGCGATCCTGTTAGCGATGTTGTTCAGTGCGGCAGCTTCCAGCGACGAGCTTCCTGCTGTGATCTCGCTCGTCGCTGGAATCGTTCCGGACCCTATTTTCTCGTCGGCGCTCCCGCTGGGTAAGTGTCTAATCGCTGTGTGGCACCTTTTCTTAGCGATTTAGCGGTACTTTTGTACCGCTAAAGTCGTTAAGAAGATCGCTAACGGCGATAGCGTCGTTAACTATATCGCTAAATGTGGCCGCATTTAGCGATATAGAAACAATCCCGCTAGCGATCTCATTAGTATGCAACGCTAACGAGATCGCTAGCGGGATAGCTTAGTGTGGCAGTACCTTAAGCAAGCTTCAAAGTGAACCAGGAACCACAGTTGAGACAAGAACAATTGATCACCGGCAAACATGATGGGAGGGAACCTCCCTTATATAAGACCAGTCTGTAACTCCTGATTGCCAATCTTCACAATCTTCATTGAATGGTTCAGTACTGTTTGTAACCACCAGAGGGAGCTTCTGCTTAGAATTCATTTCTAACACATTCACAACAGTACCCCCCCCCCTTGAGGAGGGGTCACCGAACCCTCATTTAGGCAACCAGGTCGGTCAGGATGAGCTCTGTGATACGCACGGATCAGTCTCCTAGCATGGATGTCCGAAGCAAACACCCAAGAATTGTCCTCCTGACCATAAACTCTCCACTTAACCAAATACTGGAGTTTCCGTCTAGAAAAATGAGAATCCAATATTTTCTCAACCACATACTCCAGATTGCCCTCAACCAAAACAGGGTCAGGAGGCGCAGCCATAGGAACCACTGGCTCGACAAACCTCTTCAATAAGGACTTGTGGAACACGTTATGGATCTTAAATGTCCCTGGAAGAAGTAAACGAAAGGAAACAGGATTAAGAATCTCCATGATCTTATAAGGTCCAATGAACCTAGGCTTAAACTTAGGAGATGCAACTCTCATAGGGATATTTCTTGAGGACAACCAGACCAAGTCCCCCACTTCAAACCGAGGACCATCAGTCCTATGCCGGTTGGCAAACCGCTGGGCCCTCTCCTGAGAGAGGGACAACCTCTCCACTACCTGGTCCCAAATCTGCTGCATACGCTCCACAACAGAGTCAACACCTGGACAGACAGAAGCCTCCGTCTGTCCCGAAGAAAATCGAGGGTGAAACCCAAAATTGCAGAAAAATTGAGACATCAAAGTGGCAGAGCTAGCCCTATTATTAAGAGCAAACTCAGCCAAAGGCAAAAAAGAGACCCAGTCATCTTGATCAGCAGACACAAAGCATCTCAGATAAGTCTCCAATGTCTTGTTTGTTCTCTCAGTTTGTCCATTGGTCTGAGGATGAAAAGCCGAGGAGAAAGACAATTGAACACCAAGTTTAGAACAAAAAGTCCTCCAAAATCTGGAAACAAACTGGACTCCTCTGTCAGACACAATGTTCTCAGGAATGCCGTGTAACCGAACCACGTGCTGAAGGAACAAAGGCACCAATTCGGAGGATGAAGGCAACTTAGGTAATGGCACAAGATGTATCATTTTGGAAAACCTATCACAAATCACCCAGATAACGGTCATTCTCTGAGAAACAGGGAGGTCGGAAATGAAATCCACAGAGACATGGGTCCATGGTCTCCTGGGCACTGGCAATGGCATCAACAAACCACTAGAGCGAGAGCAAGGCTTGGAGCGAGAACAAGTCCCGCAGGACTGCACAAATTCCCTGACGTCATGAGACAAGGTAGGCCACCAAAAGGACCGACTAACCAAGTCTCTGGTACCAAAAATTCCGGGATGACCGGCCAACGTGGAACAATGAATCTCAGACATCACACTCTTTTTCCACCGGTCTGGGACAAACAATTTCCCAATAAGGCAGCGCTCGGGTTTATCCTCCTGACACCCTTCCAGAGCCAGTCTCAAATTGGGCGAGATGGCGGAAAGAACTACACCCTCTTTCAAAATAACAGCAGGATCAGATAACTCAGGAGAGTCCGCAAGGAAACTCCTCGAGAGGGCATCCGCCTTAACATTCTTAGTGCCAGGAAGAAAGGAAACCACAAAATTAAAACGTGTGAAAAACAAGGCCCACCTGGCCTGTCTAGGATTAAGTCGCTTGGCTGATTCCAGATAAACCAGATTCTTATGGTCCGTGAGGACCACCACCTGATGTTTGGCTCCCTCCAGCCAATGTCTCCACTCTTCAAAAGCCCACTTCATGGCCAATAACTCCCGATTACCCACGTCACAATTACGTTCAGTTGGAGAAAATTTTCGAGAGAAAAAGGCACAAGGGTTACTTGTAGAGGTCTCTGGATCTCTTTGGGACAAAACGGCACCTGCCTCAATTTCAGAGGCATCAACCTCCACCTGAAATGGCAGAGAAACATCAGGCTGCCGTAGAACAGGAGCAGAAGTGAATCTCTGCTTAAGTTCCTGAAACGCAGAGACTGCCTCAGGAGGCCAATTCACCACATCAGAACCCTTTTTGGTCAAATCAGTCAATGGTTTAACAATAACAGAAAATTACCAATAAATATACGATAAAAATTGGCAAAACCCAAGAATCTCTGAAGAGCCTTTAATGAAGTAGGTTGGACCCAATCACAGATGGCCTGAACCTTGACCGGGTCCATTTCAATAACAGATGGGGACAAAATGAATCCCAGAAATGAGATCCTCTGTACGCCAAAAAGACACTTTGATCCCTTCACATACAGAGCATTCTCTCTCAAAATCTGGAACACAGTTCGAACATGTTTCACATGAGAGTCCCAGTCATTGGAAAAAATCAAGATATCATCCAAATAAACAATCAGAAATTTATCCACAAAATCCCTGAAAATGTCATTCATGAAGGACTGGAAGACGGAAGGAGCATTAGTGAGCCCAAAGGGCATCACTAGGTACTCAAAATGCCCCTCTGGGGTATTAAATGCCGTCTTCCATTCATCCCCGTGCTTAATGCGATTAAGGTTATACGCCCCCCTGAGGTCAAGCTTGGTAAACCAAGTAGCACTTTTCACCCTGAAAAACAGGCAAGAAATCAAGGGTAACGGATATTGATATTTCACAGTGATATTGTTCAAGAGACGATAATCAATACACGGCCTTAATGAACCATCCTTTTTGGCCACAAAGAAAAAACCGGCACCCAAGGATGAAGAGGATGGTCTGATATGACCCTTCTCCAATGACTCCTTGATATAAGACCGCATAGCGTCATGTTCAGGTACAGACAAGTTAAAAAGGCGACCTTTAGGGAATTTACTACCAGGAACTAATTCAATAGCGCAGTCATAGCTCCTATGGGGGGGCAAGGATGCAGATTTACTTTCGCTAAACACATCAGAAAAATCAGTCAAAAAGTCAGGAACATCCTGAGCCTGGGGAGAGGCAGAAAAAACAGGAGTGTTGGCATTAACACATTGGCAGCCCCAACTGGTTACAGACACAGATTTCCAATCCAAAACAGGATTATGAGACTGTAACCAAGGGAAACCTAGTACAATAATGTCATGCAGATTATACAGCACCAAAAATTTGCAACTCTCCTGATGATCAGGTTCAACCCTCATTATCACCTGAGTAGAGAACTGGGGTTTATTCTCAGCCAAAGGGGTAGAATCAATCCCCAGTAGGGGAATAGACTTCCGTAGGGGTATCAAGGGAAACCCACAACGTTTAGCAAAATCAAAATCCATCAGGTTAATAGCTGCTCCTGAATCAACAAAAGCCTGAGCAGAAAATGTGGACAGGGAGCAAATCAGGGTAACAGTCAACAGAAATTTAGTCTGAACACTACCCAAGACAACTGAGCGTGCAAAACGTCTTCCCCGCTTAGGGCATACTGAAATAGCATGAGAGGCGTCACCACAGTAGAAACATAACCCATTGCATTTTCGAAACTCATGACGCTGTGCCCCAGAAGCCACTCTATCACACTGCATGGGTTCAGAAGCTGGTTCACAAGGCAACACTATTCCACGCATACCTCTACGCTCACGCAAACGTCTGTCAATTTGAATCGCTAATGACATAGAATCATTGAGACCAGAGGGAGCAGGGAAACCCACCACAGCATCTTTTACATTCTCTGACAGACCCTTCTGAAAAAGGGCTGCCAAAGCATCATCATTCCATTTGGTCAGGACTGCCCACTTTCGGAATTTCTGACAGTATAACTCAGCGTCCTCAAGCCCCTGATTTAATGCCAACAAGGTTTTTTCAGCTTGATCAGTGACATTAGGTTCATCGTACAATAACCCCAGAGCTAGAAAAAATGCATCAACATTACTCAAAACAGGGTCCCTAGGTGTCAGGAAAAAGCCCAATCCTGAGGATCGCCGCGCAGGAGAGAGATGACAATTTGAACCTGCTGTGCTGCGTTCCCTGAGGACTTAGTTTTAAGGCAAAAAACAACTTACAGTTATTTTTGAAATTCAGAAATTTAGCTCGATCCCCTAAAAACAAATCTGGCATGGGGATCCTAGGTTCCACAACCGGCAACCCTGCAAGATAGGTAGCAATACTTCGAACTTCAGTGGCAAGCTGATCCACACGGCCAGACATCTGTGCAAACGCCATTGGGAGAAAAAAAAATCCTCAGCACCCAGAGAAAAAGAGGGAAAAAAAAAATAAAAATCTCTGACAACTCTGACAATTTTTATTTTTTTTTCACACTATTTTTCCCTTCTGTGAGTACCATATAATTTTCAGTTTAGGCCGGTGATACTGTTATGATTTGGTAGCTGAGGAGAGCAGGCAAAAACGGCAATACACCAGAGAGGTTGGAATCTACTGGATTGCAGTACAGTTATGATTTGGTAGCTGAGGAGTGCAGGCAAAAAAGGCAATACACCAGAGCAGTTGGAATCTATGAGATTGCAGTACCCTGACTAACCACCACAACTAGAGGCAGCCGTGGAGCGTTCCTACGTTGGTCCTAGACGCCTCGTCACAGCCTGAGAAACTAACTACACCTAAAGATAGAAATAGGAAAGCTATCTGCCCCGGAGCAGAACCCCAAAGATAAAAGAAAGCCCCCAAACATGTAATGGCGGTTAGACAAGATGAAATACTGACACAGAAAGAAAATAGTATGAGCAAACGCTGGGGCCCAAACTAACTAAATAGAAAAGGATAGGAAGGGTACTTACTGCAATCCCAGAAAACCCTGAAAGGCACCAACTCTACTAATTTCAAAAACACCTGAGATCACACGACCTCTTCCACCTAAATTAGTTCTCTGGTGTAACAAAATCAGAACAGCAGCCACTGAAAAAACTGGAAAAAGCAAAAGTACAAACAACAGTGGCTGAACAAAACTGAGAGGGCAGAAGCCCCCAGAGGGGACCCTGAAGGCCCCCACAGAAGTGCAGGACAAAATGCAAAAATATAGCACAAACACAAAAGAAGAAAAAGTCTTATCTGTTAGCAGGAGATGCAGACACGACACAGCAGGCTACAAGGGAAACTGGAATAAAGGATTCAGACCAGAACAATTGATCACCGGCAACCCTGATGGGAAGGTGACTCCCTTATATAAGACCAGTCAGTAACACCTGATTCCCAGTCCTCACAATCTTCACTGGTCAGACTAGCACTGCTTGTAACCACCAGAGGGAACCTCTGCTCAGAACTCATCTCAAACCCATTCACAACAGTACCCCCCCCTTGAGGAGGGTCACCGAACCCTCATTTGAGCAACCAGGTCGGTCAGGATGAGTTCTATGATACGCACGGATAAGTCTCCTAGCATGGATGTCCGAAGCAAACACCCAAGAATTGTCTTCCTGACCATAACCTCTCCATTTAACCAAATACTGGAGTTTCCGTCTAGAAAAACGAGAATCTAATATTTTCTCAACCACATACTCCAGATTGCCCTCAACCAAAACAGGGTCAGGAGGCACAGCAGCAGGAACCACTGGCTCAACAAACCTCTTCAACAAGGACTTGTGGAACACGTTATGGATCTTAAATGTCCCTGGAAGAAGCAAACGAAAAGAAACAGGATTAATAATCTCCATGATCTTATAAGGTCCAATGAACCTAGGCTTAAATTTAGGAGATGCCACTCTCATAGGAATATTCTTTGAGGACAACCAGACCAAGTCCCCCACTTTAAACCGAGGACCATCAGTCCTATGCCGGTTAGCAAACCGCTGGGCCTTGTCTTGAGAGAGGGACAACCTCTCTACTACCTGGTCCCAAATCTGTTGCATACGCTCCACAACAGAGTCAACACCTGGACAGACAGAAGCCTCCGTCTGTCCTGAAGAAAATCGAGGATGAAACCCAGAATTACAGAAAAACGGAGACATCAAAGTGGCAGAGCTAGCCCTATTATTAAGAGCAAACTCAGCCAAAGGCAAAAAAGAGACCCAGTCATCCTGATCAGCAGACACAAAGCATCTTAGATAAGTCTCCAATGTCTGGTTTGTTCTCTCAGTTTGACCATTGGTCTGAGGATGAAATGCCGAGGAGAAAGACAATTGAACACCCAGTTTAGAACAAAAAGTCCTCCAAAATCTGGAAACAAACTGGACTCCTCTGTCAGACACAATGTTCTCAGGAATGCCGTGTAAACGAACCACGTGCTGAAGGAACAACGGCACCAATTCAGAGGAGGAAGGCAACTTAGGTAATGGCACAAGATGTATCATTTTGGAAAACCTATCACAAATTACCCAGATGGTGGTCATTCTCTGAGAAACAGGAAGGTCGGAAATGAAATCCATAGAGATATGGGTCCATGGTCTCTTGGGCACAGGTAATGGCATCAACAAACCACTAGAGCGAGAGCAAGGCTTGGAGCGAGAGCAAGTCCCGCAGGACTGCACAAATTCCCTGACATCACGAGACAAAGTAGGCCACCAAAAGGACCGACTAACCAAGTCTCTGGTACCAAAAATTCCGGGATGCCCAGCCAATGCGGAACAATGAATCTCAGACATCACACTCTTTTTCCACTGATCCGGGACAAACAATTTTCCAACCAGGCAGCGCTCGGGCCTATCCTCCTGACACCCCTCCAGAGCAAGTCTCAAATTGGGCGAGATGGCGGAAAGAACTACACCCTCTTTCAAAATAACAGAAGGATCAGATAACTCAGGAGAGTCCGCAAGGAAGCTCCTCGAGAGGGCATCCGCCTTAACATTCTTAGTGCCAGGAAGAAAGGAAACCACAAAATTAAAACGTGTGAAAAACAAGGCCCACCTGGCCTGTCTAGGATTGAGTCGCTTGGCAGATTCCAGATAGACCAGATTCTTATGGTCCGTAAGGACCACCACCTGATGTTTGGCTCCCTCCAGCCAATGTCTCCACTCTTCAAAAGCCCACTTCATGGCCAATAACTCCCGATTACCCACGTCATAATTACGTTCAGTAGGAGAAAATTTTCGAGAAAAAAAGGCACAAGGGTTACTTTTAGAGGTCTCTGGATCTTTTTGGGACAAAACGGCACCTGCCCCAATTTCAGAGGCATCAACCTCCACCTGAAGTGGAAGAGAAACATCAGGCTGCCGTAGAACAGGAGCAGAAGTGAATCTCTGCTTAAGTTCCTGAAATGCAGAGACTGCCTCAGGAGGCCAATTCACCACATCAGAACCCTTTCTGGTCAAATCAGTTAATGGTTTAACAATAACCGAGAAATTACCGATAAATTTACGATAAAAATTGTCAAAACCCAAAAATCTCTGAAGAGCCTTTAATGAAGTAGGTTGGACCCAATCACAGATGGCCTGAACCTTGACCGGGTCCATTTCAATAACAGATGGGGACAAAATGAATCCCAGAAATGAGATCCTCTGTACGCCAAAAAGACACTTTGATCCCTTCACATACAGAGCATTCTCTCTCAAAATCTGGAATACAGTTCGAACATGTTTCACATGAGAGTCCCAGTCATTAGAAAAAATCAAGAGATCATCCAAATAAACAATCAGAAATTTGTCCACAAAATCCCTGAAAATGTCATTCATGAAGGACTGGAAGACGGAAGGAGCATTAGTGAGCCCAAAGGGCATCACCAGGTACTCAAAATGCCCTTCAGGGGTATTGAATGCCGTCTTCCATTCATCCCCGTGCTTAATGCGAATAAGGTTATACGCCCCCCTGAGGTCAAGCTTGGTAAACCAAGTAGCATTTTTCACCCTGGAAAACAGGTCAGAAATCAAGGGTAACGGGTATTGATATTTCACAGTGATATTGTTCAAGAGACGATAATCAATACACGGCCTCATTGAACCATCCTTTTTGACCACAAAGAAAAAAACCGGCACCTAAGGGTGAGAGGATGGTCTGATATGACCCTTCTCCAATGATTCCTTGATATAAGACCGCATAGCATCATGTTCAGGTACAGACAAGTTAAAAAGGCGACCCTTAGGGAATTTACTACCTGGCACTAATTCAATAGCGCAGTCATAGCTCCTATGGGGAGGCAAGGATGCAGATTTACTTTCGCTAAACACATCAGAAAAATCAATCAAAAAGTCAGGAACATCCTGAGCCTGGGGGAGGCAGAAAAAACAGGAGTGTTGGTATTAACACATTGGCAGCCCCAACTGGTTACAGACACAGATTTCCAATCCAAAACAGGATTATGAGACTGTAACCAAGGGAAACCCAGCACGATAATGTCATGCAGATTATACAGAACCAAAAATTTGCAGCACTCCTGGTGATCAGGTTCAACCCTCATTATCACCTGAGTAGAAAACTGGGGTTTATTCTCAGCCAAAGGGGTAGAATCGATCCCCAGTAGGGGAATAGACTTCTGTAGGGGTATCAAGGGAAACCCACAACGTTTAGCAAAACATAATCCATCAGGTTAATAGCTGCTTCAGAATCAACGAAAGCCTGAGCAGAAAATGAGGACAGAGAGCATATCAGAGTGACAGTTAATAAAAACTTAGTCTGAACACTACCCAAGACAACTGAGCGTGCAAAACGTCTTCCCCGCTTAGGGCAGACTGAAATAGCATGAGAGGCATCACCACAGTAGAAACATAACCCATTGCGCTTTCGAAACTCATGACGCTGTGCCCC